>OY728147.1:1700634769-1701234769 GCA_963277665.1 Viscum album
TCTTCATTTTCAGTCAAAATTTATAAGGTCTTGGGCACCCAATTTCACCTAATGTACATTTATAACCCTATCCCCCTCGCCTGCACACGAATATTTTTTGTATTTTGAACGGAGATGGTGTACGACGTCGATCCCACCAAGATGGTGCAGTGTTCGTTGATCCAGATGATGCAGTGTTCGTTGATCAAGATGATACCAGATATCATGTGGACCCCACCAATATGAGGTGGTACTCCAAGACATGACGTGGACAATGGCGAGTCAAAGCATTACTTCAAACGAGTAGCGGACCTATAGGGCGGGGGCAGGGTGCATCACGAGTCAAGCGACAACTCAAGTCGGGTGCCCCTAGGTCATTTTATATGCTCAATACGAATTGGGTTGTAGTTTAACATTATGAATTTGGTTATTATTTTATGCATTTTTTAAGAGCAAGAAAATATATAGAATAATAAAAAATAAACTGCAAAAAGAAGAGAAGTGTGTTTTTCTATTAATGTTCAGTTGTGAGCGCGACAACATAGATGAACAAGATTAATAGAAATGGATTACATTCGTTGATTGAAAAGAAAACCTCAATGTAATATTAAGTTATTATCGCCTTCTACCATTCAAGTTTGAACAAAACCAGGTGTTTGGGATGCAGGTCATGCCCCCGTTGGGGTGTCTATTACCACCGATGAGTTCTTATGAGAGTGGTGGTTCAACTTAATTAAAGTGTTATTGAGGATTATCCATAGATAACTTTTTGTCATTTTATAAGCAAGCATTGAGTAAACAAAGTTATGATTTTAGAAGCTGAGACTTCACTCAACAAATCAAGCAATCGCGAGTTAATGCAGCTGGCCAGTTAAACATCTACCTTGAACCCTTCAAGTATGGGCATAACCATAGCTTGTAACTATGAGAGGAGGTTCAAGGATCTTTGCCACTATAATACTCAAGAGACAGAGTATTATTATTTTAGCACAAAGGGTTCCTAAAATTTGATAAAATAGCAGGATGCGTATAATGATTAAATTAATCAGTAATGTCTAATTTGGTAATAAACATAAAAGTACTCATCTAATAAAGTTTATTTTTGTAGAAAATTGGCAAGAAATACCACAATAAAAAATGTGATAAATATTGTACAAATTTAAATGTCCAAACTAGCATGAATTTCCAAGTGGACTACAAGCACTTGCACATATTACTACTATATAAGAAATTCAAAGTGCTGGTGTTCCTACCTGTTAAGCCACCTCATGAAGCGTGGGTGTAAAATTGCTTACCGTAGACTCATGAATTTATTATATTATGGGTTTTTCATAATGCTATCATCAACGTCCAATGTTATTTGTGATCAATACATCATGACATGGATGGCATCACATGTAGTCTCATCTCCAAGAAGTTACAAAGGAGAAAGTTAAGCAAGATTTGAATGTGATGATTACACTGGCTTTGTGTAAACATGAAAGACAAACTATGATCTTTCATGACATCATTTTCTTAATTTTTTTCACCCAATTACTCTAGTTTCGTTTAAGAACACAAATGAATAGGATGGAGTAAATGTTTCATTACCTTTTAGGTAAGATTCTCCAAGCAATAAGAATATTAAAGAAAGTACCATATTTAGTTCTTATGGTTAACAAATTGGAAGACAAGGTGAAAAGGCCAATGGAAAGTTATGTTAAAGGAACCTTCGTAATGTACTTCAAAGAATCGTGGTTGGTTTTTTACACAAGAGGTTATTTTCATCACAAATTTTCAAATAAATTTATGGAAGTTTAGAATGAAATGAATTGAATTGAATAAGAAAGAACCAGCTTCTTTTTCAGTGTATATATTCATCAAATAAAACTATTGTTTCTGAAATACTTCTTGGGTATTAAATATAATATGATTTTCACAAATATGTATTGAAATAATATAACCGTGTAAGTATAAAAACCTTACTATAAGTAATGTGTCTTATCCAAGTAGTTGAGAAAAGGTGATTCCTAAGTCAGCGGTGACAAACACAGAACTTCTTATTTCCAAGTGAATGATTCTAGTTGAAAAAGTTATTGAGTATAACCATAGAATTTATCTCACATACCCTATGGACATAATTAGACACTATTCCAAGTTTAAGAATGAATCATTTTATTGGTGTCTCATACTCATCAAATAGTGGAACTTGAATCATAGGCAATAAGTGATGAATATACAAATTTAAGACTTTTAACCAGTTGTGGAAAGATAATTCTTTGTCAAGAAAAACTAAAAGTATATGTCAAATATATACCCAGTATGGTATTTAGGCTTGGCCCAACTAATCACCTTTAGTATAATTTACGTATTTAGTTTGGACAATGAAACCTTTAGAACTAAGGGTATGTCACAAAGCTTCTAGAATTAGTTCAACAAACGAACATGAACTATTCCAAAGGAAAGCTAGTGGTAAAGATACATCATAATATTCCTTTAAGTTATTAAGGAATTTGACAGTGAAGTATAATCATGGTCAAATGATATGAGTTTCTTCGGATCAGCATGCCGAAGAATATATTGATCAACCATTCATCAATCATGATAATGTAGCATGGAGTAATTACTAAACACACGTTACTTTATCTACATCTCATCATTGATGTTCATAATGCAGATCGATGATTATTCTTACATGTTAACATTGATCAACAAAATGTAGTGCGGAGAAATTACTAAACCCAAATTTTATACATCTGATTTATGATGTAAGTAGTATCAATGTTACAATTTGTAGTAACTTTCATTATATTTCAAGACGTGCATTGCAAATAACAGTTAAAACCCATTACCAATACGTCAATTAAAAAATGAAAAATGGATATCATACGAGTCATAGTATTATTGAAATCAATTAGGTCATATTACATGTGTTTAGATACAAAGAGTTTGTTATGACATAAATAAACTCACATCAAGCTAAACACATAGTGCATCTAAGTATTTATCCTAATAGTTTCTTAAGATATTATATAAGTCCCTAATATTGAAAAGTGGTAATCAAGTGATAGACTACCTTTCTATAAAAAGGGTACACATCTCTATTAGAGATAGTTGGAGAAATATTGTCTTGGATTTATCCAATTCTCTACATTCCCAAATGGTTGACATAGGAACAAGTTCCACAAGTACATGTGGAAGAGGTATCACTACTGGAAATACAGGCTTTTCCAACAGTTCTGAACCGTTGGGAAAGGCTGCAGAACCTTTGGTATATGTTATACCAACGGTTCTGCAAACCGTAGGGAAGTAAGACATTGGGAAAGATTTTCCCAATGGTTTACAGTGAACCGTTGGGATAGGTTGGAGAAAAATATCCTATCCCAATGGTTGTGCCAAACCGCTGGGATAGTTTTTCCCAACGGTTTGGCTGGAACTGTTGGGAAAACCAATCAGAGTGCTTCTTTCCCAACGGTTTCTAAACCGTTGGGAAAGGAGTTTTACAAATAGTTCTATGAACCGTTGGTAAAAAAAATACTCAGAGAGGCCATGCCAACGGTTTGAAACTGTTGGCATAGCCTATGCTGTGAAATTTGCACAACAGCCTGAAATTTGCACAACATCTCTCATTTTGTGCAATTTACACAACAACATTCCCTCTCATTTTCAATCCAATTATTGTACCTACAATAAACTAAAACATAAATATACAATTATTGTACCTGCAATAACCAACTAACACATACATATAGAGAACAAATTCATACACATTTAACATATAATGTATCCTAGAACTATACACATCCATAATTAAATTAGAAATCATTACGTAATTATAAACATACATAATTCATTTAGAATTCAATTTAAAATTTAGATGACAATTATATGTGGAATTCAGAATTAAATTCATAATTTGATCGGTTTTTTGTATACCATATATTTTTACCTGAAATGATGTCCATTTTAAACAAAATACATACACTTGGAGTGATACTGGCCACACCGTGCCTCGGATTGTGGCGAGGTTAACTCGTACACGTCACAAATGACTCATCGATCTTTGTCCTAAAGTATCAAGATATTCCAAAAGCGTTTGTTCGGTTTTCCATATGTCAGTTGTTGTTCTCACTTAAAATGAAGTGCTTTTTAAATAAAAGAGAGACACTATGAATCGTGTCGGCCACACCACGCCTCATATTGAGGCGGGGTTGACTTGTATACCTCACAAACGACCCATGGATCGTTGTGAAAAAATATCAACATAATCAGAATCTGTTTGCTCGGTTTTCCGTATGTACTTAAAATGTTGTCCATTTTAAACATAAGAGAGACATTTTGGGTGGTCCCAGCCACACCGCGACTTGGATTGAGGTGCAGGTGACTCGTACATGCAACATATAACCCATGGATCGTTGTCCTAAAATTTCAACATATTCCGAATGCGTTTGGTCAGTTTTCCGTATGCCCGTTGTTTTTTTCACTTATAATCGTATCCATTTTAAACAAAAGAGACACAGTTAGAGTGGTGCTAGCCACACCAAATCTCGGATTTAGACGGGGTTGACTCGTACACGTCTTAAATGACCCATGGATCATTATCCTAAAGTATCAACTCAATCTGAATGCGTTTGGTCGGTTTTCAGTATGCCAGTTGATGTTTTTCACTTAAAATGATGTCCTTTTGAAACAAAAGATAGACACTTTGAGTGGTGTCGGCCACACTGCATCTCAGATTGAGGCAGGGTTGATTCTTACACGTCACATATGAACCATGGATAGTTGTGCTAAAGTATCAACATAATCAGAATCCGTTTGGTCAGTTTTCTATATGTACTTAAAATGTTGTCCATTTTAAACAAAAGAGAGCCACTTAGAGTGATCCCAGCCACACCATGCCTCAGATTAAAGAGGGGTTGACTCATACACGTCACATATGACCCATGGATCGTTTTCCTAAAGCATCAACACATTTCGAATGCGTTTGGTCATTTTTTCGTATGTTAGTTGTTGTTTTCACTTAAAATGATATCCATTTTAAACAAAAGAGAGACACTGTGAATGGTATCGGCCACACTGCACCTCAGATTGTGGTAGGGATGACTTTTACACATCACATATGACCCATGGATCATTGTGCTAAAGTATCGACACAATCAGAATCCATTTGGTCGGTTTTCCGTATTCTAGTTGTTGTTTTCACTTAAAATGAAGTCAATTTTAAATAAAAGAGAGACACTTTGAATGGTGTCGGCCACACCGCGCCTCGGATTGAGGCGAGGTTGACTCTTACACGTCACATATGACCCATGGATCGTTCTCCTAAAGTTTAAATGGAAACCGAATGCGTTTGGTCAGTTTTCCGTATGTACTTAAAATGTTGTCCATTTTAAACAAAAGAGAGACACTTAGACTGATCCCGACCACATTGTGACTCAGATTGAGCCCGGGTTGGCTCATACACGTCACATATGTCCCATGAATTGTTGTGAAAAATTATCAACAGATTCCGAATGCGTTTGGTTGGTTTTCCGTATACTAGTTGTTTTTTTCACTTATAATCGTGTCCATTTTAAACAAAAGAGACACAGTTAGAGCGGTGTCAGCCACACCGCATCTTGGATTTAGACAGGGTTGACTCATACACATCTCAAATGACCCATGGATCATTGTTCTAAAGTATCAACACAATCTGAATGCGTTTGGTCAGTTTTTCGTATGCCAGTTGATGTTTTTCACTTAAAATGATGTCCCTTTGAAACAAAGGACAGAAACTTTGAGTGGTGCCAGCTACACCGCGTCTCATATTGAGGCGGGGTTGATTTGTACATGTCACATATAACCCATGGATCGTTGTGATAATGTATCAACACAATCAGAATCTGTTTGGTCAGTTTTCTGTATGTACTTAAAATGTTGTCCATTTTAAACAAAAGAGAGCCACTTAGAGTGATCCCGACCACACCGTGCCTCGGATTAAGGCGGGGTTGACTCATACATGTCACATATAACCCATTGATCGTTTTCCTAAAACATAAACACATTTCTAATGCGTTTGGTCAGTTTTTTGTATGTCAGTTGTTGTTTTCACTTAAAATGATGTCCATTTTAAACAAAAGAGAGACACTATGAATGGTGTCAGCCACACCGTGCCTCGGATTGAGGCGGGGTTGACTCGTACACATCACATATCACCCATGTATCGTTGTGCTAAAGTATCGACACAATCATAATCCATTTGGTCAGTTTTCCGTATGCTATTTTTTGTTTTCACTTAAAATAAAGTCAATTTTAAACAAAAGAGAGACACTTTGAGTGGTGTCGGCCACACCACACCTCAGATTGAGGCGAGGTTGACTCATACACATCACATATGACCCATGGATCACTCTACTAAGGTTTCAACGGAAACCGAATTTGTTTTGTTGGTTTTCCGTATGTACTTAAAATGTTGTCCATTTTAAACAAAAGAGAGACACTTAGACTGATCCCGGACACACCGCGACTTAGATTGAGCCTGGGTTGGCTCGTACACATCATATATGACCCATGGATCGTTGTGATAAATTATCAATAGATTCCGAATGCGTTTGGTCAGTTTTTCATATTCTAGTTGTTCTTTTCACTTATAATCCTGTCCATTTTAAACAAAAGAGACACAGTTAGAGTGGTGCGGTCCACACCGCATCTCTGATTTAGATGGTGTTGACTCTTCCACGTCTCAAATAACCCATGGATCATTTTCCTAAAGTATCAATACAATCCGAATGCATTTGGTTGGTTTTCCGTATGCCAGTTGATGTTTTTCACCTAAAATGATGTCACTTTGAAACAAAAGACAGACACTTTGAGTGGTGCCGGCCACACCGTGTCTCAGATTGAGGCGGAGTTGATTTTTACATGTCACATATGACCCATAGATCGTTGTGCTAAAGTATCAACACAATCAGAATCTGTTTGGTCAGTTTTCTATATGTACTTAAAATGTTATCCATTTTAAACAAAAGAGAGCCACTTAGAGTGATCCTGGCCACACCGTGCCTCGGATTAAGGCGGGGTTGACTTACACATGTCACATATGATCCATGTATTGTTTTCCTAAAGAATCAACACATTTCTAATGCGTTTGGTCAGTTTTTCGTATGTTAGTTGTTGTTTTCACTTAAAATGATGTCCATTTTAAACAAAAGAGAGACACTATGAATGTTATCGGCCACACCACACCTCGGATTGAGGCGGGGTTGACTCGTACACGTCACATATGACCCATGTATTGTTTTTCTAAAGTATCGACACAATCAGAATCTGTTTGGTCGGTTTTCCGTATGATAGTTGTTGTTTTCACTTAAAATGAAGTCAATTTTAAACAAAAGAGAGACACTTTGAGTGGTGTAGGCCACACCGCACCTCATATTGAGGTAAGGTTGACTCGTACACATCACATATGACCCATGGATTGTTCTCTTAAAGTTTCAACAGAAACCAAATGCGTTTGGTTGGTTTTCCGTATGTACTTAAAATGTTGTCCATTTTAAACAAAAGATAGACACTTAGACTGATCCCGGCCACAACGCGACTCAGATTGAGCCTGGGTTGGCTCGTACATGTCACATATGACCCATGGATGGTTTTGATAAATTATCAACAGATTCCGAATGCGTTTGGTCGGTTTTCCATAAGCCAGTTGTTCTTTTCACTTATAATCCTTTCCATTTTAAACAAAAGAGACACAGTTAGAGTGGTGTAGGCCACACCGCATCTCGGATTTAGACGGGGTTGACTCGTACACGTCTCAAATGACCCATGGATCATTGTCCTAAAGTATTAACACAATCCGAATGCGTTTGGTTGGTTTTCTGTATGCTAGTGTATGTTTTTCACTTAAAATGATGTCCTTTTGAAACAAAAGACAGACACTTTGAGTGGTGTTGGCCACACCGCGTCTCATATTGAGGCGAGGTTGATTCGTACATGTCACATATGACCCATGGATCGTTGTGCTAAAGTATCAACACAATCAGAATATGTTTGGTCAGTTTTTCGTATGTACTTAAAATGTTGTTCATTTTAAACAAAAGAGAGCCACTTAGAGTGATATCGGCCACACCGTGCCTTGGATTAAGGTGGGGTTGACTCGTACATGTCACATATGAACCATGGATCATTGTCCTAAAGCATCAACACATTTTTAATGCGTTTGGTTAGTTTTTCGTATGTCGGTTGTTGTTTTCACTTAAAATGATGTCTATTTTAAACAAAAGAGACACACTATGAATGTTGTCGGCCACATTGTGCCTCATATTGAGGCGGGGTTGACTCATACACGTCACATATGACCTATGGATCATTTTGCTAAAGTATCGACACAATCAGAATCCATTTGGTCAGTTTTCCGTATGCTAGTTGTTGTTTTCACTTAAAATGAAGTCAATTTAAAAAAAGAGAGAGACACTTTAAGTAGTGTTGGCCACACCGAGCCTTGGATTGAGGCGAGGTTGACTCGTAAACGTCACATATGACCCATGGATCGTTCTCCTAAAGTTTCAACGGAAACTGAATGCGTTTGGTCGGTTTTCCGTATGTACTTAAAATGTTGTCCATTTTAAACAAAAGAGAGACACTTAGACTGATCCCGGCCACAACGCGACTCGAATTGAGCTCGGGTTGGCTCTTACACGTCACATATGACCCATGGATCGTTGTGATAAATTATCAACATATTCTGAATTCATTTGGTCGGTTTTTCGTATGCTAGTTTTTTTTCACTTATAATCGTGTCCATTTTAAACAAAAGAGACATAGTTAGAGTGGTTCCGGCCACACCGCATCTCTGATTTAGATGGAGCTGACTCATACACGTCTAAAATGATCCATGGATCATTTTTTTAAAGTATCAACACAATCTGAATGTGTTTCGTCAGTTTTTTGTATGCCAGTTGATGTTTTTCACTTAAAATGATGTCCTTTTGAAACAAAAGACAGACACTTTGAGTGGTGATGGCCACACCACGTCTTATATTGAGGCGGGGTTGATTCGTACACGTCACATATGACCCATGGATCGTTGTTCTAAAGTATCAACACAATCATAATCTGTTTGGTTAGTTTTCCGTATGTACTTAAAATGTTGTCCATTTAAAAAAAAGAGCCACTTAGAGTGATCCCGGCCACACTGTGCCTCAGATTAAGGCAGGGTTAACCCGTACATGTCACATATGACCCATGGATCGTTGTCCTAAAGCATCAACACATTTTGAATGTGTTTGGTCAGTTTTTCGTATGTCAGTTGTTGTTTTCACTTAAAATGATGTCCATTTTAAACAAAAGAGAGACAGTATGAATGGTGTCGGCCACACCGCACCTCAGATTGAGGCAGTGTTGACTCGTACACGTCACATATGACCCATGGATCATTGTGCTAAAGTATCGACACAATCAGAATCTGTTTGGTCAGTTTTCTGTATGCTAGTTGTTGTTTTCACTTAAAATGAAGTTAATTTTAAACAAAAGAGAGACACTTTGAGTGGTGCCGGCCACACCGCATCTCCGATTGAGGCGGGGTTGATTCTTACACGTCACATATGACCCATGGATTGTTTTTATAAAGTATCAACACAATCAGAATCTGTTTGGTTAGTTTTCCATATGTACTTAAAATGTTGTCCATTTTAAACAAAAGAGAGACACTTAGACTAATCCCGGCCACACCATGACTCGGATTGAGCCCGGGTTGGCTCGTACATGTCAAATATGACCCATGGATCATTTTGATAAATTATCAACAGATTCCGAATGCGTTTGGTCGGTTTTCCGTATGCCAATTGTTCTTTTTCACTTATAATCCTCTCTATTTTAAACAAAAGAGACACATTTAGGGTGGTATGTTAGTTGTTTATTCACATTATTCAAATAAAATATTTGACTATGGGTCTTTAAATTAATTTATTTATGAAAAAGTTACATTTAAAATGAGAATATTAGAAAATTAATAGAAGATATAACTTTTACTAAAAATCTTTGTGGAAATATTAAGCGTAACATGATTTATGAGAATCCTCATGTTTCTATTAGTGGAATGGTATTTACTTAAAATCTTGTCGAAATTCATATAGAATATTTTTATATCATTCTTAGTATGGATTAGATTTTAGTTTATCATGCTATGAAATATTTCAGAGCTAACAATGCCATGCCCAATAAATAAATCCCTTTTGTAACATACCAATAATCTATGATATTGATTAGATGTGTAAATGTTATTTACATTGATTATCATGATGAAAATAAATAAAATATATATTATAGATTTTCTAGTAGTAAATGAAATCACGGAGGGTGGGGGGGGGGCTGTTTGGGGGGGGCTGTCCGGTGGGTGTCCGGGGGCTGTCCGGGGACCAAGGAGGAGGGTGGGGGGACTGTGCGGGGGGCTATCCGGGGGGTTGTCCGGGGTCCAAGGAGGAGGGTGGGGGGGGGGGGGGGGGGGGGGGGGCTGTACGGGGGGCTGTCTGGGGTCCAGGGAGGAGGGTGGGGGGGCTGTCCGGTGGGTGTCCGGGGGCTGTCCAGGGACCAAGGAGGATGGTGGGGGGGGGGGGCTGTCCGGGGGGCTATCCGGGGGGCTGTCCGGGGTCCAAGGAGGATGGTGGGGGGTTGTCCAGGGTCCAGGAAAAAGGGGGGTTGTACAGGAAGTTCCCAAACACACAACCACTAAAAGACAACAACATCCATAAAAATAGATAATATATAAAAATAACTCAACTCCAATACTATACTACGAGTCTAGATAAAACCAACAACTAGAATAGATTAAACATAAAATCTAAGTAATATTAGTCAAAAATGTAATGGATCAACTTGTCCCACATCATCATCACCATCATCACCATCATCATCACCCTCTTCCTCATCCCCATCATCGTCCTCGCCCTCCTCAGCGCCCTCCTCCGCACCCTCACCCTCCTCCTCGCCCTCACCACTTGCCTCACCCTCCTCCTCTTCATCCTCTTCCGCATGATACTCCTCGCCATCATCATCGTCAAGATATACATCATCCTAACCACCACTAGAGCTGCCACCTGTTGGACCATATATAGTACGTATCGATGACATATATTCATCAAAAGCTGGGCTGGCCTCTGCTGGAAGTGTTGGACGTAGAACTTCAATAAATTTCATAAACGCACTATTTTCCCTAGCATACTGTTCTGTCGTCTCTATGGCCCTTTTCTCAGCCTGTTATGCCTGTTCCCTAACGTGCTGCAGCTCGGTGGCACTAAAACTCATACCTGAGGAGGGCCAATACCTCGTCGGGGCTATCCTAGGTCAGCAACGTACTCTGCCAGGATGCTCCTCTCCCAACACCTGATGTAAGTGATTAGTTGGCCCAAAATTGTTTGGTTCTTGGGCATCGAGGGCCTCTAAAGAAACCCATTACAAATATAAATATATTATTAAGTTAGAGAATATATATTAAAATATAAAATCAACATATTAAAACTTACAATCTGCTGCTGAGTCGCTTCGTTGATGGCACTTCCATCCTTTTTCCATCTACTCGAGCAAAATAGTTTTGCTCGAGGCACATGTCCTTCAATATTCTGTATTTGACTCTACAATGACATTGAAATCTAAATTTATATGAAAAAATTAGCAAACAATTAAATAATTGAGGAAACAAAAGAAAATGTAAGTCATAAAGAAAACTTATAAACAATTGTCATACCTGCTTCCTCTCATGATCCGACATTGTAGTACGTCCTAGTGTGTGGAGGTATTTTTTTGCATCAATGTTTTTTTCCAGATGATTCCTAAATAAAATTCGATAATGAAAAGGATAATATTAATTCAAAACATGAAAGTTATTATTTAAATACCTCAAATTTAATTCATACCTTAAACTGGGAACTCGTCCAATGAGTAATCATCTGATGATACTACTCTATATGACAACCATCCATGACTGGTACTGCCTCTAACTCAGTGCCAAATCTAGCATGCCATCCAATATACAACTCATACTTGTAGTCTCTCCAAAGCTCGCCTAAATCCTTTAGACGTTCCGGTCGTGCACCCTCACCATCCGGAAAATTAAATCGAAGCTGACATCAAAATATTAATTCATATAAATACAAAAATAATTCATGGAATTAAATACAACAGATTTTTTTACCCATATATCTACCCAAGCTCTATCCTTGACCTCATGTGGCAAATGTCTCCATGATAGCGAGCTGATGAGAATGATTTCGGAGTATATGGAAAGCGTCACCAAAAAACTCCAACATTTCTGCCCTGATTTCTCAACCATTTGGTTGTCTTCATTGTAATCCAGCATAACCTGTGTGCGGCAGTTCCACACCAAACGCATGCGTGTACTCCCTCGCCCCCGCCTCATGTCAGTAGATGTATCTGTCATGAAAGAAAAACAAATATTTTATCAAAACATGTTATAATGAAAATAAATATTTCAATAAACATTTGTTAGGGTTCTATAAATATACCTGTGCCGGTTTGATCGCTGAGCGCTGTCAGATCCGCAGAAACTGATGGAACACCCTGTGGTGGAACAGGAGTCGAAGATGATGGAATATAGAATCTCGGAGAGACAGAAGTAGAAGGAAAAGAAGATGGGACAGTTGTATGACCGAATTCTGACTGGGGAGTGGGAATCATCATGGGATGTGAACATCATGGGCCAAAAGATGCAGAAGGTAGCGAAAACATGGGAGGCCTAAATATCCCGTGTGTCCCTAACGACACACCGAGATCAGAATGTGGGAAGGATAACATGTCTTTGGGAGGGGCAGGGTCTAGTCGGGTACGCACAGCTGCTCGTCCACCTCTGGTATGAACCCTCCTCGTACCACCGACCTGAGTACTAGGACCAGTACTAGGCTCCTCGTCGAATAACTGTCGACGTATAGGTGGATCCTACAAAAATGTTTACAAAAAAATTAATCACATGACATTATATATTCTTTAAATATATATATTTGAAATAAAGTACTCACTGTAGGCACTAATGGTGGAACGCCCATATCCACCATCCGACGATTGTTCTCCATCATTTTTTTCCTTCGTCTCTCTTCAATTGGCTGCATTTCCTACTTTGAAAACAAATATGTAATTAATTAGAAAAAGGAAACTAATTTGTAAACCAAAAAAATATATATATGAGGGAATAGGGGGATTCATTGGTAATTTATCTAGTAATTGTTTTAGAAGATCTTGAATGGATTTAATAAATCATACAAGTTGTAATGTTCGCCAAGTTAGAAATATTGTTTGAATAGGTTTGAATACAGTTCAATTCCAAATTAGAAAATGAAATTCAAATAAAACAACAACTAATAAACATTGAAAATTCACATAACGGTCAAGTCAGCTAAAAAATATTTGTGATCAATACTAAATCAATTTGAATATTACCAACCTTAACAACCCAACTCGAGGTAAACCAAAAGAATTGAGAACATGGATAAATGATTATATATATTTTCAACCACAACTTCAGGTTCACAATCAACTCTGACAATTGAGCTATTGGAGTCATCAAAAGAAATAAATGGATTGGTTCCAATGGCACTAGGGACAGTGTCAATTCCATTATCACCATCATAAAAAATATGTCTTGGAATTACTTCAACTATGTCCCCAAATTCAGGTCGAAGTTGGTCTTTGACATAAATAACTTGTTTATCCATTGATGCCAACACATATGGTTCTTCGGTAGTAAGATTCTGAGTCATATTAATTACTCAAAATCCAGAATCATCAATAAATGTGTCCTGTCTCGTCATCGAATCAAACCAATGACATTTCATCATTTTGACTCGTCCATGAGAGTAATAATCCAATATTATGATTTTATCAACAACTCCATAATAACCCACATTTTCAAATCACAGTCTACTATTTGATGCACTGGCATAACAATCTGTTGTGGTAGTAACCATAACACCATCATGTTGTGTTCTCATGTTCTTTTCTCGTTCAGTGATAATAAATTTGTACCCATTAATAACAATTGATTTACAGTCACGAACCACGATATTAGGACTAAAAGCCAAAGATCTTATTTCCTCAGGGACAGAGTCAACAGACAAACTCAATACCTGCAGTATAAATGGCTATTAAACTTAATTAAATATTGATATAATTATTTTAAACAGTAATATTTTTACCTTCAATTTTAACCAAGAAGAAAACTCTTTGCTATGCAAAGTCTCTCTCCTTCTCAAAGATAAAGAAAAATGCTTCCTATTTATCATTGTTTTATGTTCCCTGTAGATAAAAAATATGAATAGTTTATCAGATATATATGTAAGATATTCAATTTAGTTACCTAATATAGTCATCGAACAAATCACAGTTGAACAAAACTATGCGATGTACCATCTCCCTCTCTTCATGGCTTAATGTCTTCAATGTATATGATCCGAGAATTCCTCCTGTTTGAGGAAGTGATGGAAAACTGGGTTCAATTTTCTCATACTATTCTTCTTCATTTCTCATTGGTCTGTTCATTCTTGTAGTAAGATCAGACAAATACATTGATCAGAAATCCATACATTCTTGAGCCAAGTAACCGTTCACGATAGAACCTTCGAGATGATTTCTATTTCAGACATAATACTTTAATGTGAACATATTTTTTTTAGTTGGATACATCCAAAAAAAATAAACAGGTCCTCCTAGAAGTATTTCAGTGGGAATATGGATAGTCAGATGCAACATGAATGTAAAAAATGATGGAGAAAATATTTTCTCTAACTCACACAAAATTAATGGGGCATCTGTCAACATTTTTTGTAAGAAAGACTTGGACAGCTTCTTAGCACAAAGATCTCTAAAAAAATGTCACAACCGAATAACAGCCACCCTTACATTATTTGACAAAAGATGATGGATTTCTATTGGAAGAAACTCATGCAGTAGAACATGATAATCAGGAGTCTTCAAAGATTTTAGCTTCAACTCTCTTCTGTTGACCCGTTTAGATATGTTTCTTGAATATCCATCAGGAACTATAATAGTCTCTAATATTTCCAGAATTTGTTTTTTTCCATAGGTGTCATCACATAAGAAGCTGACCGCGTTGTCGAACGCGTCAAATTAGTTGTTTAATTTTGACTAGAATTTCTGCAGTATAGCAGCAACCCTAGGTCGTCTCTCGACGAAGCCTTAGATCATTAATTATAAAATGTGGTTCTGATTATGAAATTTAAAAAAAAATAATTGGGGTTTTATAATACTTGGGTTTGATGATTAAAGATGAAAATAGAAAATAGAAGCTATAAAACAAAGTAGAGATTAACAAAATTAATTAAGCGTGATCAACCCGGGGTACTCGTATGATGTTTTTCCTTCATCACTTCATGATATAAGGTTATGATCTTTTAATCCATGGTTTGTAAAACCTAGAACTAGAATTTTACTGAGTTTATACTAGGATACCTCCTAGGGTTCAGTCAAAAATACACAATGATTCACCGGACACCGCCGATGATTGAATGAATTGTGTTTGACTTCATAACCAAAACTCACCAAGGCAACACACGAAAAACTCGATGCACTGTCCAGATTTGTATGTTATTTCTTTGTGATACCATGACATAAATGTACACGTCCTTGACAGTACTTGTGTGAGTTCAATTTACCAATATAAACCACACAAACACCTCAATTGAAAGGGGGAAAGAAAGTGGTGAACGGTGTGTGAAACATCACATGAATGGGTACCCCCAAACATGATCATTTGAGTTGAGCATGACATACCAGTACATAACTCAATAAAATAAGAATAGTGGATGATGAAAAACAACACAACAATCTGGAATTTAAAAGATCATTCAAATATTACAAACATGAAGCTCGGGATGTACATCACATTCCTCCCCGGGTGATTACAAGGGGTTTAGAAACCCATGGGAGAGGAAGAAGAGAAATATGTTGGGGTAGAACTTCCCATAGCCTCCAGAACCTCTAGGGATGTTGAGAAGACTCCTTGGGGACTCCAAAATGGCAGCACATTGCCTCTTGGCCGCACTCCCAAATGAGGAGCCCAAGGTGCCCTTTTATAGGAAATGTGGGAGGTGGTTTTGGGCACACAGATTTCATCAATCCACTTTCACGATGCGTTTCGGCCTTCAGACAGTCTTATCTCGCTTTGGAAAAAATAGAAAAGTTGTAGCCCTACCTCTTGAATGTCTCCACCGAAAGTTTGGCACCGTTTGGACAACTATAGCTCAAGATATTGATAAAATACAGAACACCGCATTTGACTTGGTCCAAATTCGGTGGCTTGGACAGATCAGTTCGGATGGGCCCCATAGAAGGCGAATCAGCATTGGGTTCCTTAATATGAAATGTAGCCTATTAAATTTTGGACAGGCCCACAAAATTTCAGCCCATTTGGATGCACGGATGTTGTGTACTATGCAGAACAGTGGACAGATGTTCATGGATCCATGCAATTTTGGCCCATTTTTCTTCCACTTCATCAAAGGCCATCCAAATCACCTCCACCTACATTGAAACAATAAAAACAATTAACATTGCCCATTATAATATTGATTAACATTAATTGATTTATTAAAACATGAAGTGAAATTTATTATTATATTTGGAATATTCATTACAAGACTAGTTTAAAACTGCGGTGTAAGGGTGGAATAAAACAGTGAATCGTGGTACGATCACACCCCCACACCTAAACATTTGCACTCCTGGGCAAAGTCACATATCCAAATACAATGATTCATATATATATATATATTTCCAACATCATAAAGATTTATCATTTGAGTAAATTTTATTTAAAGTAAAGTGATCAATGCACGAACCACACCAATGAGTTCTTCCTAGTGAAAATAGAAAAAGATGTCTCATAAATCATATCATAGTGAAATTCAAAAATATTCATGATACCCAATTGAGAAATGAATTCAAAAGTAAACCATGACACTAAATCTTCATGTGTGTGTGTGAAAACCATTCCATGCTATTCTTTCCACTTGATATCCAATAAATATATGTTATTTTAACATTTTTCAGCTTAAATGATTTTGTCACCGAACCTGTCCTACATCCTTTGCAATCATATTTCAAGACCCACTCATTCAAGCATTCCCAGAAGTCAAACCATAAGCTCCTGACCTAGATATCCCCATATGTTGCACATTTCATCACTCCCCTCATTTTTTTGAAGTTGCAATTGGAACAAATCTCACACTCATCTCTCAACCCTTGTTTGATCTCCTCACGACACTAATTGAAATAGTTATAACAAGATCAAAGGTTGAGGAGGAGTGGTTTTTGACCTGCCCAAGACACAAAATTTTTTTTTTGAGGGCGTACAACTGTCGGACATTAGGTACACACGCATAGGTCAATCTGGTACAGTAATGAAACAGATCGGATAAGGAACGAACGTATGGAAATATCATTTAAAGCTAAAAAATATTAACCCAACATATATTTACCTTATATTAAGTAAGAAATAATCACACTTTGTGGTTTGGTGCAAAATTGTTTTTGGAGATATTAGTGACACATTTTTCCTAAAAACTACTCACACAATGGGAATCATTCATCTCAAAGGTTTCACATAGATACAACCATTTATATCATTGACAGAAAACCAATTCACTAAAAATAACTCCTTGATGGTAAACTCATACACTTTCTCTTTCTAGCCTTCGTTATGGTATTTTTACTTCCCCCACTTTATGGTCACCACATCATGGAATTTCGAAATTGTTGATGGGGAAAAATAAAAATACCATAAAGAAGGCCAGAAAGAGAAAACAAAAGGAGAAAAAGATGAAAAATCCTAACTAACACAGGAATGTATCCACCCCCCCATACCTAGAATGTGCAGTGTCCTCACTGAAATAATTGAAAATGTGAGAAGGAAGGATAAAACCTGGTGTGTTTTATTGGTATGATGCGTCGAGAAGGTGGATTTCCTCCACCGGATTCTTTGGAAAATCCTCATAGAAGTGTTTAAGTTGCTGCCCATTGACGGTAAGACTTCGTCCACTCTGCTCATGCAAAACCTGTATTGCACCAAAAGGGTAAACATTAGTAACAATATAAGGACCGAGCCATCGAGAACGAAGCTTACCTGGGTGGAGCTTAAGCCTGGAATTGTACATGAGGACCTTCTCACCAATATGGAACTTCCACTGGTGAATCATGCTATCATGAATAGCCTTTGTCTTCTCTTTATAGATTCGGGAGTTTTCATATGCATCACGTCGAATTTCTTCCAACTCTTGAATCTGCAGCTTTCTTTCCTCACCTGCATCTGAAAGGTTCATATTACATTGTTTAACAGCCCAATATGCACGGTGTTCGACCTCCACGGGGAGGTGAAAAGATTTCCCAAACACAATCCTATATGGTGACATTCCGATCGGTGTTTTAAAAGCAGTACGGTACGCCCAAAGTGCATCATCCATGCGCAAACTCCAATCTTTCCTATTGGGTTGTACAGTTTTCTCCAAGATTCGCTTAACTTCCCGATTTGAAATTTCTGCTTGTCTGTTAGTTTGGGGATGATATGAAGTGGAGACTTTATGAACAACCCCATACTTACGAAGCAAGTTTTTCATGTTATGATTGCAAAAATGTGAACCCTGATCACTAATGATGAATCTTGGTAGACCAAACCTACTGAAAATCTGGGACCTCACAAAATCAACAACCACTCGAGAGTTATCGGTCCTGGTGGCCTTTGATTCCACCCATTTAGATACATAGTCAACCGCCAATAAGATGTACACAAAGCCAAATGAATTTGGAAAAGGCCCCATGAAGTCAATGCCCCATGCATCGAAGATCTCACAAAATAACATGGGCTGTTGGGGCATTTCATTCCTCTTGGAGATATTCCCTGTGAATTGACATCGAGTACATGATTTACAAAACCTATGGGCATATCTATACAATGTTGGCCAATATAATCCTGAGTCAAGGACCTTTCGAGCTGTACGTTGAGAGCCAAAGTGGACCCCACATGCCAAGGTGTGGCAGAAGGTCAAAACAGAGGTGAACTCATGGTCAGGGACACACCTACGAACAACCTGGTCACTACAAATTCTCCACAAGTATGGGTCATCCCAAATGTAACATCGAGATTCATGCTTAAGTCTATGGGATTGTGAAGTGCTAAAATCAGGGGGGAACCTAGATGTTGCTAGAAAATTCACAATGTCCGCATACCAGGGGGTAAGGTCCACAACATCACAAAGGTTCTCATGAGGGAATAATTCTCCAATGGGTAGGGGTGAGTCAACATGATGGTCCAATGGTGGGGAAATCCTACTAATGTGGTCAGCTACAACATTCTCCACCCCTCTCTTATCTCTAATCTCAAGGTCAAACTCTTGGAGGAGGAGCATCCACCGAATGAGGCGGGGCTTGGCTTCAGGTTTCTTTAGGAGGAAACGAAGGGCAGCATTGTCAGAAAACACAATCACTTTTGACCCAAGAAGATATGAACGGAATTTTTCCAAGGCAAACACAATAGAAAGGAGTTCTTTTTCTGTGGTTGTGTAGTTTACCTGGGCAGGGTCAAGGGTACGCGAGGCATACGCAATGACATGAGGAGCCTTTTCAACCCTTTGTGATAAAACTGCCCCAACTGCAAAGTTAGAGGCATCACACATAAGCTCGAAGGGGAGATCCCACCTAGGTGGTTGGATTATGGGAGGTGATGTGAGACTCTTTTTTAGTGAATTGAATGCATCCTCACAATTTTTATCAAAAACAAATTCAGAATCCTTTTGTAACAACCGAGATAAGGGAAGTGCGATCTTACTAAAGTCTTTAATGAATCGTCGATAAAAACCAGCATGACCCAAGAAAGACCGCACCTCACGAACACATTTTGGAAATGGAAGGGATGAAATTAATTCAATTTTAGATTTATCAACCTGAATTCCATTATTTGAAATGATATGCCCAAGAACTATCCCCCGCTCAACCATGAAATGGCATTTTTCATAATTTAAAACAAGATCTTTTTCAATGCAGCGGTGGAGGACAGAACCTAGGTTTTCCAAACAATCATCAAAAGAAGAACCATAAACCGTGAAATCATCCACAAATACTTCCATAAAACTCTCAAGGTACTCAGAAAAAATACTCAACATACATCGCTGAAAAGTACCAGGAGCATTACATAGATCGAATGGCATCCTTCTGTATGCAAATGTGCCAAATGGACAGGTAAATGTTGTCTTTTCTTGATCCTCAGGGGCTATATGGATTTGGAAATAACCCGAATAGCCATCAAGGAAACAATAATGATACTTACCAGCCAATCGTTCTAACATTTGGTCAATGAAAGGTAAAGGAAAGTGGTCCTTCCGCGTGGCTTGATTCAGTCGACGGTAGTCAATACAGACTCGCCAACTGTTTCGCACACGTGTTGGAACCAATTCATTCCTTTCATTTGACACAACTGTTACTCCTGTTTTTTTAGGCACAATTTGCACTGGGCTGACCCATTTACTATCAGATATAGGATAAATGATCCCTACAACAAGTAATTTACTGACTTCCAATTTTACCACTTCAAGGAGAGTGGGATTCAACCGGCGTTGAGATTGTCTTACGGGTTTAGCCTCATCATCCAAAAGTATATGGTGCATACAAATAGATGGGCTAATCCCGGGAATATCAGCCAATGTCCATCCTATTGCCTTTTTACACTCTCTCAAAAGTTTGAGAAGTTTCAATTCCTGTTGTGGAGAGAGGTTATTGGAAATAATGACGGGAAATTGGTCAATACCCTCAAGATATGCATATTTTAAATTATGAGGAAGTTGTTTAAGTTCAAACACCGGTTGTTTCTGGATTGAGGGAGGGGATTTATGGGGAGTGAGGTCCATGAAACTATCTATCTGCTCATGTTTATTCTCAAAGGAAAGAGAATCTATTGAAATGAGATTTGCAGAATCATCGATAGTCATGGGTACCTCAGAATAAACACACTCATCAATTAAAGCACAAAATTTACATTTTTCTGAACCCACACAACATTCAAATGAAGAACCAAAACTCAAATCATCCAAGGGTGAAGAAAACAAAAAAGAATCAGAGTTTGGGTTGAGGAGAGAATTGTGTGTGTGTGCATCGTTTGAGAGCACTTCCATCGAATAGACAGGAAGAGTGGAGTGCTCTTCAATGGGGTGTTTCATAGCCTCAAGGATGTTAAAACTTACCTTTTCTCCTCCAAATTCCATGGACAATGTACCATTGTGAACATTGATGATCTTCCTTGCTGTTTTTAGGAATGGCCTCCCAAGTATGAGAGGGGCATGTCCTTGGGTTTGGGTATCTTCCATCTCAAGAATGTAGAAATCAGCGGGGAAGATGAGATTCTTTACTCTAACAAGGACATCCTCAATCACTCCTTTTGGATGTGTTGTACTCCGGTTGGCAAGTTGCACGATAATTCCTGTTGGTTGAAGCTCTCTAACCTGTAGATAAGTATATACGGAGTGAGGCATTACATTAATGGAAGCACCTAAATCTAGCATAGCATCAGAAAAGAAGGTCTCCCCTATGGTACAAGGTATGGTGAATGTGCCGGGATCCTTGCATTTGGTTGGCATTGCTGGTTGAATCAAGGCTGATACATTCCTCCCCAGGTTGACTCTCTCATTCCCCTTCAACCTCCTTCTATGGGTGCAAAGCTCTTTAAGAAATTTGGAATAACGGGGAATTTGCTTGACTGCATCCAACAATGGAATATTAACTTGAACTTTTTTAAATGTATCCATTATTTCATTGTCAATCTCATTATCAAAGTTTTTCTTAGATTTAGAGAGTCTTTGAGGGAAAGGAAGAGGAATTGATTGTTCATTTGAATCATCAATGATAATTTGATTTCCCTTTTTGTTTTGTTTTTCATTAAATGAAATTTTTGAGGGTTGGGAAGGAGTGTTTTCAAGAGGGGGACATACCTGTTTCATAGGATCAGTAGAAGGAGAAGCTTCTTTACCACTACGAAGTGTAATTGCACATACATTACCTTTATCCTTCGGATTGGCAATGGGTTGGGATGGTAGTTGTCCAGAACCTTGCATCTTAAGCTCACCGATGGTGTTCGCCAATTGTCCCACTTGAGTTCGTAGGTCTTGAATTGCCGATTGTGTAGTCTGTTGGAACTGAAGGTTCTGGGTTGCCATTTGTTTCACCATGTCCTCGAGGCTTGGTTCAGATTTGGGAGGAGGAGGAGGATGATTGTTTTGCGAAGTTGAAGGATAAGAAGGTTTCATACCTTGGCCTTGTTGATACCAATTCTGCTTCGGGTAGCTTGAGTTTCCTCCTTGTCGGTATTGTGGTTGTGCTTGCCACCCGGGGTTTGGATTTGTCCTGAATGGTTCTTACTTGAAGGGAGGAACTTGTTGGAATGGACGCCCTGGGAACACAGCTGCACAGGACTCAGATGAATCTTGAAGTTGTGGGCACTGGTCAGAAAAATGAGTGTTATCAGAACAAATACCACAATGCAATGGAATAGAAGTAGAGTGTGAGTTACCTTGTGCTTGAGCTAATTGCCTTAGAAGGGTATGCATCTCATCAAGTTTAGTATCTACCTTTTGTTCTAGGGCTGAATGACTTACCTCATGAACTCCTCGGGTTGGTGCAATAGCTCGTGTACCAAATTGTTGTGCATTTTGAGCCATGTTGGCTATTAAATCACGAGCGGCAGAAGGAGTTTTGTCAACTAGGGCACCACCAGCTACAGCATCAATCATTCCACGATCCATGGGGATAAGTCCCTCATAGAAGTATTGGATTAATAGTTGTTCACTAATCTGGTGGTGGGGGCAGCTTGAGCAAAGTCTCTTAAATCTCTCCCAGTATTCATGAAGGGTCTCTCCTTGTGATTGCCTAATTCCACAGATTTCTTTCCTAATTGATGCAGTTCGGGAGGCAGGGAATAACTTCTCTAGAAAAAGTCTTTTTAGGTCATTCCAGCCACCAATTGTGGAAGGAAAATAGTATATCCAATCTTTGGCTACACCATCAAGGGAGAAAGGGAAGGCCCTAAACTTAATGAGGTCCTCAGACACATTTTGGGGTTTCATGGTGGAGCACACTATGTGAAACTCTTTTAGATGTTTGTGAGGGTCCTCTCCGGGAAGACCATGGAATTTTGGAAGAAGGTGGATGAGGCCTGATCTTAGCTCAAAATTGGCCGCTTCCTCAGGATATTGGATGTACGCAGGTTGGTACTCCACATCCGGGGTGGTCAGTTCTTTTAATGTTCTGTTATTTGCAGCCATGATCTCTGGGGTTTGATTTGGTTCAATTTTGGATTGGTTTAGGACCACTTTAGGTTCCAAAAGGGGTTCCACAATGTTACTTGATTGACCTTCTCTATATGCCTTGATTTGTGTGTGAAGTGACTTTTCAATTTTAGGATCAAATTCAAGTAGTTTTCCTTTACCAGATCTTGTCATGCACAATGATGTCCAGTTTGATTGATTGATTTTTTTTGTTGTGTTTTTTTTTTGATTTGGATAAAAAAAAAACTTAAGAAGGGTGAAAGAAGAATATAATGTTATACTATAAAATTAGAGAGGGATATTGAGAAGAAGAGAGAGAGAGAGAGAGATAGAAAGAACAAACCAAAAACAACAAAAATAAAGACAAAACCCAAAACAAAAACAATCAAATGGGGGTGGGGTATTTAGAGGAGTACTAATCAAGAAGTAAAATGACCCAATAAAAATAAAGAAAGAAAAAAAATGATCTTGGCTCCCCAGCAACGACGCCAAAATTTGACCGCGTTGTCGAACGCGTCAAATTAGTTGTTTAATTTTGACTAGAATTTCTGCAGTATAGCAGCAACCCTAGGTCGTCTCTCGACGGAGCCTTAGATCATTAATTATAAAATGTGGTTCTGATTATGAAATTAAAAAAAAAATAATTGGGGTTTTATAATACTTGGGTTTGATGATTAAAGATGAAAATAGAAAATAGAAGCTATAAAACAAAGTGGAGATTAACAAAATTAATTAAGCGTGATCAACCCGGGGTACTCGTATGATGTTTTTCCTTCATCGCTTCATGATATAAGGTTATGATCTTTTAATCCATGGTTTGTAACACCTAGAACTAGAATTTTACTGAGTTTATACTAGGATACCTCCTAGGGTTCAGTCAAAAATACACAATGATTCACCGGACACCGCCGATGATTGAATGAATTGTGTTTGACTTCATAACCAAAACTCACCAAGGCAACACACGAAAAACTTGATGCACTGTCCAGATTTGTATGTTATTTCTTTGTGATACCATGACATAAATGTACACGGCCTTGACAGTACTTGTGTGAGTTAAATTTACCAATATAAACCACACAAACACCTCAATTGAAAGGGGGAAAGAAAGTGGTGAACGGTGTGTGAAACATCACATGAATGAGTACCCCCAAACATGATCATTTGAGTTGAGCATGACATACCAGTACATAACTCAATAAAATAAGAATAGAGGATGATGAAAAACAACACAACAATCTGGAATTTAAAAGATCATTCAAATATTACAAACATGAAGCTCGGGATGTACATCACATTCCTCCCCGGGTGATCACAAGGGGTTTAGAAACTCATGGGAGAGGAAGAAGAGAAATATGTTGGGGTAGAACTTCCCATAGCCTCCAGAACCTCTAGGGATGTTGAGAAGACTCCTTGGGGACTCCAAAATGGCAGCACCTTGCCTCTTGGCCGCACTACCAAATGAGGATCCCAAGGTGCCCTTTTATAGGAAATGTGGGAGGTGGTTTTGGGCACACAGATTTCATCAATCCACTTGCACGACGCGTTTCTGCCTTCAGACAGTCTTATCTCGCTTTGGAGAAAATAGAAAAGTTGTAGCCCTACCTCTTGACTGTCTCCACCGAAAGTTTGGCACCGTTTGGACAACTATAACTAAAGATATTGATAAAATAAAGAACACCTCATTTGACTTGGTCCAAATTCAGTGGCTTGGAAAGATTAGTTCGGATGGGCCCCATAGAAGCCGAATCAGCATTGGGTTTCTTAATATGAAATGTAGCCTATTAAATTTTGGACAGGCCCACAAAATTTCAGCCAATTTGGATGCACGGATGTTGTGTACTATGAAGAACAGTGGACAGATGTCCATGGATCCATGCAATTTTGACCCATTTTTCTTCCACTTCATCAAAGGCCATCCAAATCACATCCACCTACATTGAAACAATAAAAACAATTAACATTGCCCATTATAATATTGATTAAAATTAATTGATTTATTAAAACATGAAGTGAAATTTATTATTATATTTGGAATATTTATTACAAAACTAGTTTAAAACTGCGGTGTAAGGGTGGAATAAAACAGTGAATCGTGGTACGATCAGAAGCACATGGAAGTTTCCATTTATTTTCACTGATACGCACAGGATGTAATTCTGGTCTGATGCCCCAATCCACCAAGTCACTCCGAGATCGTAAATCATCTTTTGTCTTCCCCTTGACATTTAGAAGAACCAAAATCAACATTTGGCATATATTCTTTTCAATATGAATTACGTATAAGCAATAACGTAACAAATTGGTTTACCAATAAGGCAAATCAAAAAAGATACTCCTCTTCCTCCAATTGTAACAGGTTTCAGTGGAAACATTCTTTCTCTTTCCAGATTTCATTTGACCCTTCCTGAACAAAAAACTAAAATCTTTCAATTCATTAAGCACATTAGTTCCATACATACATTGAGGTAGATCATCGGTCTCTGTGGTATTATCAAATCTCCGACGATTCATTCTATATGGATGATCATTTGGAAAGAATCGTCGATGTCCCATAAAATTGAAACTACAACGATGTTTCAGTCTTCTGGATTGTGTATTCTTCATACAAACTGGGAATGACAGTTTTCCCTTCATGCTCCATACAGATATCATTTCATAAGTCGGAAAATCATTGATCATCCACATAAGCGCATCACACATCTGAAATATGTCTTTCGAACATGCATCGTATGTGCGCACAACCACATCCCAAATAAGTTTCAACTCTTTTATTAAAGGTTGCATGTATACATCAATATCAATGTCGGGATAAGAAAGACCAGATATGAGTTTACTCATGAAATTGAAAGGTTTTTTCATACACAACCATGGGGGAAGATTATAAATGTGTATAAAAACTGGCCATATGCTATGTGAAGTAAGCATCGGCCCAAATGGATTAAAACTGTCGCATGAAAGACCCAGCCTCACATTACGCACGTCAGCTGCAAAATCAGGATGTCGAGCATGAAATCTCTGCCATGAAAATTTATCTACAGGATGAACCAACTCATCATTAGTCTTCTTTCTCTCGGTATCATGCCATCTCATTTTTATTGATATGTCATCAGAAATAAAAAGATTCTGGAGTATGGGGATCAATGGAAAGTGCTACATTTCTTTCTGTGGAACGCGGGATGGTTTTCCATCAGATTTTGACTTCTAGCAGGATGTGCCACATTTTATACAATCATTTTGTTCAGCGGTTTCCTCCCATAATAAACTGAAATCTTTCGGGTAAGCATGAATTTTGTTTCTTGAAAATCCAAGTTCCTCAAATAACTTCCATGCCATATAGTGGTTTGAGGGAATATCTGCATCATTTGGAAGTAAATCTTTCAAGAGGGTAAGAATGTAATCGATTGCTGTATTAGAAATCCCATACATACATTTCCCATGAAAAAATCGGATTAAAAATTCTAGCCTTTTCATTTTATCGCATTGTCGATATATTGGAGTCGTGGCAGCATCATTCAATTTTTTCACCCTATCAATATCATCATTTTCACTAGATGCATCAGCTGTCCTCATATAGAAGTCATCTTGAGTCGAAATCCTTTCTTTTTCATGATGACGAATAAACGGAAACCGATCATCAAACAAATTCTCCATTCAAGTCCTTTCATTTCGATCATCACCAATTTGAGATTTCATTTTCTCCCCATTATGATACCACACAAAGTAGTCTGCTTGAAAACTATTTTTGGTTATGTGGTAGCTAACTTCTTCATGGCTCAACCAAGGTCTACCAACACAATTGGAACATGGGCAGTGTATGCGACCACTATCAGAAGCATTGTGAAATGCAAAATCTATAAAGCTCTCTAAATTGTTTTGAAAATCGCTTGAGATCCGATCGGTTTCATACATCCAACTTCTGTCCATTCTGTAAAAAGAATTTATATAAGTCATTTTTTCATAAACAATTCAACAGGATTGAACTTTAATAGAAAATACATTTAAGTAAATGATAAAGGAAGAAGTTTCTAGTCGATGTAGTGAACTATTAAAATAATGTAAAGAACAAGTACTCATAAATTAAATTAAAATTTATTTATATTCATTTTCATTAATTCTATAAGAGGCACATGCCTCAGGTCCCATTATGTGTTATAGGCATCCCAAATCATTCACTCATGTTCAATAACTCATTATTGGCACCTCTATGGCTATACCTTTCATTACCCAATCACTTCCCCAAGTCAAGCGCACCCCATGGGTGAATAAATTTTAGGCTTCTACACTAATAGGTTGTTCATGGATTGTCAAAAGATTTAATTTCATTAAGTATAGACAAAAACATTTTTTTTAAATTTGAGATTAATAATAAAGTATGTCAATGATAACAACATTACTGATTTAAACTTGTGACTTATCTAACATTTTTATGGATGTCTACACATGCCAGCATGGGTAGTGAAAAGCACCCCACCCTTATAAAAGTGAGTATTGGCCAATAAGGACACATAATATACAACGTACAATGAGAAACATATTTAATTGACCCTAAAGTTATATTAGTATAGTCATCTTGGGGGAAATGGAATATATGATCCTGGTTAATTGATGAATTCAAAAGCTCGTATTCCATATGTTGGACACTATCTAAGGTAAGAAATCATGTGAGGATGGGTTTACATCATTTAATTTCTTACATGCTAGTGAGAATGAAGGATTGAATTAATGACTTGAGTTTACTGATTAAATGAGGGTATAGGTTGCATAGGCTGTGTAAAAAAATGATTAAATAAGGGTAAAAGTTGCATACACTGTGCATGGTGGGGGAGTCTCATCTGATTTAGAAACTAATATAAATTCCCATCATAGGTATCAATAAGAAACATCACCATCAAAAGAAACTCCAAATAAAAAAGGACTAAAAACATCAAACATTTCAAGAATTCACTACTATGCATGGTTTATCAACATGTTTAGCAGTAATTATATGTCTTAATCATGAACCACCTCTAAAGCTCCCAGTTTTCACCAATAAACATAAGGTAAATATCTCAAAATATCTTTAAAAAAACTCATTAATAGGCTCAAAACGTAAATATAATCTTGAACCAACCATGGAATCTCTTTCACAACACATTCTCAAACACCAGTTATCACATGTGTTACTAAATACCAAACATAGTTACATAGTGTACTATAACAAATTACATTACAAAATCCTTATTAAAAAAATTTCATTTTAATAAAACACTTTCCTCAAGTAATTTTAAGGAAAACATTCATAAAAACTTTTCTAAAAATTAATAAACACATATAAATAAATTTCCAACTAACAATTAATTACAAGATGAAAAAAAGCATAAAAACACATACTTAGAAAATTTAGAATCCAACCGCAATGAATTTGAGATGCTTCTTCTTCAATGGAGGGTTAAGGATTTAATTAATTAAATGGATTGGAATGGATAAAGTATAGATTAAATCAAAACACAAAAAAATGATATACACATCAAAATCAAAACTTAAAACTCAAATAAGAGATGAATAAGAATAAAAATAGGCAGAACTTAAATATTTTATGTGTATAAAGAATATAATACCTGATTTGAGATGATTCGAATGGAGTTTGACAGGTTTGGATGGGGGAAGTCGTGAGAGGAGCCGATAGCTGTACATATTAGGGTTCTGTCGCGAATGGGGGAGTGCAGTGGCCAATTCTGTATTTGGGTCAAATATTTTCCAATAGTTTTTAAAAACCATTTGGAAAGGGGTGTCCAAGGCACCCTTTCCCAATGGTTCAAGAGAACGGTTGGTAAAGGGACACCCCATTCCCATTGTTTATCAAGAACCGTTGGGAAAGGGGGCCCTGGACAGAAACCGTTGGAAAGGGCCTCTTTACCAATGGTTTTCTTAAACCGTTGGTAAATAAGCGTTGGGAAAACATGGATTTCCAGTAGTGTTTGTTCAAGAGAAACATACTACATAGGAAGGATAAAACCCACGATGATGGTTTTGAGTTCACTGTGGCTGGGTGATACATTATCCATTGAGAATAATAATTCATACAATTATGAAGTAAATATAAATTAGCTAAGATTGAAAAGACCAATTAAAATTCAATAACGGATTTCATGTATCAAATTGAAAAGGGGCTTATAAATTGAATACCATGGTGGGTATTCAAGTGAGTTGATACATGGATGGTACATGCGTTATATCGATAAGGCTAGATTGGAAATACAAAGTTGGTATGCCTAAATCCATTAAAATGTTACTTATCATAGCTAATTTCTAAGATCATTTATTTATCCATAAGATGTCAAGATCAACATTTATGGAAGGTGTCAAAACTACGCAACTAGAAAGGGATGATGACATCATTGAATGTCAATAAGGGTTACAAGTTATTGAAATATAGATTAGGATTAAAGTAAGCAATAAGATCTTACAGAATTCTTTTGGAATTAATCTTTTCCATGTGTCTATTACAGGTTAGTGGGACCACCATAGTTTTCTAAGAGAAATATGTTTGAAAACTTATAGAAAACAAATATTGGTCTAATAGTTAGTTAAGACCAAGATAAAAGAATTTCTCTAGTGATTTAATTAATGTAGAAACCTAAGTTCTAGGGAAAATGATCTACAGAGGTAGATCTAATAGTTACTTGGACCTAGTCAAACATATATATAGAGACATGGTATTGAAAAATACAAGTTGGAATAATTCAAGATTATAATTTTTACTAATGTCACATGGAATAATCTCTCTAGGTTGACATGTTCAGAACATGGAAGGAGATTAGATTTGTGAGTTGAGTTCCATATGCTTTAGTGATGGATAAATCATGTATTATATGATATGTACATGAATTGATATTTCTAGTATATAATCTATAGTAGAAAGATATCAATTATACCAAAGAGAACTATAAGTGAAGCAGTTAGAACTATCATCTTTTACTTCAGTACGTACAAAGGATATGGTCCTGGTATATAGGGAAGAAGGATACTAGTTTTTGGGGCCACAAACTAGTATTACTTAGATTAATTTGATCTAGTATTGAATTTAGTCTTAAGGTGTTGATCGAGACAGGATCATATAATCCATTGGTAGCCATACCTAAAAATACCGAGTATGTTGTAGCTTCTGAGGCAATAAAGTAGTTAAACGCAATGACTTGTTCCAGTTCATGGAACCACACCTAGTATGTAAATTATAATATTCTTACTATCCAACATGTCACGTTAGGAAAGTGGAAAAAAAGATATATACTCTTGGATACCATCTCTTGCGATGTTTTTCTCAAGGAGGCGAGGTAACATATAACAGTATTTCCATGCGGTGGAAACTTGGCATACCCAATTGCTATATCTATTACTCTACAGAAACATTAATTTCATCATGTGAGTATCTAACAAGTATGGTTAGAAAGTTGGCTCTAGTGCAAGTGGGAGTGTTGAAATAGTGGTTTTCCTAGACACAAATATGAAATACTTCTAATTTCCATATTGTGTATATTGTTAGATATACATGATGTATGCTTACCATTATACTGTAGATATTTATGCATCTACTATTTAATGGTAATGTCTATAGATTAATTATCATATCAAAAGGTTATAGTGGATCCTAGGCTATAATGATAACCACTAGATACTATGACATTAATCTTTAACAAAGGTCCTATGGTCTAGATACATATTACTAACTGGACATAGTAGATGTGAGACTATCAGGTGTTGGGGGCTCATAATCATTGAGACTTCTTCTCATGAAGTTCTCACTTTGTGATCTCAGGTAGTGTGGTCATGAGGACAGACCTGCCAATAAGAACACCACATGTTTTGGGTGTCATTGGTTGTTCCTATCTATGGACATGTGTATTGGTCTCCTAACTTGAGACCATTACAAATGTATGCCATTTTATTGCGTACTTTGATTTGATACAAAAACCATGATAATGAAATCGTGTCGAGGTAGCTTGTGTTGGGTGCGCCATTGGTGGTATGACATTGGTTGAATGTCCAAGAAAGGATTTGTCACTTCCAGGCTTAATAAGTTATATATCTAAGGACTTTTGATTAGGATGGTAGTACCTTTATAAGACCTTGTCCAAGGCAGTAGAGGGTAAATCCGTCCAGTCAGATCAACAAATAATAAAGTAAGAAAAGGGCGATGACACTAGTGTGCATCCTGCTTTATGAGATATTGAAGAAAAAATGATTATAATACACAGTATGTGTCTGTAGGTTGCTTGTCGTTTCTATGAAAATCCTTATCTTTTTAGGGGCCTTGATGGGTTGCTAAAATCTACTCCTGGTATGTGGATTTTATTAAATTTTATTGATATAAGAGCCTAGAAGGTCACACATAATAGAATATTCAAGAATCCTCCCAATTCTGGTGAATATGTATATTGGACATTGTGGGCCCTACCATGGGGTCTGACTGTTTTTCAAGGTATCGATCACCAAATAAAGAAAGAAATTAATTATTATTCATCTTATGAATAATTTTATTGAATTCATTTAATTTATTTACAAGTTAAGTATATACGAGAAAAATATTATTCGAACGAATATTATTTTAATATTCAAGGTTTGTTTAATATTAAGCGGGAATGACGAGTTGAGTAAAATGGATTGGTATTATCATATAATATATATATATATATATATATATTACAGGTATGTGATAAATTATTAATAATATTTATGATGTTGTTTAGCTCGTCATAATTATTATTTAGTGAATGTTAAATAAACAAGGGTTGGGGAACCCAACTAGGTATTTAGGAGTTCCATTATAAATAGAGAGAGATGATCTCTTCTAACTAACTATCCATTCAATTATGAATGAAAGTCTCTATCTACTCATGCTTCCTAGAGAGAGAGTCTCTCCCTCCCAAGTGATGATCCAAGAAGACCTTTAAGAAATGAAGGCAGAGGATCATGGTGATCATTGGGATATCAAATACATCATCATATCTTCACGCTAGAACACAGAATTTGATGATTGACATTCCAATAGATTCTTGAAGCACCTATGGATGATCTGGAGGGCCCCTACTATGGATCCTTCAAGCAATGATCACCGTTGATGAGTTACAGTTGGGCACGACTTCAGATTTGAATGTGTATGTTCTCAGTTTTATTTTTTGTGCTCTTTTAATTTAGGTGGAATTATAGAACCATAACTGGGCTCTCATCATCAACGACGACAAGTTATGTCATCTCGTCAATGAAAATATTAAGATCCTTGGTCCACTGGATTCCACTACGTGCCTCAGTTCCATTTCAAAGAAACTTTTAGTCCCCAAAAATCATATTTAAGAGATTCCAGGCAAAAAAGATGAGGTAACTGCTCTCCCATTAGTGCCTCCCTCTCCCACTTCTCATGACTATCAGAAATGTGCTACAATTGAACTCAAACCAAAGGTATCATCTTCCCATGAAGTACCTTGGTTTCATAATCAGCTATCCTGACTAGTCGTTCAATCACAATAAAATCAGGTTCAACCTCAAGTTCACTCTAGCTCAGAACATGAGATGGATCATATATATACTTTCATTGTTGAGATACATGGAACATGTTCTGTATCGACATCAGCTATAGGGGAAGTGATAACCGATAAGAAAATTTCCCCACCTATTAGACAACATTAAAAGGTCCCACAAAATGAGGAGAAAGAATCCTTTCTTCCCAAGCCATCGATGACCCAATCGTGGTGAATCTTTCTAGAACACTGAGTCCCTAACTAAAAATTACAAAGTTCAAAAGTGATGATCAACATAATACTTATAAATCCTATGTGATGTCAACATTATTTGATGAATCAGATAAATATTTGTTGTTGTCTCTTGAACAAAACTTGTTCCAACCAATGAACTTTCACTAATCTATGACCAAAACAATAGATATATACATGGTTGGCCATAAAAGTAAAAAAAACCATTCTGATCATGGACGGGTAACTATTGTTATAAGAAAACACTACCAACCTCAAGTGATATTCCCAATCCTTCACAAACTCAAGGATGTAGGTTCATAGAATATCCTTAAGAATATGCATAGTTATTTCTATCTGGACATCTAACTATGGATGGTATACCGTATACAAATATACATGAGATCCTCATGCCTCCTGAAGGCTTCTCAAAAAGTGAGAATTGAACCAAGGATCTCTATCAGAAACTATAAGAGATAGAACTATGTGAAAACAAACAATCTCCTTCACATAGATATTTCCATGCTCCTCAATCTTGGTTGTATCACGAATGGGTATAAAGTTTATTGACTTAGTCATCCTATCGATCACAACACATATCACATTTTTCATTCTTTGGGTACGCAGAAACCCTACCAAAAAGTCCATAGAGATCTCATACCACCTCCATGTTGAGACTAGATGAGGCTGAATCGAAACCAGAGGTTTTTTTACTCGATCATGACCTGTTGGTATGTGTAACAATGGGAGAAAAATTCCACAATGCCCCATCTCATACCTGTCCACCATAATTTCCACCGCATGTCATAGAATATATTTGTGGTTTCAAGATGCAAACCCCACTCAGAATTATAGAAATCCTCCATCATATCTTTCCTTGCTACTAATGTCAGAACAAAACAAATCTAATATCATAGTATTCCCTCAGTGGAGAATAACCATTCTAGCATGGTCTCCCCACTATAAAGAGAGTCTCTAATGATACAAAACTCATAATCAAGCTGCTGATCCTGAAGAATCATCTCGAGAAGAATGAATCTCAACTAAACACTAGCAAAATAAACCTCATCCCCTAATTTCTAGACTCCAAGATGTAACTATACAAAAAATATCCATCAAGTTCCACTCTTCTGATGATTCTTTCACTACCTAGGAAAAAGTTTTCTTCTCAAAGAATCTATAATGAAATTCCATTTCCCCGGTGTATAGGCGATGTCAAAGTCAAAATATCACAGGTATTCCACACAACAACTATGGTGGAGATTTAGTCCTTTTTGAGAGAAGATATAACTCAATATCTTGTGGTTTGAAAACATGGTAAACCTTTCTCTATAAAGGTATTGTATGAAACTATTAAGTGTGTTCATCATAGCTTCAATTTCAAGGTCATGGTTCGGATAATTCATCTCATGTTTCCAAAGATGAAGAGAGCCATTAGAAATGACATGATCACTTTTCATAAGAACACTACCAAAACCTAAACCAAATGTATCACAGAAGACCACATAGCCCCGCTCAGCCTCTAGGATAGAAAACACCAGTGCAATAGTTAAAAAATGTTTCATATCAATAAAATAAGTCTGACATTTATCATCCTAAGAAAAATTTTCTCCCTCCCAGGTAATTGTAGTCATCATAGAAGAAAAAATTGGTAAGTCATTTAGGAAATGGTGATAATGCCTAGATATGATCAAGAAGCTCTGAATCTGAAAGACATTTCATGGTTGCTCCCATGCGATAACATATTTCACCTTTTTAAGATCAACTGAAATACCATGTTCTGAAACTAATTTCCCTAATAAGTTCACTTCCCAAAACCATAAATCACATTTTTAAAGCTAGGCATAAAGTCAGTGTTTTCATAATAATTCCAAAACAACTCTCAGATAATGCACATGATCCTCCTTATACATATAATAAATAAGTATTTCATACACAAAGACCACCAAGAAGGTATCAATATACTCATGGAAAATATGGTTCATCAAATCCATGAAAAATGTAGAAGCAATGGTTAGATTAAATAGAATGATAAGGTACTCATAATGGTCGTGACTGCTCCAAAAGGTGGGTTTCTGAACATTGGATTCTTTTTTCATCAAACAATGGTAGTCAGACCAAAGATCAATCTTCATGAACCACTTCTACCCTTTAAACTATTCAAACAGATCATCAATTCATGGCAATTAATTCTTTTTCTTTATCATAACTTGATTTAGTTTTTGTTAATCAACAAAAAGGAACAATGATCCATCATCATTCATATCAAAGAGAACTGGCACTGACCAAGGTGGAACAATTGGGAATATAAAGACATTCTCTAGAAGATCATCTAATCGATTCTTCACCTCTTTCATTTCAGCTGGTTCCATGTGCTAAGAATTAATTGACACTGGTTCAGTACTAGGTAGAAAATTGGTAAAGAACTCTACCAACCTTATCGATGGTATACCAGAGAAGTTATAAGGAATCACGTTGAGAAACTTAATGAAAACTGGAGGAGATAATCACTCAAAGATTCCCAATCTAGATCAAAATAAGAAATGATATCACATCACTCAACTCCAGATAAGAAGGTACGAATCTACTCATCCTTGGGTCCCATTCTCCTTGGAAGACACGACACACACCATCGAGTGGAGTGAAGGATACCCATCGAATATAACAATAAATCTTGGATTTATTATAAATGATCCAATATTTCCTAAAAATTACATCAAATGGTTTCATGTCAAGAACTAGAAAACTCTAAGAAAGCTGAACATCTGATAGAGAGAAAACATAAATGAGACTATAAAGACCTTGATCTCTCTTCATACCAAGGGGTGTAGTGATATCAATCACATAAGACAAAATCTCTATAGTAATATTTATAAAATTAATAGTATGGGTTAAAATAAACAAATGAGATGAACCAATATCAAATATAGTAGTCAACAATTCTGAATCTATAGTAATGGAACCTCTCAAAAGCGATGGAATCTTCCACAGCTTGAAGAAGCTTCATTCTAGATGCATGTGTATGGAACCCTTTGATAAGTGAATCATATGATTGTGCCATAATTTTAGAAGGTGATAATGATCTCATGCCATTATGGGGAGTGGAATAAACATGGAATAACTTCTTAAAGTGACATGAGGGTCCACATAAACCACAAACATTGGGTGCCTCAATTAAGAACCTATTTGAATACCATTCCTTTTCACACTGGTAACAAATAAAAGGGCCTCTTCCAGGCACTTTAGGAGGTCTAGAATGACCCTACTATCAATAATCACTATGAAAATAATCATGATTCCTCTTTCCCTTAGAGGAATTCACATTTACACTAGGAGAAAATAGAACTCCTGACAACCCTGAATTTCCAGCGAGGTCTATTTCGACTCTCAGCGTTCTATCCATCACATCAGCATAAAAAGGAAGCTTAGGTAAGAAAACTTGAGAACATATATCTAGTCTAATAACAAATATAACCTTCAAGCCTTCATCTTCTCATTTTATACCATATAAAGTGAAAACTACACATGCTTAGAAAAACAGTTTTTATATTCTATCATGGTCTTAGTAGCCAGCTTGAGTTTGAAAAACTCAGTGGCCTTGTCTAACAACATCCACTCTAGATAGAACTATTTAGTGAAAAGAAACTTGAAGTCTTTCCACTCTAAGATCTCATAATTATTCACCATCACCATTCTATCCCACCATCTCATGCTCGGTCCTTCTAGATCGAAGTTGGATCACATCACATTGATCTTATTGGGTGTCTCTAAGAACCGAAAAAAATTCTCTATCATACTCAACAATTCCATAGATTTTTTAGGATCATTTGAGCCCTTGAACATTGGTGACTTCTGAAAAAGGAACTGTTGAGAACTAATCCAGAAAGCTTTCCTCTGGGGTTCCATAGTTGGATCTTGGATGGGAACTGGTGGTGGTGCTTATCCCAAATATTGGATAGTACATACGATCACCTCAACTGGACTCAGGTCCATGGGAGGATTTTCTTACTATAGTTCATAAGCAGCTTCTTCCTAGATCCGATTAACATGTCTTCTTAGAGGCATGATGCTACACAACATCAGCAGATAACTTTGAAGACATCATATTAACACTCAAACAGAGAAACAAGGGAAATCAATCCCAACAGATAGAACAAACTGGATTTGTATTTCAATATATCCAAATCAAAATCAGGGAAAATACTATAACTAATCCTCAAGACATTTTTACCAAACCACCCTTGGTTAATTAAGGTTCATTTTGGTGAGAGTTGGACATACAGTCAATCAAAAATACCTCCTAAGTCCTGACATGATTAGACAAAGCATACTAAATTCAAGACAGAAGCTCAACCTGGAGTTCTGATACATATTTGTCATGAACCAACCCAAGTATCCTATTAAACTGATAACCAATATAGCTACGAAATGTCCCAAAGAGCATTCATAATCCCCATGGGTTGGCGAATAGCACCTCACATCACACAAAATGAAAGTGGGAACTAATTTTCCATGAATAATGTAAAAGTATGATAACAAATTAGTATGCATACAAAAGAAACTCCACAATGGTAAGTGTTCTAAAATTCAAACAAGTATACAAACCCAAAGTACTAAAGAAAAGTACCCGAAATTGAAAGAACAACCCAAGTCCTAGCAGAATCAACTCTCCAAGCCCAAAGATCAAGAGCTAGAACATGCAACACCCCAAGGTTTTAAAAATAAATATAAAATGCATGCAACGATGAGCCCCTGATAAAAAAACACTTTGTTATAGGAGATAATTATAACCTAGTCTATAAACATTATTTTTTATTTTTTATGATTTGAATTTCGACAAACTTTCATACACGGTTGTGATCAAAATGATATTTAGAGTCTAATAGAATCAACTTACATTTCTGGTGAATAGAAACTTATCCTTATGAATAGTAACTTACCCTTACAAATAGTAATGTAAAATTATTAATAGAAACCTCACCCATGTATGTATAAATAACATTTAGGCACCTTGTAAATGAGAGTGAATATTTTAAAATTTAATAATTAAGTGTTGATATTTTTGTGAGTAATAAATATTTAATTATAATTTAAAAATAATAAATTTATTTAAAATAAAAAACATTTTTATAAAATGTATTCATCAATAAATATATTATTTCCTTATGATTTTAGGATAATTTTATGAGACCTAACTTAATTTTTGAAAGTATTATAAAATCAGTTTTAAATTTAAAATATGTATATTTCAAGTAAATAATGATTTTATTTAAAAAATAACTTATATTATTTATAAAATTATTTTGATAAAATGGAGTTCATTTTTTAATTCTACACATCGAAAAATAGTTAGGGTGAATTTTTTGTATTTTTCTAAAATACTTGAATTTTTAGTGAATAGTGATATTCAATAATTTGTGAAATATGCTAAATAAATGAATTTTTGAATCATAATTGAGTCATTTATGATGTAAATTACCATTGGTTAGAACTCACATGGACCTATTACTATTTTTGGTCAGAATAATCAAAACTTATTTCTTGTCTTGAGAAAAAGATTAAAATAATGAATAAGATATTCAAAAATCACTCCTCTCCTCCACTATAAAAACCACCCCTCACTCCATCTTCACTTTACTCATATAATCCTTAAAACTTCTAAAATTTATTCCAAAATACTCTTCCCTAGTCTCTCAGCACATAAAATAGCACTTGGTCTTTCCAAATGACCAAAACCCCTTCCCTTAAGGAGGTTCTCAAGGAGGTGCACTCAAGAGGTAAAATCCTCTTCCTTTTTCCTTTTAATTTATTTTAAGTTCCTTTTATTATTATCTCCTCACCTCCCCTTTATAATGATCATGTTAAATCTATAATCATCTATATACTATAATTATATCATGTCAATGAAAGATCCATCCTCAATATCCTTACTCTCTTTTATTTTAAAAACAAAATCATCTTTTGGGTGGTGCCGATTTACAAACTTTGTGGATGACGAAGTTTCATTCCCCAATTTATTTTTCAATGATGGTCATGAAACCATATTTTTGGTTGAAAAATATTATAAAATATGTATTATATATTATTTAAGGATTATGGAACCATAATTTATATATGATATTAAATAATAGAGAAAAACTAGTTCGTTGTGATAAAAAACCCACCGTAAAAACCTAAACGATTATCACTAAATGTTTTATCTAATGATTCATACTCATAATATATAACCAAATTATTTGTATAAAAATTTACACTTCTATATGTTCATAAATATCATATAAATTGAATTATGTATAATTATACCCATTATATAGGAACTTCCATTATCATACCCAATTATACTGATCATGAAAACCAAGGAAACGAATTCTCTCAGGCGATAAATTTATATCTTATAACTCATAAAAAGACTATAAATGAACTTAATAAAATTACAAAGAATAAAAAATATGTGAATAAGGTTATTAATTAAATAATTAATGTATTTAATTTTATTATCCAGGACGATAATCCGAAGTGCATAACACATTCAGACACACGGTAAGGGTTTTCTTCCAAAACCTACATTTTCTTTTGGGTTACTCTTTGTCTCACTAAATCCCAATAAAAATATTAATTATTCTTATGCACTCCTAATAAATTTTGTGTTAATGTTTTATATTTTTGTACCAATCAGAATCCATCTTTATTTTTTGGGGAGTTAAATGTTTTATAAATATCTTTATCAATTCTTCCTGATAAAAAAGTCCAATTCAAGGGTACTTCTCAAATTCTTACATATTTTTAAGTGAACTATATAATATTTTAATCCATAATTATTTTTCTAAAACAAATCAATTTATCTTGAAAAACTACATTATTTCATTTATGGTTTTATGCAAATATTTTTCCAAAAGAACTATTCTATTCAAAGTAAAAGTATATTTCTCTCAAAATTTCTTTGATAATTTTATTAGAGTATTTTTTCCTATTTCAACACCTCTATTGTATTTTATGTCTTATTGAGGTTAATATATTATGTTTATAATCTACCATATTGTATTAAATGGTTTATGATCTGTTTTGACTATAGATGTGTTATCTTGATACCATTCACCATACTACTCAGAATGGTTAGTGTTTATGTGTACAGATCTAGGAAAGTTATTTCATATGTTCATATTGTTTATGTTTATACCCTTTCATATGAAAAATGCATTAAACTTAGTAAGTGATGTGTGGGGACTATTACAGCCTCTCTATGCATTGGTAGGTCTCTTGAGACAAAACAGAATTGGGTTTTGGTTGAGGCATTATTCTAGTATTTTCAGATGTCTTGGCCGTGGCCATCATAATATGATTTAGATGTTCGACATTATGCATTCCCTCATTATGGTATTAGTAATTGATAAACTATGTGATCATTAAACTAGTATAATATTAATGGTTGTGTTTCATTGTATTATGATCATTTAAATGACCATATTTAATCATCTTTCATTCCTTCCATATTATGATCAAGTATATTTTTAAAGGCATATGTTTTTAGTTGTTCACTATGCCTATTGTTTATTTTTATGATAACTTCCACTGTATTAATGACCCTTATTAAGAATCAAATATCACCCCTTTATTATGTTTAATTTTCCCTTGGTTGTGAAGATAAATATTATGAATTACTTATAGGGATAATCTAGGAGTCATATGAATTTTCTATTATGTATTTCATTTCAAGTTGTAATGTTGAACTTATATTTTTATCTTGTTTTCAAAAACTACTAAACTATTCATTCCTTCAGGATACAACTTTCTTGAAATCAGGATAGTGTAATAAAATAAGTCACCGAATCTAGGCTACTGGGGTTAGGTCCTTATAGTTTTTAGCAAAATAAGTTTAATAGAAAACATGGAGAACTGGATTTAGGAAATGTATGTTACCAAACAAACCCCTAATAAAAACATTGAGGATAAACGTACAAGAACATCCTAGAATTTTGGTATGAAAGATATTATGTGTATTTTCTTAGAAAATATGTCCCTTTCTAGATACTACAAGTGAAAATGGTTCTAGCACAGATGTACCTAGGAGTAACAACTCTGACAAGGTGTTTCGAGCTTGACCCAGGGTGACCTTGTACACGACAATGAGCCTTACTTCACACCTGGTTTGACACTCCTAGGTGATATTCTTAGGATAAATCACATCTCGTTTATAAGACATTATGAATTATTTAAAAGTAAATTTTTCCTCAAAGAAACCATGTTTATGATTATGGGAATTAGCTATGCATAGGACTTCAATTTATGTTAAGTATTCTACTAGTTGAGATTATACAATATGATTCATAACTTAATCTAGTGTATGCCATCATTTAGAAATGGAACCTAGTGTAAAGAATATGAACTACATAAATTCATGTATCCAATGTAGGGATTTCCCTCAATGTATGATAATGACATTATTTCTAGAGATACGACTGGTGATGAAAAACATATAACTATACTAGTAAATCCAACTCACGTTATGAACAATAACCGTACCCATATGGAGAACCCTGAACCAAAATATGGATGAGAAATTTTAGGACTTTTTATGTGATAACAACCTACATCATTTAATGGAACTACAAACCCATTCATAGTAGAGCAATGGATAAGTTCCTTAGAGAATATATCTCTCACATTGGGAAGTAAGGAAAGGGATAAGGTTGTAATGGAAGTTTATCATTTATCAGAACACAAAGGAGGATGAAGAAATTGAAAATATGGAATATAGGTATTTTAAGTAAATATTCTTACAAAAATAATTTTCTCATGAACAAAAATCGGGTATGGAAAGGTAGTTTCTGAATATAAGGAAAAAGAGGAAAAAATGTTGTATAAAGCTAACTTCACAAGGTCATCAAGGCATTCCGCAGACTGCATCCCTAATCCAAGGAGAAAGATTGATCAATTATTTGATGGTTTAAAACCATTCCTCCGAAGGGCACTGGTTTCCCAACCATTTTCATTATATAAATATATAGTCTCATTTTCTATCAAGATAGAGAAATAATTCTCTAAATCTTACAAATTTAAAGTAAAGAAATAGAAGAAGAGGGTGGTAGAGAAAATAATGGATAAATGGAAGAATAAAATGGGGATATTTACAACATGTGATACATGTGGAAATAAACACCCTGGAGCCTGCTTAAAAGGAAATAGAGTCTATTACAAATGTGGATAATAAAGATACCACCAATCTTGAGATTTCAAATGAAGGAAAGAAGCTACCAATGTTCAATGCTATAATTTTAAATATATGGACATTATGCCAATGATTGTCCTAAGTATCAAGGAAAAATTCCCTAGAGAAGGAGAAGGGAGAAATACCAAGCTTATGTGATCACAACTGCTGAAGTTAAAGATCCTAACGATGTGGTGGTAGGTACAATAATAGTTTCCTCAAACTTGGAAAATCCTTTATTTGATTCTGGATCATCTCATTCCTTTATATCTTCCCTATTTTTTTTAAAAAAATATATATTTTCAACTTTTCTTAACAAGAGAGTTGTTAGTCAAAACCCCTAAGGGAAGTCTCATTGCAAAAATGATGTGTCATGCAGTACCCATTATGGAATATAAATATGCTTCATCTTATAATTTTATCACTATAACTATGGTTGACTTTGACATAATCGTTGGCATGGATTGGATTTAAAAATATGATGAGAATATCTATTTAAAGAAGATAGAAATTATGATTTTTGTGGAAGGTATCATCTTTAGAGATGAAACATCACCATATGATTATTATCTAGATCCATCCCCACTATCTCTATTGAATGAAATTATTAGGGAGGATGAGAACTCAATATCTATGATTGAGGAAAGAAATATTAAAATTGAGTATGTACCTATTTTAAAAGAATGCATTGATGTATTTCCAAAGGATTTACCTAGACATCCTTGGGAGCAGGAAATTGAGTTTTCTATTGATTTAATTCTTAGTGCAAGGCCAATATCAATGGATCCTTATAGAATGGATACTGTTGAATTATTATAACTGAAGAAAAAATTAGAGGAATTGAGTGATAAAGGATTTATCCTTCATAGTGTTTCTCCATGGGGAGCCCCTATTCTCTCTGTCAAGAAGAAATATGGACCCATGAGGCTATGTGTTGACTATAGAGAAATCAATACTATTACAATAAAGAAAAAGTATCCCCTGACTCAGATTGATGATTTGTTTGATCAACTTCACGAAGCCCAATATTTTTCTAATATTGAACTTATATCTAGATTTCATCAGTTGCGTGTGAGGAAGGAAGATATTCCAAAGACAACATTTTGAACTAGGTATGGGCATTATGAGTTTAAAGGAATTCCTTTTGAACTAAAAAAATGAACCCTAGGTTTTCATGGATCTAATGAAAAGAGTTTTCAAGGAATATCTTAATGACTTTATTGTGGTTTTTATTGATGATATTATGTTATACTCCAAAAGATATTAATATCATGAGTATTAGTTGCACATTATTTTGAATACTCTTAGATGAAATGAATTATATGGGAAGTTTAGCATCTGTGAATTTTGGCTCCAATCAGTTTCTTTTCTTGCCCATATTTTCTCTAAGTATGGAATCTTAGTTGATTCTATAAAGACAAAGGTTGTACAAGAATAGATTACTCTAATGAACATAACCAATGTACATATTTTTTTTGGGTTAGCAGATTATTATCAGCATTTCGTTCATAAATTTACCCGTTTATCCAACCTATTGACCAATATTACTCGTAAATGGGTTAAGTTAGTGTACAAAAGAATGTGAAGAATATTTTGAAGAATTTAAGAAGAGATTATCGAATTCTTTAATCCTAAATCTACTATAGGTAAATGGTGGATTTATGGTCTATATTTATGCATCAAAGAAAGGACTTGATTGTTTCCATATGCAGAATGATAGAGTTATTGCCTCTGAATCAAGGTAGTTAAAATTTTTGGAACAAAACTATATGACTCATGATCTTGAGTTATCAACTGTAATCATTTCTATGAAGATATGAAGACACTATCTCTATAGAGAAAGGTGTTATATATATATAGATCACTTGAGTTTAAAATATATCTTCCCACAAAAAGGACTCAAAATGAGGAAAAGGTGATGTCTTGAGCTACTCAAGGATTACGATTGTTCCATACACTACCACCCTGAAAAGGAAAATAAGGTAGTTGATGCATTCAACATGAAAGATCATGGAGTTTTAAACAAAAGGAGGGTTTAAAGGGATCTTGTATTCATGGATCTAGTAAAGATGGATATGGGAATTATCAATGAAAGTGAAACAAAATTACTCTTCATTTGGTTGCCCAACCATCTTTATTAGAAAGAATGAAAATATCTCAGTTTGATGATGAGAATATTCAAAAGAAAATTAAAGGTGTGAATGATGGGAAGTTGGATGACTTTGTGTGTGAAGATGGAATTTTGAAATTTGGGAAGAGGTTATGTGTTCCCTCTATACTCGAGCTAAGAAGTGAGTTATTGGATGATTCTCATAGCTTGAATTTCTTTATACACCCTAGTAGCACGAAAATGTATAGAGATTTTAAAGAACATTTCTGGTGGGACAACTTGATTCAGTAAATTACTTTTTATGTAGCAATATGTTTAGTCTATCAACAAGTGAAGGCTGAATGACAACATCCTAGAGGAGTCATGCAACCTATGCCTATTACTACATGAAAATGGGATGACATCACCATTGATTTTTTCATTGGATTACCCAAAACTCCAAGAAAGAATTATATAATATGGGTAATTGTGGATCGACTCACATAATTTGTACATTTCCTCTCTATAAGGGAGGATTTTTCACCGGAGCACCTTGAACGACTCTATATCAATGAGTTTGTCAGACTTCATGGAGCACCCCTCTCAATTATTTCTGATCATGATCCATGATTCACATAAAAATTCTGGAAAATTCCTCAAAAATATTTGGATACTGGGCTTTGATTGAGTATTTCTTATAACCCTTAAACTAATAGGAAATCATAAAGTATGATCCCACCTTTAGAAGACGTGTTGATATCATGCTCACTTGATTTTAAAGGTATTTGGGATCAGTAATTACCTTTGGTGGAGTTTTTCTACAATAATAGTTTCCATTAAAGTATTCAAATGGCACCATATAAAGCATTGTATGGAAAGTGATGTCGTACACCAATGTGTTGGGATGAAGTTAGTGAAAGGAAGCTTGTGGGAAAATATCTTGTGGAGGAAACAACAGTGAAGGTAAAGACTATTCAAACCCATATCAAAGCAGCTCAAAGTAGGAAAAAGTGCTATGCTGATAATTGAATGAAGTATTTGGAATTTCAAGTGGGAGATCATGTTTTCTTAAAAGTATCTCTATGGAAGGGTTTTATAAGATTTGGGAAGAATGTTAAACTGATCCCCATGTACATTGGTCTTTTTGAAATTTTAGAGAGAATTGGAGTTGTGTCTTATTATTTGGTAATGTCACATAGCCTTTATATGGTAGAAAATTTGTTCCATGTCTCATTTTTGAGAAAGTACATAGAAGACCCAACATATGTACTTACTTCTAAAGGTATAGAATTAGAACCTGACATATCATACTATGAAGAGCCTCTCAATATTCTAGACACTAAATAATAGGTGTTGAGGAATCAGATGACTCATCTCATAAAGTTAATTTTGAAAAATCATAAAATTGAAGAGGCAATGTGGGATCATGAGGAACTTATGATGAATACCTACCCAAATATTCTTATAATGTAACATTATTGTAATTTTGAGGAAAAATATTTTCTAAGGGGGGAAGAATGTAACAACAAAAGGTTTTACAAATAAATATAGAATGCATGAAACACTGATCCCCTAAGAAACAAAAACTTTGTTATAAGAGATAATTATAACCTAGCCACTCAACATAGTTTTTCCTCTTTTGTGAATTAAATTTTGAAAAACTGACATACACGGTTGCGATCAGTAAGATATTTAGATTCTAATAAGATCAACTTCCATTTTTTTGTGAATAGTAACCTATAATTAGAAATAGTAACTTACCCTTATGAATATTGATGTACCATTATGAATAGAAATGTCACCCATGTATATATAAATAGAATTTAGGCACCATAGAAATGAGATTGAATATTTGAAAAATTAATAATTAAGTGTTGATATTTTTGTGAGTAATAAATATTTAATTACAATTTGAAATTAATAAATTTACATAAAATAAAATTCATTTCCATAAAATGTATTCCCCAATAAATATTTTTTATTCCTATGATTTTAGGATAATTTTATGAGACATCGGTTAATTTTTGAAAGTATTATTAAATTAGTTTTAAATTTAAAATATGTATTTTTCAAGTAAAAAATGATTTTATTTAAAAATTAAATTTCTCTTATTTAGAAGATTTTTTTTGATAAAATGGAGTTCATTTTTGAATTATACACATCAGAAACTGGTTAGGTTTAATTTTTTGTATTTTTCCGAAATACTTGAATTTTTGGTGAATAGTGAAATTTGATAATTTATGAAATATGCTAAATAAATAAATTTTGGCATCATGATTGAGTCATGGAAGATGTAAATTTCCATTAGTTCAAACTAAAAACCACATATTTATGTTTTTGGTCAGAATAATCAAACACTATTTCTTTTCTTGAGAAAAATAATAAAATAATGAATAAGATATTCAAAAATCACTGTTCTCCTCCACTATAAAACCACCTCACACTCCTTATTCTATTGACTCATCTAATCCTTGAATATTATAAAGGTTATGCCCAAATAATCTTCCCTAGTCTCTACTCATGTCCAAAGGCTCTTGGTATTTCTAAAAGACCAAAACCCCTTCCCTTAAGGAGGTTCTCAAGGAGGTGTACTCAAGAGGTAGAATCCTCTTCCTTTTTTCCTTTTATTTTCTTTTAACTTTCTTGTTTTTTTATTATGTCCTCAACTCACATGTAAAATGATAATGGTAAATCCAGTATCATCTATATACTGAAATTATATCATGTTAATCAAAGATTCATCAGCAATATCCTTATTCTCTTTTATTTTAAAAACAAAATCATTGTTTGGGAGGTGCTGATTTCAACCTTTGTGGGAAACGAAGTTTCATTCATAAATTTCTTCTTCAAGAATGATCATAAAACCATTTTTATTGTTGAACCAAATTCTAAAATATGTATTATATCTTATATAATGATTCTGGAACCATCATTTATACATTACATTAAATAATAGAACAAAACTAGTTTTTTATGATAAAAATATGCTGTAAAAATCTAAACGATTATCAATAAATATTTTATCTAATGATTCATAATCATAATCTATAACCAAATGATATGTATAACCATTTAAACTAATTTATTTTCATAAATATCATATAAATGCAATTCTAGAGAATTATACCAATTCCACATGAACTTCCATTATCATATACAACTATACCGATCATGAAAACCAAGGAAACAAACGCTCTCGATCGATAAATTTTTATCTTATAACTCATAAAAAGGCCATAAATGAACATAATATAATTATAAAGAATCAAAAACATGTAAATAAGTTTCATAATTAAATAATTAATTGATTTAATTTGATTATCCAGGATACTAATCTCAAGTGTAGAACCCATTCAAACACAATGTAACGATTTTCTATCCGAACCTCAATTTTCTTTTGGGTTATTATTTTGCTCACTTAATCCCAATTAAATTATTAATTATTCTTAGTTAATACTCATAAATTATGTTTTAATTTTCTATATATGTGTATCAATCATAATCCACCTTTATTTTATTGGTATTTAAATGTTTTATAAAGATATATCTCAATTATTCCCGATAAACAAGGTTGATTGAGTGGAACTTCTCAAATTATTAACTATTTTAAAGTGAAATATATAATATATTTTAAACCATAATTATTTTTATAAAACCAATAATTTCATCATGGAAATATGCAGTAGTTTATTTATATTATTCTGAAAAGATTTTTCCAAAATAACTCTTCTTTTCAAAGTAAATGTGTATTTCTTTGTAAAATTCCTCGATGATTTTATTTGAGTATTTTTTTTTATTTTGAACCCTCTATTAAATTATATGTATTATTGTGGTAAATATATTATTTTTAACATCTAAAATATTGTATTAAATGGTTTATGATCATATTGACTATGGATGTGTGATCTTGATACCATTCACCATACTACTCAGAATGGTTAGTATTTATGTGTACAGATTGGGGAAAGTTATTTCATATGTTCATGTTGTTTATGTTTAAACCCTTTCATTTGTGGAATTTATAGGACTTAGAAAGTGATGGGTGGGTACCACTATAGCCCCTCTATGCATCAGTAGGTCTCATGAGACAAAACAAAATTGGGTTTTGGTCGAGGCCTTACTATAGTATTTTCAGACGTCTTTGTCGAGGCCTTGACAATATGTTTCAGATGTCTGGCATTATTCATTCCTTCATTATGGTATTAGTAATTAATAAAACATGTGATCATTGGACTATTATAATATTATTGGTTATGTTTCATTATTTTATGATCATTTATATGGCCATATTTAATCATCTTTCATTCCTTCCATATTATGCTCAAGTATATTTTTAAAGGCATATGTTTTTAGTTATTCACCATGCCTAGTGTTTATTTTTATTATAACTTCTGCTATATTAAATACCCTTAATGAGAATATTAGCTCAACCCTTTCTTATGTTTTATTTTCCCCAGGTCGTGAAGATAAATATTATGAATCACTTATAGGGATAATCTAGGATTCTTATGGATTTTCTATTATGTATTCCATTTCAAGTTATAATGATGAACTTATGTTTGTATCATGTTTTACAAAACAAATAATCGATTAATTCCTTCGGGATATGAAATTCTTTTAATCATTACAATGTAATAAAACAAGGCACCAGCTCTGGGATATTGAGGTTAGGTCCTTACATAACCACCTATAAGTGGTGATTTTCCCCTTCTCAAACTTGGGAGGAGATAATCTAAAAACACCTAAAGAAATGAGTAGGGTTTGAAATAAAAGTCCAGTAGGGTCTTACCAAGGATTTAATAATACATGAAACATTTAATTAACGAAATAACAAGATTTCAATTTCAAATAAACATATTTGGAATTTCAAAAGAGTTTTTAAACAAATCATGCTTACATTTCACATGATGGGAATACTTAAAATAAATGATTCAAAATTCAATTGATATAATATTTATAAAAATAGATTAAATTTTTTTATATGAATTCAAAGGGAATGTAAAATAGTTTACAATAATGGAATATATTCATTTCAAATAAAATCAAGCAAGAAACATGGTCATATTCTTAAAAGGTATGATAGTTATGGGATATGGTAAATCTCTCGCACTCAATGTGACTTAGGCATATGTGTATACACATTACCCTTTAAAACTATTCAAAAGGACTTCATCACTATCCAATCAGGGATGTGATGTGATGGATTTATGTTTTGAAACATTGTAAATCATAGAGTGTTATCCCAACAACTCACTAACTACCTAAGGCTTTCATGTGATTTAGTATAAAAACAACGATGGGAAATTTATTTTATGAATTCTTAAAATACAATTCACCCCATTCTCTATTTCAAATATTCCAATTTTCCATTTAAAAAAAATAGGATTTTAATAAAAAAATCATTTTACCAAGATAAAACCAATTGGTTTCTATCAAAATAATTTCAATACATTTTCATTAAAATCAATTTGAAATCAATATCATCAAATCAATTTCCATAGTTTTCCATCAAACCAATTTCATAATTTAAATTCAACAATTAAAATTTCACCAATTCCCATCAATTTCATAATAAATATATAATTTAATGGAATTGAGGTTTTCCCTGAATTTTATGCCAAAATCCAATTTCAAATCCAAATCATCCAATTCAATGGAATTGGGTTTTTAACAATTTAATTTCATAATAATCAAATCCCACACATTTAATTGAAAGTAATTTAATAAAATCAAGAAGTTTAGGGTTATTTAAATTGTATAATAAAAATTAATCCTCCTACATCATAAACACAAGATCTCAAAATGCCAAACCCTAGTCGAGATTCGCTAATGAATAATGATGAAAATTGAATCTAGTAATCACATCTTGATCCAAGATTTGAAACAAAGGTTACTAGATCTATCAATCATCAAGGAGATCTATGAAAACCCAGGGAAGAAAGAAGAGAGGGCATGAGAAAGAGAACGGGAATAGGAAACCTATCAGGTGGAGATTGAATGATGCTTATTAAGCTTTGATATTCTTCCAGGAGGGTCTAGAGGGGCCAAAATCCTCTCTTGGGAGTTTATATGGTAGAAGAAATATCTTTGGGGTAGTACATGGCTGCCGGGTGTCTAAAAATAGGGTTTCAAGAATTTTAAATTAATTTTTCTATTAAAAAATACCATACGTATGGTTAGTTGGGTAAGTACGCAAGGTTAAAAAAAACTATGTGCCCTATCCATGCACTATTTTTAAATGGGCTACACGGTTTCTCATAGGTGGGTGCATGGTTTTCCAAATCATGCGCCAACCGTCTAAATCCCTATAAAATTAATAATTTTGAAATCTTTCACCCAAAACAACCCCAAACGAAAACCAACCAAAAAATTATTAAAAGAGGGGTTTAGGAATAATAGGAAATAGTAACAAGATGTTACATTTCAAGTAAGTAGGGTTTAGAAATTTCTTTGAAAAGGAATTATTGTTCCCCTTTCCTAAAAATCAGTACATATATATATTTAATAGATCTTTGTATATTGGGTCCTTTTTAATCTTCATCACAGACCCTTCTAATCAATAAATCATCCACCTTGTTTTCCTTCCTTGGGTAGTAGTGTATAGAGTAATCATAGTCCATTTGTAGTTACATTCATCTTCTTTTCTTTATATTGAGCTTCTTCTGAGCGATGATATACTTAAAACTCTTATAGTCTATATATATCTCATGTATTTCACCATAAAGTTAGTGTCTCCATACTTTCAAAGAAAATATTAAAAATTATATCTCAAGGTCATGAGTTGGATAGTTATGTTCATGTATTTTCAATTATCTTGATGCACAAGCAATTACTCAATCATTCTACATAAGGACACAATCAAGTCCTTTCATTGATGAATCACTATAACTTACAAACCCTTCCTTACCAGATGGTAGAGTTAATATTGATTCATTAATCAATATACTGTTTAGATCATCAAAACTTTCATTAAATTCCCTTATCTATTTTAATTTAACCCCTTTTCTTATTAACTTGGTTAACAGGTTAGCAAATGGGTGAAATCTTGAACATACTATCGATAATAAATTGACAAGCCCTAAAAACATCATATATATATTTAGTTAATCGGTTTGGTCCATTATTTTACTACCTTTTTCATTGAGGGGTCAACATATATCCCAACATTAGAGATAATATGGCCATGAAAATAAAATCTATTGATCCAAAATTGACACTTATTATACTTCCCATATAATTTTTTCCCAAGGGTTTCCAAAAATTTGAGTATATAACTCTCATTCTCTTCATAACTCTTAGATTATATCAAAATATCATAAATGAATACTACCACATATTTATAAAGATAATAATTGAATACTCTACTCACCAAATCCATAAATATATAAGGTGAATTAGTTAATATAGAGGGAATTATAGTAAACTCATAATATCCATACCTTGTTTGTAATTTCTTCTTTTATATATCATCCTTATCAAACCTTAATCGATGATAACTAGAGAGAATTTAGATATTTTAAAGGTATTTAGGTCCTTATATTGGATAAAATAATTCATAAATTCATTTAAAAGGATACTCAATATTTATATTAATGTAATTGATCTTTCTATAATCATTTCACAATCTCATGTACCCATCCTTCTTTTTCAAAAATAAAATAGGGTCTCCCCACACTAAAACACTTGGTCATATAAATACTTTATCACTAAACTAATATATATATTCCTTTAACTCCATAGACTTAGTTGGTTTTATAATATAAGTAATTTTTAATTTGGTTCTTACATGAGGAATGATTTCAATGGGGAAATAAAATTCATGCTCTAATGGATTACAAGGTAAATCTTATACAAAAACATCAATGAAATTTTGTACCATGGGTACATACTCTATTCTTAGAATACCTTTAATTTCCATATATCTCACTTGATATTCCTATTTACTGAGAATTTTATTTAGGAGATCTACTAGGGATATATTTGAACATGATTTACATAATGATGTTTCCGCTCTAAAGACAAGAGATTACACTTCACCCTCACAAATCTTATGCTATTTCTATTGGAATTTTTTTTCATTATACATTGAAATCCAATCTATATAAAGTATCATGTCAAAGTTAATCATTGGTAAAATAACTATGTTTTCACATAGGGTGCACTCATGAATCATAATTGGAATATTCTAACTTGTCCTTTTTGAGATAAGTATCTCACTTAGAATCTTAATTGATAAATCCCTTACTAGGGTAATAGGTAAATAGATAATGCTTTTAGAAAATATTTATAATATGAAATATTAAAAACTCAAATAAAAAATTAACTCACTTTGAGGCAACGATCAAAGTACCTACCACTATGCATTTAGAACTTTTACTTTAGCTATGGTAACTGCATATTCTCGGCCTTTCTCCCTTATCCTTTTATATGATAAGTTACCTTAATTTTTGGGGCATTTGTTTGCATAATTTCCCTTCTATATATTGTTAAAGCATTGAACATCGATATATTCTACCTGTCCCTACATTGGTGAAATTGATGGCCTTTTTCTCCACACTTGTAACAAACTCATTTTCTCTTCCTATAATACCCATACTGTTTCTTCCCACAATTATCACATATGGAAAATTTCATTTTTATTTTATTCTCCTTAGTTATATTTTTAATTCAATTATACCCAGATGACACCTTCTTACCCTGATTTACCTTCAATACATACTTCCTTGAGAACTCATTTTCTATCATGATGGAACTTGAAATTATTTCCTCAAATAAAGAAAAGGTTTGAATGAAAAAATTGCTCTTAAGGCTCATCTTTATCCCATCAATGAAATAATCAATCTTTTTTCCAATCTATGTACATTGTTCATATCATGCCAAGATAACCATGTAATTTTATCCTCAAGAAATATTACATTTCCCTCAAATATTTATACATGTTTGACCAAATTCCTTTCTATTTCTTCTCTTTTATCATGAGGAAAGTATTCTTCCTAGAATAACTCCATAAAAGTTTCTCATTCCTTGAAATTATGTTCATCTTCCACTTTAGTATTTTGACTTAGAGACCATCGTTTGTCTTTCTCTACCTTTATATGATTGACCAATGGGATGGATTTTTCCTTTTCAATACTTCCCAAAGTGAGAAAGATCTTTACAAGGGATATTATAAACTATTTAGCTACCAATGGATTAGTAGTTCCACTATGTTTTGGATACTGTTGTCACATGAATCAATCGAGAATAGATAAACCATGTTGTTGATCAGTATGACAATCTATGTGAGTGATATTATTTGTCATAACCTGATTCAACTACCCCAATATAGTTATGAATTAAATAGACTCAACTCAAGATTTATTAAATTATTTAGGGGGAATATCCCTACATTAACTATGGGTTTTGATACGATTCCCATTCCTCTTATTAGTCACAATATTTCTATAATGGAATAAACATAATTAGCTCATTATATTATAAAAATAAAATTCTTACTATGTTTATAGAGTGTTCCCTATAAATAATAAGGTCTTTTAATAGTACTTGTGATACCTTTTTTTGTTTCATCTAAGTCTAATCCCCATGTTTTCTACTACACTTTGATACCAACTATAACATATTAGACTCTAGAAACCCATAGTTAGTAGTTATATTACATAATTGGTATAGAGTACAAGAGTTTTTGATGGATTGAACGGTTTAGTAGTTTTGGTAGACTATATACATTCATGCATTATACTTTAAAAACATAAGATACAACATGAATACATTGAGAGAACATGATCATACCATCCATTTTATCACTGATAATTACACACAATCCTTATATAGTTTTATAAGGTAAAGGGAAAAAATGTGGGTGAGCTTAAATACTTAGTAAGGAGTATCATGAAAAAAAAATATATGACATAAACATTAAATAATTGATATGGAAACAATAAATGAATAACATGAATTCATAATCAACTAAAAATGAGGGCATGCTATATACTTGAAATTAAATGAAAACATGGATAAAAATAATCATTGATCTCATATCGATGGATTGTATAATGTCATACATAAAAAACATATTGTTAAGGCCTTGTACCAAGACACTTTAATTATCATCGTGGCCGTAGTCAAGTCATTATCCTATTACGAGAAGATCCATACACCAAAAACCAACCTATTTTATCTCATGAGACCAGTTTATGCATCGAGGGGATATATAATTTTGGGCCCACCTATCACTTAAATAAGTACAATTAATTCAACATAAGATTCATCAACAAAATTCATATTTTTATTTTAGGAACCTATTACTAAAAAACATGGATATCCACATAATGAGAAACATGGATATAAAATAATTACTTATTCAATGGAATAATATGTATTTCTATGATAAAACCCCTTATTAAACTTGGAATCCATGTGGTATCATCAATGTGACATTAAGTACCCTTATACAAGAAATATAATAGTGAGGATACATAAATGTTCTATCTTATCTATGGAAGATCATAATTGGATTAAATATATTTTATTTTTAGGATACTAACACAATAGTTGGAAAATTCTTCATTATGGTTCATAAAGAGTGTGTGAATATTCCAAAGAATTTACCCTGGGAGTGTCTCCCCATGAGTATAGTCTTAATCATGCACATCATTTATTATGGTGATGATTGGGTCAATGATCAACTACCCCTTTTGGGCTGATTACCCATATGTGCATCTATGACATGGATTCTTCAACTTTACATTATCTAAACAGGGATGTATTTTTGTATGAAATTACACATGCTTTTACTTTACCAAAACATAGGATGATTTTTCAACCATGTAAAAGGTAACTAAAGATTCAAAAAAAAGAGATGGATAGAAATATATACTTTCAAATAGATAAAATTTGATGATTTAAATGAAAAAAATTCTTCCAGGTTAATGTATGTACCACACAAGTGAAATGGGGGGGGGGGTGATTATAACCTAATTCCCAATGAATGAAAATTGAGATGGAAAACCCCCACTTATAGCTTGGGTAGAAATTTAAAAATAACATATTAGAATTAAGGGATTAAAGATATATTTAAACCTCATGAATAAATAAATTTCATGATATAACATCTCAAATAGGTATTATATACACCATATAAAGTAAATTAGGTGCATAATACAAATTATGTCTCAAAGAGATGAGTTTGAGACAAAAAAAGACCTCAACAATTTCCCTAACTTCACCAAATGTATTATAGCATCATATATCAAAAACATATAAATATTAATCACTTAATTAATAACACTACGTATATCTCTTTTCATATATACTCTTCATAAAGAGTTATTCTCTACATGAATTCTTCTGATTTTTCCACACCAGTGTTAATAGTATTGATCGTATGCGCTAGTTTCATAGTTATAGTGTTCATATTAATTATTATTACAAATTAAATTATTAATGGTTTATCAAAGATAATTTATGGATTTATTACAATAATTTATGATGTTTCAAATTCTATTCATATGTTTTTAGAGCTTATCCTAGAAGATAAAGTTGATAATAATAATGTGTTGGTGATTTTTGAAGAATAGAGGGTGTTTCTTTACTTGATGAATTAGATATTGATTTAATATCTATAGAACCAAAAAACCATATATTTAAAAACTAATATCATATTATACTAGAATTTTTTTTCCTAATATTTAATCATTATATTGATTCATAGTACTGTTCACATAAGTTGTTAAACTAACCCAAATAAAAGCATGCATTGTTTTAATGAATGATAATGAGCTGGTTTTGTTGTAATATCATTATAACAGAAGAATAATGATATTATTTAGTTTTTTATTGTGATAAATTTGAATTATAAGTATGTATTAGAATAACTAATGGATATGAAAGCATTAGGTTGTTTGAATAAAATATTGTCCTCTTAGTATACTTATTTTAAACAATTAAACATATGATGATTTTTATTAGTATTATCATTAATATATAGTTAAATTTGTCACAAAAAAATATAATGATAACATAAAAATAATATTTATCCTTTAATATCTTCTATATATCCATCCTTGTATGGTGGTTAAGGAAAATGATACATGTAACTCATGCAGGCGGTAGCCTGCATGACGCATGAAAATGTTTTCCTTTTATTAAGGGATGGGGTATATGAATAAATAATGATAATTATATTAATTTGGTAACATTAAAGTATATAAATGATAATAATATCAATATATTATTGTGTATAGAATATATTTTAAAAAATATAATTAAGAATAAAACTAAGTAGTTGATAATATTCACATCAGGGACTTCGTTAGTTCTTGAAAGTATCTTTGAATTTGAAGGGATTAGGCTAACTATGAGTTAATAAGAGATTTTTTAATGGGATAGGGTTATAATTAGATAAAAATATTAATTTTTAAATTATAAATTAGAATGTTCTATATGTATTTAATTGGTTCATATGTTCCACTTTTATAAGTGGAGGGATGTGTAGGGTTGAGAACACCTTTACATTTTTCAAAAAATCTATAGAACTATTCAAGATTGAATGTATTAAAATGGAAAAAAGTGTAGTATATTCATGTATTTTTAATTCCGAACTTCAACCATTCAATTATAGGTACATTTTTTTTAAAAAAATAGGACTTTTACACTAGGTTAAACTCAATTTACAACTTTTGTTTTTACCTTGGTAATTAATTTCAAATATTAGTATTTAATTTTAATGAAAAATATTATAATTTACCACTTCAAGTAATTTGATAATTATAATTAAATATTTTAAAAAAAATTATAAAATAAAATTTCTATGGTGTGAATCATTAATTTTAAAATAATGACCCTTAATCGCGTTAAAAAGGTTTTTAGTGAAATAATTTTTTTAATATTTAAATTTATATATATGTAAAATTATTTTGGATACTAATTTTAATGAACTAAGTTTATTTATTATAAAACAAATAAATTATATGATTCTTTCAAGTAAATACAAAACCTAATATCCTTTTAAAATACTTGATTCAATGAAAAGACCAAAAATGGTTTTTGTATTAAAGTAACATTTTAATTAGTTATAAAAATGTTTTCTATAGGGTTTTTAAGTTAAATTAATATTGTAAAAAGTATAATTTTATTCATTAAATTCATATTTGATTAATAAAAGTGGTTTATGTGGCAATACAACACCAGATACCCTCTCAAACTAGTACCCAAACCGAATCATCACTTACCCAAAGGGCATTCCCATCCTCTTGGGGTGGTGACTAGTACCTGACATTGATAATAACTAGAGGGAATGATTTATAACAACCTAAAGTAGAAAAAATGACATATATATATATAAAATGATAATGAAATTTTTTAAGAGTAAATAAGAATATATGTTAAATAAAATAATTAAAAATAGAAGAAATACAAATAAAAATTACTCAACAATCTATAAGACACAACTCTGATAGCAAAGGAAAATGAAAATGAAAAATAGCTAATTCATGTGATAGAATGGGAAAATATCACCATCACACCACTAGCATCCTAGAATTAGTTAATAGAAACATCATTGCTTCACTATGGTGCCTTTCCTTTCCCTGTTTCAAAATACATACAAATGTTTATGAACCATTGAAGGGGAGAACTGGGTGTGAGGTAAATAGGATCAGTTGGATCCCACCTCGGTGTTCTATAACAAGTATCTATAAAATAATCTAAACATGATCAACATTAAATAAAAAAGTCATGAAAATGGTTAAATAGTTTTTTTATCAAAAGAATGTAAAATCATTTAATTTTCCATTTCCCACATTCCTAAGATAATCCAGGTAAAATAGTTTCAAAGCATTTAATGTACATAAAATTATTCAAAACAAACCAAAGAATGCATCACATATCAAATAATATCCATGGAAGTTCATGATAAAATATTACAATATAAATCACAGGTAAATTTATTCCAAGGATCAATATAGTTCAGGCTATATAGGGAAATCATACACATATATAAAAAATAGCGTACATCATGTCCCTAGATATATGCATCAAATATATTGATTATAAGAACAGCCAAAAAAAGCGAACCCACTAAAAGTGTCTATAAAATACCTAAAATAATAGGCCTAGGGAGCATAAAAACACCACATTATTGAACCCCCTGATAATATCAACAGGTAAGTCCTATTACTAAAACATCCACCTAAGTACCCAAGGCTTCCCATGCGGTATGCTTTCCAAACCATTTCATCAAAATCCTTATTTAAAAACCATTTTAGAAATCCATTTCAAAATGGTTTGAAAGTATATTTTGTTTTACCAAAATAAGGAGAAAACCATCTTTTCTCAAAAAAATGTTTCCACACCTGCAAAAATCAATCATTCCAATTCATTTATAAAATAGTTTATAAAACTAGAGCAATACATTTCATCCAACATAGGCTAGATATGGAACCACCTACATCCAAATTTGGTCGCACAAACCTGTAATTGAATATAACAACATAGAAGAAAGAAAATCTAGAAAGAGTGTCCCTATAATCAATCCTAACATCTCATAATCAATTCAATAAGCAAAGTAGTCAGTAGAGACGATAAACCGCAACATACCTCGAAGAAAATCACACTCTATAATAAAACTATCAAAAGGGATAGCCTTTGGAAGAATATCATGAAATTGAACTATAAATTATCAATAATATTATGATTACAGATAAATGGATCTAATAACACAACAAAATGGTGCTACCATGATTAATGGAAACAAATAATCAGATGGATTACTCACTGTGAGAAATTCAATACAACTTCAATGAAAATCAATCGCTGAACAAAGAGATCCAGAAGGAGAATGGGTCTCTAAAATCACATGGGAGAGATCTTAGGTTGAGAGATAAGAGGCCTTAGACATAATGAAATAAAAACCATCCTTGTAACACCCTAAAAATACAAACTATGAGAATTACATGGTTTGAAACACCCTATCACATCATTTCATCAACAAAACAAAAAAAAAATGAAAAAATAATTGCCTAAAATTCAAAATACACATTTTTACCATTTCATGATGTGTAATATTTTCATGGAGTGTAAACCCTTCACTCTATGAATCAATCCATGGATTCAAAAATTACATGACATGGACCCAATTCCCGGTGTGTAAACCTTACATTCCTTGTGCCAGTTGACAACATCTACCTAGAAACCAATACACAACGTGAAGTATTTACACTACATGTAAAATATTCATGACATGTAATCATTTCATAGCCTATGATTTTCCATCATAGAGATAAAACTATAAATTATTCTTGAATTCCCAAACAATCATAGGTTCTCTATGAACCTGGGGACAAACCAAAATTTCATTAACACATTCATAACCATACTCCATTAATTCAAAAAAAACATACATCCCTAAATTTTAGTTCATCTTACTTATAAAAGGATATACATACAAGAGGTTCCCAAAACACACCCAAGTTACGTGAGAAATGAAATGAGAAAATAGAAATGCCTGTAAGCGGGTAACACGATGTTACAAACACCCCCCCTTAAGACTTTTTATCTCTTGAGAAGTCATGTGGAAGATTTTTGTCTAGAAAATAGTGAGGTCACCATTCCCTCATTAAAAATAATTCTCCTATGTCTCTTGATAATATAATTTGTGTTTTTATAACATTCATACCATTGGAATCAACTTCCCACACAAGACTATCACTTGAGAATTAGTTATCATTATTGGTTGTCCTATAATAGAAACATCTGGATCCAAATAAATTTATTCCTAACTCAAAAGGGGAAATGGATCATGATTGTATTTATTGAGTTGTGACACGTTTAAAACATCATGAATTCCCATCCGCTAAATTGAAAATGCCAACCGATAAGAAATATGCCCAAGCTGTTCAATGATCTTAAATGGTCAAACATATCTTGAATCCATATTTCCCTATTTTTCAAGATGATGGAGACCCAGTCGAGGGGAAACATTCATGAAAACCCAGTCACTAATGGGAAACTCCAAAGTATGACACTTCTGATCCACATAAAATTTATATCGACTATAATCTATAAACATACACCAATGTATATCCTGAATCCTCACTAGAATCTCTTGAATTAGACATGGTCCCACCAAATCGGCCCTACCCACCTCATCCGAATAAATAGGTGATCTACACGGGTGACCATACAAATCCTCGAAGGGATATGTTCTGGTCGATGACTGGTAAATTTTTATATAATAAAACTCAACCATTCTTAGATGATTATCACATGATCCACTAAAATCCGAGACACAAACATGGAGTATATCCTCCAAAATCTAAATAGAGTGCACTATCTAGCCCTTTATCTATGGGTGATATGCTATAAATAACCTAACATAAGTCCCCATAACCTCTTAGATACTCCTCAAGAAGTTTGATGTAAACCTAGGATCCCTATATGACAAAAATATAAGAAGGAACCCCATATAACCTCATTGTATTCTTCACATACAACTTACCTAGATCTTTAACATTCTTGGTGTTCCTGAATGGGATAAAGTAATATGACTTTTCAATCAATCAATCACCATCTAGATAGTATTCCTCCATCAATTTTTTCATCCTAATCCAAAAAATACTCCATGGAAACCTCATTTGACAAAAAAATCGGCACCAGAAGAGGCGGGAGAAATCTAGAGAATTCCAGATGCTCTTCCTTTATTTGTTGGAAGGTGTAAGTGCAAAATGCATAATATGTAATTTCAATCTTCATAATCAGCCACCAAAATCATTGTATCATGTCAAAATACATATTCATTATTCCTAGATGAATGGACAATGAATAAATTTGAAAATAAAACAAAACAAAATAGAGGTCCTAACTAATACTAGGAAAATAAACTAATCCCTAAATTGGATAATATCATCTGAAAAGAGAGACCAACCAAAAATGGTCTCCCCATCATATAGGGTTTTTATAACTCCTCTAAAATCATCCTCCTACTGTTAACTCTGCATACTTTACTCTAGGAGTGGTGATGATAACTAAAAATTGGAAATAACCATACCTAAAACATAATCAAGATAATCTAGGTGCAATTGAGTTAATATCCCAAAAAGGTTCCACTATTCCTTTGATTCCATAATAGCATATGATGGAACCTTCCTGCTGAGAGCTTCTACAATGACATTCCCATTCTCTAAGGTGTAGGTGATGTCAAATTCAAACATCTAAAGGTATTCTACCCACCACCTCATTTTATATTCATGTATTTATATGAAAAGATATACCTCAAACTCTTTTATCCATAAAATATTGTGAACCTCTACCAAAAAAAGATAGTGTCACCAACATTAAAGCAAATGCGTAACTGTGGAAAGCTCCAAATCATGAGTGGGATAATTATTCTCATACATTCAAAGTTTATAAGAGTTTTAAGCCACTAAATGATCATCCTACATAAGAAGTCAACCCAATCCAGAACTAGAAGAATCATAGAATATCACATACCCTTTACTAGGCTCAGGTGTGATATAAATAAAAGTCAATGTCAAAAGTAATTCTAGGTCATTAAAATAATACTAACACTTTCCATACCCTATGATTTTCACCCCTTCCCTGGTAAGAGTATTAAAGTTGATTCCAAATTTTAGAAATCCTTAATGAACCTTTGATAATATCCAACAAGGCCAAGGAATATCTAAATCTCAAAGAAGTTTCGTGGTTCCTCCCAGGAAAAAACAACCTTCGCCTTATCAGGATTATTTGATAGGTCATACTGAGAAATAATGTGCCCCTATAACTTCTTTTATTGAATCTAGAAATTCCATTTGAAAATATTTCCCTAAAAATTGTAACTCCTCATGATTTCTAGAATCAAACTCAAATAGTACTCATGCTCTTTATCAAGTCTCGAATAAACCAAAATATCATCGACAAACAATACCACAAAATTGTGGAGGTACTCATGTAATATTTTATTCATCAACGATATAAAAACTACAAGAGAGTTATTCAGACCAAATGGAATCACAAGATATTCATAATGGTTATACCTTCTCCTAAAATGAATCTTTGGTGTATTAGAATCCCAAAAAATGAGTTGATGATAACCAGACTGATGATCATTCTCTGAAAACCACTCCCCCCTTAAATAATTAAACAAATCATCCACACAAGGAAAAAGATAATTATTCTTAACTGTTACCAAGTTCAACTTCCAATAATGCACACACAATCAGAGTGAATCATATTCCTTCATGGGAAATATAATTGGGTCTCTCTAAGGTTAAATACTGGGGAGAAGAAAACATTTCATCATCTGATCATCCAATTGAATCATGATCTATTCGAACTCCATTGGTTCCATATGATAATATGGTATCGAAATCATCTGTGTACCTTGAAATTCATAAATTTTAAACTCTATCTCCCTCTCTGAAGGAAGGCCTTATAAATTATATGGGAAAAGATCAATAAAATCCAAAACAACTATGGTAAGGTAAAAAACAAAAGAAAATTCATTGGGAGTAGCTTTTACTATAGAAAAAAACTCTTCTAATTTAGGTGAGAAGGTCTTGCACGACCAAACCTCAGATCCCACTCTCCCTAAAAAACTTGAGAGCTCTCAAAGGATATAATAAATGATACAATATAATGATAAAAATAAACCACAACATAATGACTAATAAGTCAATCCATCTAGATGATGACATCAAACAAATCTATATTAAGAACGTGTAATTCACTGACTAACTTTTCATCTTGTATTGATAAAGAACTTGAAGGACACTGAAACCCCTACTATTTCCTCATACCAAGAGGTGATTCTAACTCAATAATAATTGAAATTAAATCCATTGTAATATTAGTCATATCATCAAAACAACCAGATATAAATGATAGGGAAGCATCAGTATTAAATAATGAAATCACTACTAAATATTCCACCAAGATAATACTTCTCACTATCGCTAGACCCAAATATACCTCCACTATAAACTCATCTAATTCTTGAAGTAACATTAATACTTCATCTTATGTCTAGTTCCCTATAGTAATTTAAGAATCTGACTGCACCGCAATACCCTTTATATCCATCAATCCCTATCTATAACAAGGCATAGTCAAAGCCTAATAAAAACACTGCATATGACCAAAAAATCCACAAATGATACACATCTTTTAAAGTGAAGGACAAGAGTGTCATGTGTGTTAGACCTTTCCACACTTATAAAATTTTATGGGCACACTACTAGCTATAATCAAAGGTTCATATGAGGCCTCCCATGGAGAAACACCTCCACCACTCTTGTGATGATCTTTCCACTTCCTCATTTTCCCTTATGTTCCACTAAAGCTGTCGTAGGGTGGAAGGGATAGAGATAATAACCAACATTTCCTTCAATATTCATCTCTTAGATCATCATATTATCCACCATTTATTCATAGGTAGAAAGTTTAAACATAAATAACTAAAATATTATATGTGGTCAAAAACCCTAAAGGTAATTCTAAGACTTTAGTTGGTAATTATTTACTACCTATGTAGAAAAATGAACCAACTTAGAAAACTGATTGGTGTATTCTGAAACAAAACTTTCTCCCTTTTTCAAGGATTGGAACTCGAAATACTTCCCCAAAATCAGCAATTATGGAAAAAATCTTTTGAAATAAGATACTTTTGAAACCCCTACAGTCCAAGACCACATGTTTATCCTCTCACACCATGGAATCCCACAATCACTTAATGGGATCCTCAAGTCTAAATTCCACACAATTCACATTGATACCCTCATTTGAATCTTGGAATTCAAATATAATATATAACTTTTCCAACCAGTTGACCGCCTCTTTAGGTTCATTAGTACTCTTGAATATGTTGGATTCTCATGTAAGAACTCACGTGATAGATCCTAGTCTTCTCCAGCTCTTGGTTGTACCTCAAAAACTATGTTATAGACTTGTGGTGCATTGTTTTTTTACATCAGAAACATCCCACATGATATCCTCAGTAAGATTTAGATCTATATGTGGATTCCCTTAAATTGAATATATTGAACCCTCCTAAAGAACCCATGGAAGATGTCCGAGAGGCATACTTTTGTACATTGAAACAAAAGTAATGATCAGAGAATAGAATAATCTCTATTAAAACCATAAAACTCATAAGAAAAAACTGTGATTAAGATAAAAAATTCAAAACATGAGACACACATCCCAATATCCCATGATATCTTGAGTCTCTTCATGGTAAGAACTAGCTATGAACTCACTGTAATCTACCAATAAAGTCCCAAAAATCTTATCTCCAATCTACCAAACATCCCCTGATAAATAATCTTGAGGAAAAACCAACTCTAATACTAAATAGTGAAGAACCCAACCTAAATTCCCTCTCAAACTGGCACCTCGTCTGATCCTTTACATACTTAAAGGGAATTCCTGATCTCTATAGGGTGGTGACTATCACCCCAGGCATCAATAAAAATTGGAGGGATTCATTTCTCCCAACCTGAAGCAGAAAACATAAAAATATATATTTAAATGATGAGAAATAAATATAATAATAGTAAATAGGAATATATTTCATATCGAAAAAGAAAAAAATAGAAGAAATACAACTCATAATTTTCTAAGAATATCTACGATATTATTCTGATAACAAAGTATAACAGAAACTAAAAACAATTACTCCATGTGACAGTGTGGGTGACTCCCACAATCACAGTAATAGCTATCTAGACGTAGATGAGAGATTCCTCATCATCTCACTATGGTGCATTTCCTTTTCCTACATAAAAATACATAAAAAGTTCTATGCGCCACTGAAGGGGTGCCTAGGGTATGGGATAAATGGGTTGAGTAGGATCCCACCAAGGTGTTCCATATCATGTCTCTATATAATAATCTAAATATTCTCATCTTTAAATAAAACAAGGTATCACAAATAGTTAAACATTTTTTATATAAAAATTCATGGAATAATATTTAAGTTCCCCTTTTTTCCACATTTTAGAAATAATACAAGTAAAATAGTTTCAAAAAATTTCATATACATAAAAGAATTCAAATAAAACCAAATTATGAATTTCATATCATATCAAATCCATGGTAGTTCAAGATAAAATATTATAATCCAAATTATAGGTAACATCACACTAAGGTTCACTATATGTTAGTCCAGATAGACACTCGTACCTTGATATATACAATAACTTGCTTCAAATCCCTAGATATATTCATCAAATCTAGAGAGTATAAGAGCACCCTAGAAAGTGAACCCCCCAATAGTAACTAAAATAAAATCACATAATATTGGCGGTTTTTTATATAGTGTCACTTTAAACCACTGCTATATGGTTCTACGATGGTTTCATAAAACCACCGCTAAAACTGGTGTTGGCATCCAATACATGGCAGTTTCTTAAATTTGAGGCAGTTTCTTCTAAGTGTTGTAGATATCATATTTATTAGTGGTTTTATTGGTTTTAGCGGCAGTTTGTAATGGGGAAATATGGTAAGCATTTAGCAGTGATTAAAACCATTGCTAAATATTTTCCTTTTTAATGGAAAATGCTTCTAAGACCAATAAAACCATTAATAAATGAATGCACATCATTTTTTACTAGAGGTTTTAACTTCCTACAATGAAAAACTATCAACATATATAAACGGTTTAAACTTCCTCTAAAAATGAACCATATTTAGCGGTGGTTTAAACAACCACTATATGTTGATTTACTAATAAAAACTGACTGCAGATTCAAAAGCCCTAATTCCCTGAAAAAAAAAACATATACAGAGACCCAATACAAGGTAATGGAGTAACAACATTGAATTTGAACCCCCTAAAATTCTTAAACATGTTTCTGATCCCATGAATCCATATTCAATTAATGAAAGAAATCCCCAGAAATTAAACCCCAAGATAATACAAGTGGAAGAGACCCAATACCACTATTTCCACATATTTACCCAAGGATCTAATGTGATTTATTTGTGAAATAATTTTAAAATTACTTATCAAATTTAAAAACACACAATTATTAATCAAAATACTTATTTTCAAACCCATTTATAAAACCATTAAAAATTATTTTAGAAACACATTTATTTTATCAAAACAAGGGGATAACCATCTTTTCTAAGAAACTAATTTATAATAAAAACATGTAATAATGTCTCTTCCAAAACTAAGATAAATTAAGATAACTAGAAATGAACAAAAATGGAATGATAAAACTTATATAAAGTAAGGAAACCAACCAACCCAATGATCAAAGCATTGAAGGGAGAATTCTGGAAGGGAAGGAATCACCCAAAAAAAACTAGATTATCCCTCGATTTTAAGGGAGAAGAAACATGAAAAATGAGAGATGAGTCAACAATGTAATGAATACAAATCTTCCATGAAGGAATTTTATACATCGATAATCATTGATTCAAAACACAAACTCCCAACATTGTATCTACACTAAGAAATGCATCGGTGTAACTTAAATCCAAATCAAAAATGGAAAATTCCAAAGAATGGAATTGAAGATCTTCATATTATTTCTATTATCACTAATTAATGACCAAGAGTAGAAATATATCTTGGCACCTTGATAAAATTTCCTAAATTAGACTTGGTCCCAATAAAGTGGCCCCAAACACCTATTCACAGCAAATATATGACATGCATGGGAAATCACATAAATCCTCAAAGGGTTTTATTCTAATTATTTATGTGTAGCTGTTCTTATATGTGAACTGAACTAGTCCTAGATAAATGCTCCATGATCCAATGAAAAACTAAATATAGGAACTAATAATATACTTTTGAATCTGAATAGTATTATACATTTGACCATCCTTCTTCACATGATAAGTATTACTCAATATAACTTGATACCCCATCGACTCTTGGATACTCTTATAGAATATGAAATTCAACCCCATATCCCTATACAACACATTAGTAGAGGGGAACATATACAACCTCAAAATCATTTTCACTTATAGATTACCTGGATCATCAACCATAGTGGGGTCCTTGATATGAATAAAATGAGACTATTTCTTCAACCAATCTATCACTATCCTGAAAGAATTAATTCCTTATGTTGTCATTGATAATACAATAATGAATTCCCTAGACACATCATCCCATTTCCAAACTAACACCAGATGTTTTTGGATTAGACTAGAATAATTAAAGTGATATTTCTTTATATTATATCATGAGTAACAAAGATACACATACTCAAAAATTTTGTGTTTCTTACTCGGCCACATGAAACACCATATAATTTCATAATACATATTTATATAAATAGGGTGAAACCCCCATGAATAACTATGAAAATCATGCAAAACTGAAATGATGAAAGGGGTTTGGTTATAGTTAATATATAGTAGGAGATATAGGGACAAGGGAAAAAAAATGTGACAATTCTTGGAAGATATGATACTATTTGGGTGAGGAATAGTGATAAGTATATGCATTATGAATGATGATGTAAAGTAATTGATGTAAAACAGTGAGTTGATACAGTTTAAGGGTACTATAACGACCCATACTTTACATACATTGTTATTACTTCAGAATTGAAGCACACTTATTACAACATATAACAAAACCAAGAAAGGACCGTATAGGTATAGTGTCTTTAGAAACTGGGAAACATAAACAACTGGTTCATAAAGCATCTACTTTTCCTCCCATTTATTTCATCATATCTAGAGTCCCTTTTTGGCATATTCTATTTAATAACCTTCTTCCTGACATGGGGAAATAAAACATACAAAAGGGTGAGCTCAAATGCTCAGTAAGGGTAAACAAAAGAAATATCAATCACATCATATACATAAGAACATAACTTTTGGAAATCTTATCCTACAAAAGAGATCATAATATCATAACATGGGATAAATCATAGAAGTGAAATGTAATCCCAATAATCATAACTTAAAACCTGCAACTTTGTGGCATACACACATAATCATAGAGAATCATTTCTTATTAGTCAAGACTCATTGCCAAGACTATCTTAGTGGACAAAGTCCATTTCTGAACCGAGTCACCCTCATTTTAGTCCTGTTTCACTGAACCGGTATAACCTACCGTTCCATCCATGTCTATCTCATGAGATATAAAATATTTATCCAATGCATTGGAGGGAGATATAGGTCCCACCCATCTCATAATGATACCATTCTTATGTGTGCCACAAAATATTAAATCATACATCATTGCATAACCCATGTAATAAAAATGGGAATCTTAAACATCGTGACATCATAAAACAATCCATATAAGATAAAGGAATTAATAAAAATAATTCCATCACAACATAATCAAATCAATGTAAAAATAGGGATAGAAACAGAACCCTTTATTATCTTAGATGGAAAATAATTTTGATAAAACACTTGAACTCCATTCTTGAGGAAAATATCCTTTCTACTTCAAAAACACTTTCTTAAAATGTCATAAAATTATAACTAAAAGAAGTTGATTAAAAATAATCTTGAAAAATTGTAAAGGAATCTTCTTGGAAATAATGTTTTAAAAATCCATTCATGCCGTATAAGTTAAAAAAACATTCTTTGTACTTTTGTCGGAAAAATCAAAAAGTACCTCGTACGAAAAACGACAAAAGATTCCTTTCATATCTTTTACTAAAAACTCACCGAAGGGTAAAATTGGATATAAAATATTGTATAAGGATATAAATATTACATATTGAGGAAACATGGATGTGTATGATAAAATATACCCCAGTAAATACCAAAGTATAAACAATCTCGGATAACAATGAGATTGTGATATTTTCCCTTACCTTAGGTCCGACTTGCTTTGTAGGTGTCCGAACCTCCTGTATAATGATTTAAATAATGTTATTGACTTATTCCAGAATCATAATTATTTTTATGATATCATATATGGTCATATTCTTAGCTTCTTAGTAGTAATATTTCATTGCTACTTGTTATTCGGGTGTTTATAACTTTTTGTTCTTATGCGTGTTTTGTCGAATAAATTCTTATTCTTCTCTTTCGGTTATAGATACCTCATTTACAAAATGGTATTAGTGTAATATATATCATATTAATTCATTCAATTCATTTATATAATCATTATGTAATGAAGATCATGTAGAACGAGTCGCATCACATCGTGGAGACGGTATTCCGTACGTACGCACGAGTGATGATATCATTCCTATGATCGTGGAATTGTATTGAAGTGTATGTATACTATTTCAGAATCAATATAAATTTATAATAGTCATATATAGTCATTATTTACACCATTATACCCATCCAGGTAAGGTGGTGGTGGAAAATAGATTACACCACAGCGTGGAGATGGTATTCCGTACGTACGCACGCGCGGTGATTTCTTTTTCCGTAGGATGGATAGATGGTGAAATAGGGTTGTTTCATACTTATAATAACATATCAGTATATTAGTGATACTGATGTTATTACTTCATAATTAAACAACTAAAGAAGAAGAAGTGGAAGAAGAAATAAAGATGAAATAACCAGTAACGGACATTACCTCTTCTTTGAAGTGCTTCTTTGAGACCTCCTTTTAGGGCACTAAAATAGGTCTTTGAAGAAGACCAGAACCTCTAGGATGTTTCTAGGGAAGTGGAGAGAATAAATTGTCAGGGTTTGGCCAAGCTTGAAGGCTCAAAGTGGTGTGAGGAATAGGGGGAGGATGTTCCCTTTTATAAGGGAGGAGAGGGACACCTTTGGAATAACTAAAACAATTATTTTATTATAAAGTCAAGTTCGGTTTTAAATAGCTCCAAATTGAGTTATTTCAAAGATAAGGTGGGTATGGGTCTAAATCCTCTCATACAATATAATTTAGACAAGTTTAGGTCATTATATTAACCTTATATTTTAGTTTTAACTCTTAGTTAATTAGATTGACATTTACCATGTCACTTTGTATTTTTATATTATATAGTTAATAAACTTACCATATACATCCAAGAGACCCCCAAGTTGTGTTTTATTAATATATATAACCTTATATAAGTCATTTTGCCGAACATTAGATTTTTAGGAATAAAATAACAATTAATAATATAATATTTGTTTTAAAAACTATTTTATGTCAATTTTGACACTATTTAGTAATTGATTTTTGTGAAAATCATAACAGAATGATAAGTTCGAAAAAAGTTAATTAAATAAATAATAAAATGTCATATTAACCTATAAAATTAGTGGAATTCATAAAAAGTCTCAAATTATATTTATTTGGGTATTTATAACATCAATTATGTCAATATTTCATTAATAAGATAATTTCTGCATCATCGTTGTGTCATAAATAAATTAAATTATTTAATGTCTAAAAATTATAAATAAAATACCATTATGTAGGAAATATTTTTATCTTTCTAATGAATATTTATAGTCGAATTTATCTTATGTATAACCCCATATTAAAAATTATTTAGTTATTAAACTTTGATTTTAACTATTTTATCCCTTCTTTAAATAAATTAATAATAAATGTCCTAATCTAATCCAAGTGGGCCTAAATGGTCATATTTTATTCCTAAGTTTGTTTTTGGTCGAATTAAACTTGTCCAATAGAATTAATACATGTGTTAGGGTAATAATAACATCATTTTTACCCTTAATTACCCTATTTACTTTTAACCGTGGTAAAAAAAAGTAAAAAGTTACTATTCACCAAAAAAATATTTTCATCTCATTGAACCACATTTTACTTACTGACATCAATCGTGTCTCTCGGATTTTCGAAATTTCACTCACAGAAGTGGTAAAATTAAGTTTTATGAAAAATTCAGTTTTTTAACTACCACTTAGTGGTTTCACTATTCATCAAAAATTGAAAGTTTTCCGAAAAATACCAAAATTTCACCCTAGGCTAATTTCGATATTCCGAATCCAAAAATGAAGTCCATTTTGAAAAATAAAATTTATAAAATTTCAAAAAGTGGTTATTACTATTCATAATGGCTAGTTTTAATAATATTTTAATAGCATTTCATTGTTTAGTGAAACTCGGTATTGCGTACGACGCAAGCTATCGAGGAAGGTCTCGATTTCGTGTAAAGCAAGCCAAGAAAGTGTTGTGTGTATAAAAAGATTCCTTTGATGATTTATATAACATAAAAGTCTCGGGTGTTACATTCTACCCCCCTTAAAATGAATTTCACCCTCAAAATTCGTCACTTTGTAACAAACAGATGAGGATACCTCTCCCTCATCATATCCTTAAGCTCCCATGTAGCTTCTTCTAATTGGTGGTTCCTCCATAAAACTTTCACCAATCGAGTGGTCTTGTTTCCTAGGACTTTTTCGCTACGATCCAGAATCTCTATCGGTTGTTCTTCATAAGAAAGATCTTGCTCCAGCGGTACAACTTCTGAGCTAAGTACATGTGAAGGATCAGGTATGTACTTTCTCAGGAGAGATACATAAAACACATCGTGAACTTGAGAGAGATTAGGTGGAAGTGCCAATTGGTAAGCTACCTTCCCAACACGATCCAATATTTTGAAAGGACCGATATATCTAGGGATCAACTTCCCCTTCTTTCCAAATCTCATGACTCTCTTCCAGGGAGATATCCATAAGAACACTTTATCACCCAATTAAAACTCTAGGTCTTTTCTTCGGTTGTCGGCATAAATTTTCTGTCGACTCTGAGCTGCTCTTATGTGTTGTTGAATAGATCTGACCTTTTCTACCATTTCATTAACAAGATCAGGTTCTAATAGCTTTCTTTCCCCAACTTCATCCCAGCAAGTTGGAGTCCTGAATTTCTTTCCATAGAGAGCTTCATAAGGAGCCATCTGAATACTGGAGTGAAAGATATTATTATAAGAAAATTCCACCAAAGGTAGGTGTTGATCCCAACCACCTTTGAAATCCATAGAGCAAGCTCTCAACATATCTTCTAGAGTTTGAATTGTTCTCTCAGACTGACCGTCTGTCTGAGGATGATAAGCAGTGCTGAAACTCAAATTTGTATCCAGAGTATGCTAAAGACTTTGCCAGAACTTTGAGGTAAACCTCGGATCCCGATCATATATAATAGAAAGTGGTACTCCATGCAATCTTACCACTTCCTTTACATATATCATGGCAAGCTGATCTAGAGAGAAATCTTCTCTAATAGCAATGAAGTGTGCAGACTTTGTAAGACGATCAACTATGACCCAGATAGCATTATTGCCTTTGGATGTTTTAGGAAGTCCCGTGACAAAGTCCATAGTGATGTTTTCCCATTTCCATTCGGGTATGGGTAATGGTTGTAACATCCCCTTAGACTTCTGTCTCTCAGCTTTAACTTGCTGACAAACCAAGCATCGAGAGACATATTCAGCAACATCTCTTTTCATGCCATCCCACCAGAAGTACTCTTTCAGGTCCCTATAAATCTTCGTGCTTCCAGGATGAATAGAGAATGAAGAACTATGAGCCTCATCCAGCAGCTCCTTCTTTAATTCGTGGATGGGAGGAACACAAACCCGATTCCTGAACTTTATTATCCCATCACAATCAAGGTTGAATTCAGGAACATTTCTCACCTTCTTTTGTAACTCGACATCTTCTTTCTGTGCCTCTTTAATCTTCACATGTATAGATGGTTGAACATTCATTTGAGAAAGATAAGATTTTTCCCCTTCCATTATAATTCCAAGATCCATTCTTTGTAAATCCATAAATATTGGATCTTTTGCGATCCTCATCATGGATAAACTGGCATGGTCTTGTCGACTTAATGCATCTTCCACCTTGTTTGCTTTCCCAGGGTGGTAATGGATTGAGCAGTCATAATCCTTAATCAGCTCCAACCATCTTCTTTGGTGCATATTCAGCTCCTTTTGTGTGAAAATATACTTTAAACTTTTATGATCAGTATAAATATCACACCTTTCACCATAAAGTTAATGACTCCAAATCTTTAATGAAAAGATTACCGCAGCTAACTCCAAATCATGAGTTGGGTAATTTTTCTCATGTATTTTCAACTGTCATGAGGTATAAGCTATCACCATATCATTTTGCATAAGAACACACCCCAATCCCTTCTTGGATGCATCACTGTAGATCACAAACATTTCTCCACTACAAGGTAGTGTGAGCACATGTGCACTGGATAACCTTCTTTTCAACTCCTTGAAATTCTCTTCACATTCCTCCGTCCAAACAAACTTAACTCCTTTCCGAGTCAACTTGGTGAGTGGATTAGATAATCGTGAAAAATCTTTCACAAAACGTCGATAATATCCAGCCAAACCAAGAAAACTTCGGATCTCAGTCACTGTTGTTGGTCTCGACCATCTTTCGATAACCTCTGTTTTTGCTGGATCCACAGATATCCCCTCTTTTGAGATTATGTGACCCAAAAATGAAACTTTTTGAAGCCAAAATTCACACTTGGTAAATTTGGCATAAAGCTTCTCCTTTCTCAGGGTCTTCAATATAATTCTCAAGTGATCTTCATGTTCTTCCTTGCTCTTTGAATATACAAGAATATCATCTATAAACACTACCACAAACTGATCAAGATAGTCTCTAAAGACTCTATTCATCAGATCCATGAAGATAGCAGGGGCATTAGTAAGACCAAATGGAATCACTATAAATTCATAGTGTCCATACCTTGTACGGAAAGCTATCTTTGGTATATCCTCCCTTTTTACCCTTAATTGATGGTACCCTGAATGAAGATCAATCTTGGAAAAATATTGAGCTCCGCGTAGTTGGTCAAATAGGTCATCAATGCATGGGAGAGGATATTTGTTCTTGATAGTGATCTTGTTAAGTTCTCGATAATCAATGCAGAGTCTCATTGATCCATATTTCTTCTTAACAAACAGAACAGGTGCTCCCCAAGGTGACGCACTAGGGCGTATGAACCCCTTATCAAGATTCTCTTGGAATTTCTTCTTCAATTCCTGCAACTCAATTGGGGCTATTCTATAAGGTGTCTTTGAAATAGGCAAAACACCCGGTACGAGTTCTATTGAAAACTCAACTTCACGATTCGGTGGAAGACCCGGTAATTCCTCCGGAGAGACATCATCAAACTCCCATACAGTGGGAATATTCTTAATCTTGAGTTTCTCACCAACCATTTGAGATAAATAACCTTCATTTAGTGGAATCAATACCTATAAAATGGAAGAAATTTCCACTGGAAGGTTATGTTCATCCTTGCATCGATAGATGATCATAGATTGATCTGGAATATGAAATGTGACTTCCCTTCTTTGGAAATTGATATGATCTCCATGTAGAGAAATCCAATCCATTCCAAGAATCACATCAAATTCCACTATAGGAAGGATCACAATAGTTGAAGGAAGCACTTTCCCACAAACTTCAATCGGAGAAGAATTATAAACTTTTGATGCGACTGTTGTGCCATTAGGTGTTGTCACAGCTAACTCAATATCTAATTGTTGAGGTAATACAGTGATAACCTTAGAAAATTCTTCAGAAATAAAGGAGTGGGTGGATCCAGAATCAAATAAAACATTTTATACTTTAGAGTGGATGGTAAGTGTACCTTTCACCACATCATTATCTACTCCACATCGCTGATAGAAATTGCATGTGACTTTCCTTTGTCTTTATCCTTAAGAGTTTGTTGACGTCGACCATCATCATCAACCCTTGGATTAGGTCATTTATTGGCATAATGTCCCATCTCCTTGCACTTGAAACATTGAAGTGAAGTAGGTTCATTCTGTGTATCCCTTCCTTTGTTTGCATCATTAGACAGCTTCTTCCCATCATCGCGGAATTCAAATGCCCGATGACCTTCCTTTCCACATTTGAAACATTTACTTGTCCCTTTAAGATAACTCCCTCCATGTTTCTTTCCACACTTTGTGCATAAGAGAAAGCTCATCTTCTTTTCAGTGTGCTCTTTAGATTTTCCTTTGAATTCCATTTTCCTCTTCTTATCAAACCCATATGACTGATGGGTTACTCCAATCTCTATCTCAACTTTGAGAGCACATAGAACGATTTCCTCATAGCTATTGAAGTCCCTTATGGCTAAGGACCTTCAAAGACTTGGTTTTAAGCCACTAAAGAATCGATCAATCTTACTCTCAGGTTGGATAATAATACCAGAAGCGTACCTTGCAAGTCTTGTAAAATTTGCTTCATAGGTACCAACAGATTCATCATCCTTTTGCTTCATTTCAAGAAACTCTTTCTCTATATTTGTTCGGAGAATACGAGGGAAGTACTTATTGAAAAATAAGTTCTTGAACTTGTCCCATTCCATGGACTCAATTTCATCCCTTTGCCTCGTATTCTTAATAATATTCCACCATTGATCAGCATCACCCTCCAAACGATACACTGCTAGGATGACTTTATCATGATCAGAACATTGAAGAACTGAAAATATCTTTTTAGTAGTACTAATCCATTGTTCAGAAACTAATGGATTAGTAGACCCGCTGAATGAAGGTGGATGCTATCTCATGAAGGATTCAATAGAATGTTGTTCCTTCCTTTGATCGTTTGGAAGTCCTGCATGATTCATAGCTTGAGAAATTTGTGTGAGCATGGCTACAAGATTTTGCATTCCAGCTCCCATAACATTTGGTTGCTCAGGGGGAAAATCATTGCACTGCCCATCGCATTCCGCATTAACACGGTTCCTTCGGTTTCCAGCCATTGACTAAAACCAAGAAGAATAGTGTGAGCAACACTAATTATAATAGGAAAACCACATAATCAAGAATAAAATTTCACACTTAAGGTCTTATCCTAGGTTATTCATGGCCATTTCTAAAACACTAAGATTGTGTTCTATGCTTAGAATTATCCTTAGGGTTCTTACTAAGGCTTTCACATCCTTGTTTCCAAAGGTTGACTATACCTTTCCTCTGATACCAACTATAACGACCCATACATTACATACATTGTTATTACTTCATAATTGAAGCACACTTATTACAACATATAAAAAAACCAAGAAAGGACCGTATAGGTATAGTGTCTTTAGAAACTGGTAAACATAAAAAACTGGTTCATAAATCATCTACTTTGCCTCCCATTTATTTCATCATATCTAGAGTCCCTTTTTGGCATATTCTACTTAATAACCTTTTTCTTGACCTAGGGAAATAAAACATACAAAAGGGTGAGCTCAAATGCTCAGTAAGGGTAAACAAAAGAAATATCAATCACATAATATACATAAGAACATAACTTTTGGAAATCTTATCCTTCAAAAGAGATCATAATATCATAACATGGGATAAATCATATAAGTGAAATGTAATCCCAATAATCATAACTTAAAACCTGAAACTTTGTGGCATACACAGATAATCATAGAGAATAATTTCTTATTAGTCAAGACTCATTGCCAAGACTATCTTAGTGGAAAAAGTCCATTTCTGAACTGAGTCACCCTCGTTTCAGTCCTGTTTCACTGAATCGGTATAACCTACCGTTCCAGCCATGTCTATATCATGAGATATAAAATCTTTACCCAATGCATTGGAGGGAGATATAGGTCCCACCCATCTTATAATGATACCATTCTTATGTGTGCCACAAAATATTAAATCATACATCATTGCATAACCCATGTAATAAAAATGGGAATCTTAAACATCGCGACATCATAAAACAATTCATATAAGATAAAGTAATTCATAAAAATAATTCCATCACAACATAATCAAATCAATGTAAAAATAGGGATAGAAACAGAACCCTTTATTATCTAAGATGGAAAATAATTTTGATAAAACACTTGAACTCCATTCTTGAGGAAAATATCCTTTCTACTTCAAAAACACTTTTCATTTCTTAACATGTCATAAAATTATAACTAAAAGAAGTTGATTAAAAATAAACTTGAAAACTCGTAAAGTAAGATTCTTGGAAATAACTTTTAAAAAATACATTCATGCCGTATAAGTTAAAAAAACATTCATCGTACTTTTGTCAGAAAAGTCAAAAAGTACCTCGTATGAAAAACGACAAAAGATTCCTTTCATATCTTTTACTAAAAACTCACCGAAGGGTAAAATTGGATATAAAATATTGTATAATGATATAAATATTACATATTGAGGAAACATGGATGTGGATGATAAAATATACCCCAGTAAATACCAAAGTATAAACAATCTCGGATAAAAATGAGATTGTGATATTTTCCCTTACCTTAGGTCCGACTTGCTTTGTAGGTGTCTAAACCTACTGTATAATGATTTAAATAATGTTATTGACTTATTCCAGAATCATACTTATTTTTATGATATCATATATGGTCATATTATTAGCTTCTTAGTAGTAATATTTCATTGCTACTTGTTATTCGGGTGTTTTTAACTTTTTGTTCTTATGCGTGTTTTGTTGAATAGATTCTTATTATTCTCTTTAGGTTATAGATACCTCATTTCCAGAATGTTATTAGTGTAATATATTTCATATTCATTCATTCAATTCATTTATATAATCATTATGAAATGAATATCATGTAGAACGAGTCGCATCACATCGTGGAGACGGTATTCCGTACATACGCACGAGTGATGATATCGTTACTATGATCGTGGAATTGTATTGGAGTGTATGTATACTATTTAAGAATCAATATCACTTTATAATAGTCATATATAGTAATTATTTACACCATTATATCCATCCAAGTAAGGTGGTGGTGGAAAATAGATTACACCACGGCGTGGAGACGGTATTCCGTACGTACGCACGCGCAGTGATTTCTTTTTCCGTAGGATGGATAGATGGTGAAATAGGGTTGTTTCATACTTATAATAACATATCAGTATATGAGTGATACTGATGTTATTACTTCATAATGAAACAACTAAAGAAGAATAAGTGGAAGAAGAAATAAAGATGAAAGAATCAGTAACAGACATTACCTCTTCTTTGAAGTGCTTCTTTGAGACCTCCTTTTAGGGCACTAAAATAGGTCTTTGATGAAGATCAGAACCTCTAGGATGTTTCTAGGGAAGTGGAGAGAATAAATTGGCAGGGGTTGGCCGAGATTGAAGGCTCAAAGTGGTGCGAGGAAGAGGGGGAGGAGGTGCCCTTTTATAAGGGAGGAGAGGGGCACCTTTGGAATAAAAAGAAATATTATTTTATTATAAAGTCAAGTTCGGTTTTAAATAGCTCCAAATTGAGTTATTTCGAAGATAAGGTGGGGATGGGTCGAAATACTCTCATACAATAGAATTTAGACAAGTTTAGGTCATTATATTAACCTTATCTTTTATTTTTAACTCTTAGTTAATTAGATTGACATTTACCATGTCACTTTGTATTTTTATATTATATAGTTAATAAACTTACCATATACATAAAATAGACCCCCAAGTTGTGTTTTATTAATATATATAACCTTATCTAAGTCATTTGGCCGAACCTTAGATTTTTAGGAATAAAATAACAATTAATAATATAATATTTGTTTTAAAAAATATTTATGTCAATTTTGACACTATTTAGTAATTGATTTTTTTGAAAATCATAAAAGAATGATAAGTTCGAAAAACATTAATTAAATCAACACTAACATGTCATATTAACCTATAAAATTAGTGGAATTCATAAAAAGTCTCAAATTATATTTATTTGGGTATTTATAACATCAATTATGTCAATATTTCATTAATAAGATAATTTCTCCATCATCGTTGTGTCATAAATAAATTAAATTATTTAATGTCTAAAAATTACAAATAAAATACCATTATGTAGGAAATATTTTTATATTTCTAATGAATATTTATAGTGGAATTTATCTTATGTATAACCCCATATTAAAAATGATTTAGTTATTAAACTTTGATTTTAACTATTTTAACCCTTCTTTAAATAAATTAATAATAAATGTCCTAATCTAATACAAGTGGTCCTAAATGGTCATATTTTATTACTAAGTTTGTTTTTGGTCGAATTAAACTTGTCCAATAGAATTAGGACATGTGTTAGGGTAATAATAATATCATTTTTACCCTTAATTACCCTATTTACTTTTAACCGTGGTAAAAAAAGTAAAAAGTTACTATTCACCAAAAAATTATTTTCATCTCATTGAACCACATTTTACTTACTGAAATCAACCGTGTCTCTTGGATTTTTGAAATTCCACTCACAGAAGCGGTAAAATTAAGTTTTATGAAAAATTCACTTTTTTAACTACCACTTAGTGGTTTCACTATTCATCAAAAATTGAAAGTTTTCAGAAAAATACCAAAATTTCACCCTAGGCTAATTTCGATATTCCGAATCCAGAAATGAAGTCCATTTTGAAAAATAAAATTTATAAAATTTCAAAAAGTGGTTATTACTATTCATAACGACTAGTTTTAATAATATTTTAATAGCATTTCATTGTTTAGTGAAACTCGGTATTGCGTACGACGCAAGCTATCGAGGAAGGTCGCGATTTCGTGTAAAGAAAGCCAAGCAAGTGTTGTGTGTATAAAAAGATTCCTTTGATGATTTATATAACATAAAAGTCTCAGGTGTTATAGGTACTATGGAACATAATCCATGAAAGGGGTTTGGGGCCTACATGATATAAGGAACAACAATGTTAATGAGAAACATGCACATGTATAGGCTTGAAGTTAAACAAATCATACAAGGAAATTTAAAAATGGGGAGAAAATTTGTAACTATAATTATTGAACTTTACCTTGTGGGATTCCAATAATAAAAATATTCAACTTAGGTATTACTATACTATATTAGAGAAATGATTTTTTCTGGTGTTAAAATAAAAGATAATATGGTTTTCACTAAATATCATGAAGATCATTGCAAGATATTTATTTTAATCATATTCAATCCTATATTTCTATGAATGGATGACTATCACTGCATCCCTAAAATGTTTTCTGCCTCTTCAAAATGGAAAATCATGAAAATTTTAGGTCAAGAAAATGTTAGGTGAATACTCTATGCCACACATGATACACAAACAAACTCTCTCTTTCCACATTTGTATGAAATATCAAAAACACCACTAATCAATTTCTGATGATGAACACCACTCATTACCCTCTCCATCTATGTCTCTACTTCTGGATATCGCCACCTTCATTACAATTATATTAAAAATTAATTAATGTTGTATATTTATATTTTAACTAAAAGCCAATTTTTTTGTGAAATAAACGAGTTTAAAACTGTGTTATTTACCTACTCACCACTAGTCATCAATACAGTACCATCGGGGAAAGATCTGATCATCTTCTGATATAAATCAATCAACTCTTTCTGTAAAGTTGATATCTGAGTCCCCTATTCCTGAACTATGTTTTGTAGAGAAAAAATATATCTCTAAGCATCTCGGGGTGTGAAGTGACTACAACTACAAGTAGATGAAACTATAATCCCTAGTGGCCTTCCAAAGACCTTAAATGGTAATGGTTCCAAACCCATCATGAGCACTCAACCAAGATGCTCCTTCCAAAAGACATTACAAACTGGGTTATCATGGGAGACTGAGTTGGACTGCACGGGATTGGAATCCTATAGTTCCTTAATCTATACCTATAAATCAATTATCAGTCATATTATAAGCAATATATATTAACATAGTGACAACTGATAATAATTTATTATAAGGAAAAATTAGTTCATACCCCAACTTCCTTGGAAGGATCATTAACAAAACTCCTACTAGATATTTTATAAACATCCAACCACACTTTTTTTCGGGATGCTTCATTCCCTAAACCCTGTGAATGCATTAAACAAAGATAAATCTACAATTTAATATATTAAATAGATAATATTTTCTTATATTTAAACTAATGAAAATATTGATAGAGTCGATCGACTTCTAGAAACACTCTTTGACCCTGTAATGTGAGGGATGATTTTCTTAGCCCGAATCAATGTATTCTTCCTCGAAATATCGTAAAATAAATAATATGTAATTTATTAGTAATTTATGAAATATTTTCTGCTTTTCATATATATGTATAAATTTAATATGAGATTAATATAATAATATATATTTAAATACCATGTTCTTCTCATCATGATGCCTATCAATAAAAACGTTCCAATACTCTCTAGGTACCCCATTGGGTACCTTGTCATGCATTTTTTGGGCACTCAACAAAGTATCATTAACTTCGTTCCAAAATCTCCATTTAAAATCATTCCATTTCTTGGCCAAATTTTTCAATGTCCACTTTCATGCTAGCATATCAGCAATGGTAAAATGTAAAAACATCTGTACACATAGATTCATTTTTAAAACATTAGTATTTAATGACATAATGACATTTAATTCCACAATAATATATTTAAATCACCTTTATTTGTGAATAAAAAACTTTGTTTTTTCCAAGATAAAGTCATATGCCTCCAATCATCATAAATAATGGGAAGGGTATCTAGATCCACTTCCATCTGGCCTAGAATCTGGCTAAGTAACCCTTCAACGACATCCATAGGGACCCCATAGGAATTAAATGGTACAATTACCTTTAGTCCGGTCAAATTCAATGCATCTGAACTTTTCATATTTTTCTCTGTAGTGTCATTATTTCCATATCTTATGAAAAATAGTTAGTAGTATAAAAAATGAAATAAATTTATTTGTATTAAAATTTATACCTATAACAGTCACCCTCCAATATCCTTGTGAAGAACTAGGAGTGGAGACCTGCTCCCTCACTACTAAAGCTACCGAATAGGAAGGCGTCGACTGATCTGTTGATGGGATACTGACATAGGGTGTGAGGGACAGTGCAGGGGAAAGCACATGGTGTCTCAAATACTGTAGGGAGGGAGAGAGATGGATCATCATCTGCCAGTGTGGTCAATGGAACGTCTACTAGTAGCATTATAACACCTCATACTTGTAATTCCTATCATTTAATCAAATAAAATTAAGTTAAAAACATATATTTCAAAAAATTCATGAATGAAAAAATAGAAATCATAACAGATTCAAATTAATAAAAAAAATATACATAACAATGATAATGAATGACTTCACAAATAGAATAAGTGGTTCATAAATGAATGGATAACTGCACATACAATCATTTTATTCTTCAATCATGTTGGTTTCATGCTCTATCATTACTTTATTTACATCATCCACCCTTTCAAGACTAATATTTTCAATATCATGATGGTAAAATAAGTCTGCTTCTTACTATTTATGGAATTCAATGTCAGAGGTCAAATATTTCACTTCATCACCCATATCATACAAGTCTCTTTGTTTCACATGAGAAACTACACACCACCCTTCATCCTTGACATTGTTCACATAATATACCATTTTCTCTTGTGATGATAAGATATACCAATCATGTAGTTCACAATCACCAATATCTATTAAGTGAGATGTTCAAAGAATTAAATTTCAAGTATTATCTTTTAACACCCCTGATAATATCCACCCAATTTAATTTGAATAAAACAACTTAAAAATTCATGTGATAGTTTAATTAGATAATATCATTCATCTTTCCATAGTATCCCACTTCAGAAAATGTAAATATGCCATTGTTTTATGTTTTCAATCCCTCTTCCCAATCAATTGTACAAAATCTAAAACCATTCATGTTTTAACCATCGAACTTTCTAGGTTTTTTTAGTGGACCTCAAGCAAGAAACATCAAATCTTCTGAAAACTCTACTCAATTATTAGTATTCAAAATCTAAAAAAACAAATATACATTATTATATTTACAAAATATATGTATCAACCTAATATCCATATTGATTGTAACATTTATGAAATTACATATTGTGAAAACCATTCTACAAGATTTTTATTAACATATTTTGTTATATCTTTATCATTTTGTGTTCTTCCTCTCATTCGTCTCTTTGTTTTTATCCTCAAATCTTCAATAAATGGATTTACAATTTCACTATTCAAAGGCACATATCTATGTTCCTATATTAAAAAAACTTAATTATTTATTTAACAAAGTACAAATAATTGTTTACTAAAATTAAAAACATATAAATAATGTACCTATCAATTGGATATATCCATTGATAATGTACGAGGTCTCCTAATTTAGCTTCCTGAACCAAATTCACAATTAAATGAATCATGACAGTAAAAAAAGGCAGAGTAAAGATCATCTCCATTGAACAAAGTGTCAATAAAAATATCTCTTGAAGGTTGAAAAGCTCAAATAGATTCATAGTTTTCTCACATAGTTTTCTGAAAAATGTGTAGAATTATTGTACAACAGCAGTAACCTTTTTAGGTAATAATGTACACAATTCCAATGGTAACAGCTGTAATAAAATATGTGAATCATGGATTTTAAATACATGTAACCTATGATGCTTTAAGTCAACACACCTTGATATATTCAATTAATTCCCATTATATACCTTCAAATGTTTTAAAATTCAAAGGAATGTATCTTTATCCCTATGTGTCATTGAAAAAATTACCAGATCATACTTTCCATTCTTATCTGACCAAAGATCAGGCTTTATGTTCATTGCTTGTAAGTATTTATAAGCATTAATATGATCCTTCAACTTTCCATGCTCATTAAGCAATGTGAAGATCAAAATTTCAAAAATGTTCTTCTCAATATGCATCACATCAAGATTATTCCACAACAAATTAAATTACTAATATGGACATTTGAAGAATATGATTTTTTTCTTCCATTGTTGTGTTCTGATTTCACTTAACGATGCACTTCAAACTCATTTCCCACTATCATTTATATGATGCACCTTCAAAAATTTTGTTTCAACATTTCCATGTTGTGCCAATATTTCAAAACCTATTAACAAATTTGTAAGTGGTTTATAATCAATGAAACCGTTGAATTTTTACTTGTTCATAAGAAATCTATGAGATGCATTAAGAAATCTTTGATGAAACAAGAAGAATCATTTTTTACTGTGAGGTAGTCGTTCGAGATCAAAATCAAAGTTACAAATAAGAAAATCCAAACCCATTTAAGTGTTCTAAATAGCTAAATTCCCAAGTCTAGGGAAGTCAATAATGGTTCACATTAGAGCATATTTTATTCTAGAAATTGTTCTAGAATATGCATCATATGTATCAACATCGTTGCTCTATAACTCAAATAATTCTTCAATTAAAGGCTATAAGTATGCATCAATATCATTTCAAAGTATTTTTTTTCCACAAATAATCATCGAAATGATAAATAGTTTTTGTTACATACACATCCATGGAGGCATATTGTAAGGGATCAAATAAACCACCCAAATGCTATAACTGGTACTCAAAGTCCCAAATGGGTTGAATCCATTGGTAGACAATCCCAATTGAAAATTCCTAGGATCAGATAAGAAATATGGATGTAATCAATAAAATTTATTCCATGATTGTGAATATCTTGGATGTCACATTAACCCATCATTGTTATTATCTATAGAATTCCACTTCATGTGTTTGACAGTTTTCGATGATGTGAATAATCATTGCAATCAAGGATTTAAAGGAAAGTAACACAAAACCTTTTCAGGTGTGTTACTTTTATTCTTATTCATGGTAGTATATTGATTTAGACTTCCAACATCGCCCATTGACTACCATTGAGAAGAAGAATATTTTTTGCAATCATGTCTTCTTGAATCCTCTCCCCAATAAGTCATACAATCATTGGGCCATACATGTATTTTTGTATAATTTAGACTATGATTGTTAACAACTTTTATCATATCATAAAACTACTCATGGATCTTTTCTTCAAGAAATTAATCATTTAAAAATTCCAATATCATGAACATAACCTTATTTTTAATTCCACATAGGCATTTTATATGGTACAACTTCATCCAAAAAGAAAGTTTTGAATATTTCAAACATCCACTATAAAACTCTTTATTTCCATCATCAATTAATCCATTAAAAGCATATGTATTCTTAGTTAAGTTTTCTATTATATTAGTCTCTATAGAATAAAGAGGAGGATCCAATGATGTTTTGCAATCTTGATTGGGTTGTCTTATAGTCTCAAAAACATCACTTGTCACGTTGCAATTTGTAGTACCCTCAACTAGTTGTTCTAATATGTTTTGATGTTTTTTTGGTGTATTGCAATGCCAAATGAATCATTTATAAGGTTTTTCATTTCATTTACCATTTTATACAAAGTTGGGAGCTCATTATATATATTTACATCAATACTCAACCTTTCGGTAACATTCGATTATCCGTGCAAAATCCAACACAAATATTGAGCAAGGAATTGCTTCAATATCAAGTGTTCATAAACATCATCTATCTTCAAAAATCTTTTAAATATACATTTATGACATGGAAATCTTATTCTCCTATCAACAGAATAGTTGTAAATTGAAAAATCTATGAACTCCTCCAAACCCTTAGCATACTGAGGTGTGTTCCTCGGTAATGTGATCCAGATTTTATCCATATATATCACAATGTGCCTACACATTATTAAAAAAATTAAAACACATAACTATTACATAATAGGAAAATAGATTCATATATACTAGTTGAAAAAAATATGAATATGTTAAATAAGGTTTTCTTATATAAATACATAATGTAAATAATTAATCTTCTAGGTAAATACTATTTAATAAAAATAATTAAGATTATTATATTTACCGCACATAAAGGGTATATTTAGAATATAATAGATTCCACATTCAATATATTAATGAGATATATGAATGCACCATTAAATTAAAGGATTAATAAAATGTGTATTCATAAATTATATTCATTTTAAGAAAAAATATTTTTAATCACCTCAAATGATTATAAAATATAATTGAATTTGTGTATTTTTATTATGGTAGAAAAGAAAAATCTCATTATCCTTCATGAGAAATAAGGTTTATGGTTTCAAAAGAACATATACCCTTTATAAAAAAGGAATCATAAATGAATTGTTACATAGAAAAAAATCCTTAATGATGAATCTTTGAATTGTGTTACACAAGAAGGGATCGAGAATAAATTTTCATGACTCCACAAGTTCAATCACATAAATTAGAAATAATTATAATTATGAAGGGGTCAAAAATTTAACATAAATTCCTTGAGGTTAAATAATTTTTAATATAAAATGTAAGCATAGTTGAAAACATAAAAGATAATTTTGAAAACATTTTTAACATTCACTTAAAATACATACATACATGTCACATTCAAGAGAAACTTTTGAAAATGTGAAGTGAAATATCATACATATCATAGTTTCTATTTTGACATTTGAATCCTCTACCACATGATTTATCAAATATAAATGCCTAGAATTGGTCCTACTCTAAGACTTATTAAACAGATGAGAATCTCCTATAATATAAGGATTATTCCCCTTTCCCTTGAATACATCCAACTGCAACTGAGAGTGTTTAGGTTGAAATTACCCAACCTTTCTGCTTTGATGAGGTATCCTGCAAAAATGCTACATATAACCTAAGCACCAACATTGGTGAAAGTCTTTGAAGATTCTGGGTACTGTTGTTTGGTATGACATACCCTCCCATATTAGAAACACACCAATGGACTACACCCTGAAGGTGTCATGGGAATAGAATAAAAAGGTAATTACACACTCCAGATACTACATCATTGGGATTGATCCTGCTTCCTCTTTTTTTTACAAAATCAGAACTCTAATTCCCCCTATAATAGTAGAGGAACCATCAAAATCTATTAATACTAATTTTTTTTTCCTTATACATGAGAAACTTATCAACCAATTTATCATAGCTCATTATACATAAAAGAAGAACCCTCAATCTCTCCTTTGATCTCAACCCCATCACAAAGCATCGAACTTTCAAATAATCATTCATGATGGGATTTAGGGGAATGAAAACTAACTCAATAAACCAAGGGATATAATCCATCATAGAATAACATCCCTTATCAAACTTCTATGAGGTATTATCTATAAACATGAAACATATAATTCGTTAAATACATAATTCAATATGGATAACACATAAAAGGATACCCAATTACTCATAATAGTTGTAAATCACATCAAACCATATCAAAATATCCAAGAACAAAACTCAAATCAAGATTTAATTCCTAAAAACCCATGGCAAATCAAATTTTTTATAGAGTAAAGATCTATAAATAAATTCCCTTTAACTTACCACTCGACCTTTGAGGGGTAGCATGGTTCTAGGTCAGGACTAGTGGAGAGGGGTGACGAGTAGCTAGGTCGGGACCAATAGTGAGGAGTGGTGAGGGTAGGGGGTGGAGGCGAGGGTTAGGAATAGCGACGATGGGTGGTGAGGGTTGGGATCGACGGTGAGGGGAAGTGAGGTTTGGGATCGGCAATGAGGATTTAGGGGGTTGGGGGTGAAGCATCTAGGGTTCAAGGGAGAAGTTCGGGGTTCTTTGAAAAATTAAAAGTTTTAGCAGCATTTTTTAATAAACTTCCTCTACATAATTTTAAAAAAATTAGCAGAAAATTATTAAACATGTGCTAAAAACCCACCGCTAAAGTCTGATTTTGGTGTAGTGAGTGTATAAAAGGTCCATAAAGAAATATGCCTATAGAGTAGAATAACACCCCATGAGTAAACCCCCTTACAATATCAATAGATGAGGCCTATTTCGACACCTTCAACTTAAGTGCCTAAGGCTTCCCATGTGCTCCATTTTTTAAACCATTTCATAAATACATTTCAAAAATCTTAGAGAATAGATTTTATTTTACCAAAAAGGAAAAAACCATATTTTCTCAAAAATAATTTTCCACATCCACAAAAATCAATCATTCCAATACATTTATATAACAATTTATAAAAAAAAGCGATACAATTCATCCAACATAGGTTATATATGGAACCACCTACCTCAAACTCAGGTCGCACATGCCTATAATGGGATCTAACAACATGAAAGAAAGAAAAAAATGTAATAGAGGAATTAGAATCAATCCTCTCATCTCCAAATTAATTCAATAATCAAAGAGGTTGGTGGAGAGGATAAAACACAACATACCTTGAAGAAACTCACAAGTTACACCACAAAAAACATAAGGGTTAGCCTCTGGAGGAAGATCATTCAATGGATTTTGAAAGGATCAAGAGAATTATCATCGTAAATAAATGTATCTAATAATACAACACAACGATGTTATCACATTAAATAGAAACAAAGAAGCATAATGATTACTCACCTAGATAAATAACCCACAACCAAATTGGATACCAATCATTGAATGAAGCAATATGGAAGGAGAAAAAGTCTCTAAAATCTCTTGTGAGATCTCCTAGGTCGAGAGAGGATGAAATTTCATCCAAATTAATTAACTATCAGTTGTGCAACACCTTAAATTCACAAATTGTTAGCATTACATAGTGTAAAACACACTTTCACATCGTGTAATCCCAGAAATCCAAAAACTCCAAAAAAATGCATATCCTAGGATTAAAAATCCATATTTTTACCATTCTATGATGTTTAATATTTTCCTTATTTGTAACCCCTTCACATCATGAACCGATCCACTTCTTCGTACATTACACGACATGAACCCAATTCATGAAATATAAACCTTTCAATCTCTGTATTGGTTTATGAAATTTTCTCAGTGACCAATACATGATGAGAAGACTTTATATGGGTTTTAAAACTTTCATGATATGTAATCATTACATGGTTTGTAATATCCCAATAGATATTAGAAAATCTATATTCTTCTTGAATTCACAAACAAACACTAGTGTTATACGAACATAGGGGGAAGCCTGTAAATCCTTTAACACATTTATACATATACTCCGTTAATTCAAAAATACATGCATCCCAAAACATTAGGAGGTTTTTTCTTTGTAAAGTCTCTCTATCCTGGGAGTCCCAAAATGCACCCAAATTAAGAGTGTAATGAAAAGAGAAAACCAAAATACCTAAAAGTGGGTAACATGATGATACAGTTTCTAAAATTAAATTTCATCATTATGTAATGGAAAAGTCATAAAAATTATAAGTTTCATAAAAACCACAATTTTATATTAAAAATTTACCTTTTCAAAAAAATAAAAATAAATATTCAGATCAAGACAATTTTTATATGATGAATTAATAAATAGAATTACTTTATTCAATTTAAAATTATGAAATTTAACTTTTAAATAATTTCATGATTAAAGGATCTTTAATGGGATTATTTGTGCAATAGTTAATGATATGGTATTTACCAGCTAAATTTGAGTCTCGTTTATTATATTTATAATTAGATAATATTACACTTTTTTACCTTCATAGTATGGTAGTCTATTGAAAAATCATAGTCTTTGATTAACTCTAACCATATACTTTGTCACATATTCAACTCCTTCTATGTGAATATATACTTCAATATTTTCAGATCGGTATATATATGTCACTTTTCATCATATAAATAATATTATCAAATATGTAATTCAAATATTACATTATCTAGCTACAAATATTGCATCTAGTAATTTTTGTTCATGGGTACTTAATTGATGTGAGACATAATTCATAACTATAAATTTTTTATAAGAATTATTATCAAAACCTTCCTTGAGGTCTCACTATATATATAAATCCCTTCTCCACTACTAGGTAACATGAGTACAGTTATAGTGACTAAACTCTTCGTTAGTTCCTTGAATATTTTTTCACATTATTTTGTACATAAGAACTTCACTCCCTTCTATGTTAACTTGGTTAGAGGATTTTATAATCAAGATAAATTTCTCATAAAAGCTGTTTAATATCTAGATAAACTAAGAAAACTATAAATCTCTATTATATTTTTTTATCTGGGGAATTATTCAATCACTTCTATCATTGATGGATCCATAGATATAACCTCACTTATGATTACTTAACCTAAGAAGGATAAATGTTTAGTAAAAAATTTACACTTTCAAAACTTGGAATATAGATTATCCTATATTAAAGTCTTAATAAAAATCATAAAGGTATATTTATGTTCTTCCTTTCTCTTAGAATATATAAGAAAATCATTAATAAATACTACCATAATTTATCAAGTTACTCTCTAATTTGTTAATCAAATCCATAAATATTTTAGGGATATTTGTAAGTCTGAAAGGCATCACACTAAATTCAAAGTGTCTATATCTTATGTAGAAATTTTTCCTAGGTATATCTTATATTTTAAACTTAATTGATAAAATCCATATCAAATATACACCTTTAAGGTTTATTCATCCCATGTAAGTTAATAAAAAAAATCATCAATATGGGGTAGAGTATAGTTTTTCTTGATCAGGTTTTTGTTAAGTGATTGATAATTAAAGAAATGACAGTCTGATCCACCCTTATGTTTGATAAAGTGGGATAGTGTACCCCCTAGTGGAACACATGGGTGTACAAAACCCTTTTCTAGATTTTCCTGAATTTACTTCTTTAATTATTCTAATTCAATAGGGAATATTTTGCAAGGACTCTTTGATATATAAATAAATCTATATACAAGTTTAATTGAAATCTATACCACTCATTTTGGAGGAATACCATAAATTTATTTAGGGAATACATAAATATACTTCTATATGATTGGAATGTTTCTAATATTTATTTTCTCCCCAAACATTTGAGTCAAGTAACCCTTTTTACTGGGTATCAATACTCATATTATTTAATTTTCTACCAACGAGACTGCATAATCATCCTTACATTAATATTTTATAATAGTGAGATTTTAGAAATGAAACGAAATTTTCATTTTCCCTAACACTTTATATGTTCTCTATGTAGGGAGATCCAATCTATTCCTAATATAACATCAAACTCTACCAATGGAAGAATTTATAGATATTCAGAAATTATCCTCCCACAAACCTTAATTGTTGAATAGTTATATACCTTGAATTTTTTTGGAATCAACACATTTATTATTTTGATAAAACCTCTATAAGAACATACCATTTGACCAATTGAAGTACCCCACTAGAAGAAAGATCACCAGATGATGTATAATAAAACATGATCATCTACAAGGACTCCCCTAACTAATTTTACCAAAGACAGGAATTCATCACACCCTACTCACCTAAAAAATTTGAACCTATAAATCATATAAAATAAGAAACATAAATGATAACAATGAAAGAGCATAATAATTTTACATGCATTGGAAAATGTGTCCTAGGTGAATAGAAGAAACACTATTTCTACTTTCCCCATTATAATAAGATCTTATAAGAGATTATAAAACATGATTAGTAAATACCAAAAATATTAAAAATTAATTGATCCAATCTCTTAATAAAGGATATCACACATAGAAATGAGGTCCCAATGACTTATATAGTAAGTGTTATCCATTAAAAAAGTTAAACTTTCCCCATTAAAACCATGTTGAAAAAAAATTTACCACCTCATTTAGAGTACCAAGCCAGTAACCCCCTGATCACTGAATATATGGACCTCCATCACTCCATCATAACTCTAGAGGATGGAGAGAACTTCAAAAGGAAATTATTTCCATTAGAGAGATTTAAATATCATTTTATGAACACTGAACCTCTCCACCATATTGTGAAATAATTTTCTATGAAATAAAATCTAGTATTCTTAATAAACTAAACTGAAACAAGATTCACCACAAAAAAATATCCCAAATGATTTATTATTTTAAGAATCCTTCAAAAAATCTCCAAAACATTGGAAATCATTCATTTCCACACAAAAATTATTGTTCCTCTATTATCATTATTCCATTCACCCAATTCCCACTAAGGAACAATGTTACCTCATACTTTATGAACAATAGTCTTGGTGGAAATTTCTTCTAGACTTTTCATTCCAACTATATTTCATAGTTTTTTATCCTAAAGAAAGTTCTAGATTTAATTAAACATCATCTTGATATGATTTTTCCTTTCATAGAAAATAAGATTTAAATCTAAGTGGATTGTACTCTGATTATCACCAAATAAAACTTGACATTCCGAAATTCTTACAAGATACTTCAACAATCACATCAATCAAACAATTTATTTTTATGCTTACATTATCACCACATATTATACTTATATTTTATTTAAAGTAATAATATTATATATTTTTGGCATCCAACATATCATTTTTTCTACAATTGTAAGAACAAAAAATATTGTTCTCTTCCAGTTATTAGAATCACCATAGAAGTTAGCATCAATATAAACATGAAAAGGGTTTTCCATCCCAAATTGAAAGGTTGTATCTTTCATCAGTTTTCCTTTTCCATATGTGACACAAATAAAATTACAAATCCTACTAAAAACAAAATTTTCATCTATATATAAATAATTGCATACATAAATATTCTGACAATTTATGTATATGTAACTTTTTCCATGTATGTGACATCATCAATCATTTTGGGTGACTTATCATTGGATAATTTAAAGTGTCCAACAAAAATGATTAGATATTGGCATACATCTATCCAATAAATCATTCAATGGACTTATATATGTTCTCCTTCTAGGATATCAAAAAATTTCTAGTTCTATTATCCCTCTTAATATTTATTCTTGAGATATTTTTTCCTACTAAAGATCCACAATTTGAAATATTCCTCAAAAATAATTATTCATCTTCTAAATCCAATTTTTCTTCTAGTATATTATGAAAAATATCATTAAAATAGAGTAGAAGTATGATTAATATCCCACCATCAAAGTCCTTTTGTAAAAAAATGGTACACATCATCTGATTCCATATTTTAACATGAATAATTCAAAATTATGATTCCATTGTCATGTTGCATGATTAAATCCATAAATTGAAACATCCCAAGCTTCCATGGTACGCTTCTCTTTGAATAATACAGTAGTGTGCGTTGTACGCAACTTCGAGTTCTAAAACACCCCACAACCAATCAAACTAGCCGTTATGAATAGTAATACCTACCTTTTTAAATTTTATAAATTTTATATTTCAAAATGGACTTCATTTTTGGATTTTTAATATTGAAATTATCCTAGGGTGAATTTTTGGTATTTTTCTGAAAACTTTCAATTTTTGATGAATAGTGAAAAAACACTGAGTTATTATTTAAAAACAATTTTTTATTTAAATAATTATTTATTTTTTTTTAAAATTAATTAAGGTCAAAATAGATATATAATACTTATATAAGTTTAATTTAATTCATTGGAGTTAGTTTATAATAATTTTAGATATATAAAAATTTTATTGAACTTTTACCGTCTTTTACCCACCTCCTAGGATAATTTAGAAATTCACATAAAACTTAATTTTACCGCTTCTGTGAGTGGAATTTCTAAAATCCAAGAGACACAGTTAATATGAAGGACTAAAATGTGGTTCAATAAGATAAAAATAATTTTTGGTGAATAGTAACTTGTTTACTTTTATTTACCACGGTAAAAAGTAAATAGTGTAATTAAGGGTAAAAATGACATTAATATTACCCTAACACATGTCCTAATTCTATTGGACAAGTGTATCTTGACCAAAAAAAACCTTAGGAATAAATTATTATCATTTAGGTCCACTTGGTTTAGATTAGGACATTTATTATTATTTAATTCCAAGAAGAGTTAAAAGAGTTAAAATCAAAGTTTAATTACTAAAAAAAATTTAATATAGGGTTATACATAAGATAAATTCGATTATAAATATTCATTAGAAATCTAAAACGATTTCATACATAATGATATTTTATTTATAATTTTTAGACATTAAATAATTTAATTTATTTATGACATAATGGTGATGCAGTAATTACCTAATTAATGAAATATTAAAATAATTGATAATATAAATACCCAAATAAATGTAATTTGAGACTTTTTATGAATTAAACTAATTTTATAGGTTAATATGACATTTTATTATTGATTTAATTATGGGTTTTATAAGTAATCATGCTGTTATGATTTTTAAAAAAATAAAATACCAAATAGTGTCAAAATTGACATAAAAGAGTTTTTAAAACAAATATTATATTATTAATTGATATTCAATTCCTAAAAATATAAGGTTCGGCAAATAGACTTATATAATGATAGGTGTATCATTAATGGACCACTTGGGGGTCTCTTGGATGTATATAGTAAGTTTATTAACTATATAATATAAAAATACAAAGTGAAATGGTAAGTGCCAAACTAATTAACTAAGAGATAAAACTAAACGATAAGGTTAATATAATGACATAAACCTATCCAAAATCTATTTTTTGAAATTATTTCGACCCATAACCACCTTATACTTTTAATAATCCACTTTGGAGCCATTAAAAACCGAATACGAGTTTATTATAAAATAATACTTTAAGTTTTTTCTAAAGAGCCCCTCACCCCTATTATAAAAGGGAACCCCCCCTTCTCATTAATTCACACCTTCAAAGCCATTTTGATCGGCCAAACTCTAACCAAATATCATTCCAACATCCATAAATTCATCCTAAATGCCTTAGTTTGATCAGAAAGACATCCTAAGGAGCCCTTTTGATCAAATCAAAAGAAAGAACCCGAAGAAGAGGTAACGTCTTCACCAGCCTCTTTAAAGTTCCTTTTTTCTTCAACTTCTTCTTTCCTTGTTATTTCCTTTATAAAATAAAAAATCCAGTATCTTATCTATACTATGATGTTATTATAAATATGGAACAAAAAAATTCATTATTCTATCCATTCGTTGAATGATATGTCACCATATGTGCGTACGTACGACCTACCGTCTCCACGTTGTGGTGTAATTGTTATTCAATATATTATTATTTAGATGGGTATAATAATGATGTATAATTCATGTAAATATAAAATATAACATGATAATTATTCTTTATATATGATATACCATCCAATTATATATTATTTTAATATCAAAAGAATTATATTTTCACTTGTGCGTACGTACGGACTACCGTTTGCACGAACGCGATAAGATTCATTCCCCATCATATCCATTCAAGAATAATTTTCATTTGATTGTTAAAAATAATGTTTAAGGACTTGATATAATTCTGGATATAAATAAAATATAACCTATCCATAAAAAACATTCCTTATGTAACAAAACATATAAAAGAAAACGATTATGTTAACACCCGAAACGACGATAATACTAAAATATTATTAACAAAACATTAATAGAAGATCATATATTATATCATAATTATGTATATTGTTATTTTATAATTTACTAACAATTTTTTAACTATTATACAGGAGGTTAACATACCATTGAATCAGGAAAATCACAAGGTAAGGGTTTATTTCACAATCTATACATTATCTGAGGTTGTTTATACGTGATTATCTACTAGGTCCTCTTTATCATCCACATACATGTTTCTTAAAAATGTATTTCAAATCATTCTTAATATTTTAAAGACTATGGGATAAAGTAATTTATACCATTGTTGACTTTTTATAAGAAGTTTATAAAGGAATCTTTCTGTCGTTTTCCAAACAATGTCCTTTTTAACCCTTTCAACAGAATTAAGGTAAGAATGTCTTTTATTAACTTATACGGCAGGTGCAGCTATTTTTTGCCATTATAAAATCATTGAAGCTTCCATTACTGTCTTATAACAATATTTTCAAAGTAAATGTATTATTTTATAATTATGTGACTTTTAAATTATTTCAAAAAAAGAGATATTTCTCTCAAATAGTTTTGATTTCATCTATGTCAACATCCTTTGATGGATTTTAAGCTTATTTGAAGTTTATTTATTATGATACAAAACTTAAAAATATTATTTAAGGTTTTATGATATGTTTCATTGTGGATGTGTTATTTTTATACCATTTATGGTTTATGGAGAAAGCATTGACATTTCATATGCTAGTTTTAATACGAATGTTTATGTTATGTTTAAACCTATTCATATGAGGAATGCATTGGACTTAATAAGTGATGGGTGGAGCCATCTATAGATCCTAGATGCATCGGTAGGTCTCATGAGACAAACTAGTGTCTTGGAACAAGGCCTTGAAAAAATCTTATTTGTAGTCTTGGCACGAGGCCTTGGCTATGTGGTTATGATAGTCTGACATTATGCATTCCATCATTATGAAAGTGGTTATTGATATTTCATGTGATTATTCAACTACTAGAATATCCATGAGAATAAGTAAATGGAATTATTTCATTTTATCTTTTCTATACTATGCTGAAGTTCAAGTTTAAAAGGATTTTGTTTTAGTTATACATTGCCTTAAATATTTATGCTTATTTATGAAAGTTTATGCTATATTGTTATCCTTACTGAGCATCTGAGCTCACCCATTTCAATGTTTTATTTTTTCCAGGATGTGAAGAAGTAATTTATGAATGACTTGTAGGGATAGTATGAGGGGATATGAGTGTGGATTATGAAGACACATTGTTGTAGTAGTAGTTTTAACTTTATTATGTAATGTAAACTTTATGAATGTATCTAGTTATTCCAAGTCTACTAAACTAATCAGTCTTTCGAGACTTGATATTTTGTGATCATGACGATATTATGTAATAATGCACTGACTCTGGGTAACTGGGGTTGGGTCGTTACAGTTGGTATCAGAGGAAGTTTAGTACAAACCTTTGAAGCTAGATTTAGATAAACTCTGATTAGAGCACATAGACCTAAGATGGACTTTGAGGATTAGTATATAAGAACTTCATAGAATTTCGGTATTGTAGAGATTTCATGAGTTTTCCGAGAAATACATCCCTGTCTGGATACGAGCAGGTAGAGGTGGCTCTGACACAGATGTACCTAGGGGTAAAACCTGAAAACACTGCTTTGAGCTAGACTCGAACGGTAATTGGTGCATGACAATGGGTCTTACTACACTCTTGGTTACGACACTCCCGAGGGATATGCTTAAGATAACTCTCATTTTCTTTAAAAACCATTATGAAGGGTTTATGAGTATATACTACCTCAAAGAAAACATTTTTATGATTATGGACTATATCCATAAATAGTTCAATTTATGTTAAGTGTTTTATAAGTATGGAATTATGTATTTTGATTCATAAACTGATCTAGTTTATGCCATTGTTTAGAAATGGTTCCTAGTGGAAGAAATGGAAACCGTATCAATGCACACACTCCATGTAGAGATTTCCCACCTACTCAAGATAGTTATAGTGGATCCGGTTATGCAACTGGTGCTGATCAGCTTATCACCATACTGGGACAACTCACTCAGGTTATGAATAATAACCTTACCTGTATGGAGCTCCCTGATCCACAGCATAGAGGATCAATGTTAGATCGCTTCATGAGGAAAAAAAACCAACATTCAATGGGAGTAAAAATACATTGGTATCTGAGCAATGGATAAGTTTCCTGGAGAAAATATTTCAGGATTTGGGGATTAGTGAAAGGGAAAAAGTTATCATGGTAGTTTACCGCCTCACTGGAGATACTGATCAATGGTGGTCATTGATTCAAAACACGAAGGAAGATGATGAAGTATTAAATATGGAATAGAGGGAGTTCAAAGATATGTTTTTAGAAAAATACTTTTCTCATGACCATCGAGCAGATATGGAAAGGAAATTTCTGAGTCTGAGACAAAAGGAGGATGAGAATGTTGCAAAGTATGAGGCTAACTTTACAAGGTTAGAAAGGTATGCTGGAGATTATATACTTTACCCAAGAAGTAAGATTGATTGTTTCATTTATGGGTTAAAACCATTTCTTTTTCAAGCATTAATGTCACAATCCTTCTCATTGTACGAAGATATTGTCTCATGTGCTATCAAGATAGAAAAAGAATTCTCTAAGTCTTATGACTTTAAAGCAAAGCAAGAGAAGAAGAGATCTGCTGATCAATCTGGGAATGGAAATAAGGGGAAGAATTGAAAAGTTTTATATCCATCCTATATTAAATGTGAGAAGAAACACCCTATTACTTGCTTGAAGGGAATGAGAGTCTGTTACAAGTGTGGTGAAAAAGGCCACCAAGCTCGTGATTGCAAGGGGAAGAAAAAAGCTACCGATGTTCAATGAAACAATTTCAAAGAGATGAGACATTATGCCCATGAATGTCCTAAGAGTCAGGGGAACTTACCTCAGAAAAGGCCAAGGGATCAAGGACAAGCTTATGATATCACTAATGCTGAAGTAGAAGCTCCGAAAGACGTGGTGGCAGTTAATTTAATGGCTTCCTCAAGTTTAGCAAATGCATTATTTGATTCTGGATCATCACATTGTTTCATATCTTCCCAGTTTGCTAAGAAAAATTTATATTTACAATTTGATTTAACAAAGGAGTTGTCAGTTAAAACTCCTAAGGTAAGTATCATTACAATAATGTTTTGTGAATCAGTCCCCATTAGAGCGCATAAATGTTCTTTATCTGCTGATCTTATCGTCATACCTATGGTTGAGTTTGATATAATCCTTGGTATGGATTGGCTTTCGGACCAAGATGAAAAAATTTATTGTAAGAAGAAGGAGGTTACTATTTTTGATGATGATGATAAGGAACACCTTATCTTTAGAGCGAAATCATCACCACCTAATTCTTATCTAGATCCACCCCTAGTAGCTCAACTAAATTCAATTATTGGGGAGGAAGAGAATGAAATGACTGTGGTTGAGGAAAGGAATGTTCAAATAGAGGATGTACCTATTGTGAAAGAATATTTAGATGTGTTTCCAAAAGATTTACCTGGACATCCTCCAAAATGAGAAGTTGAGTTTTCTATTGATTTAATTCCTGGATCAAGGCCTATATCGAATACCCATTATAGAATTTCCACTGTAGAATTATTCGAACTAAATAAACAACTAGAGGAATTGAGTAATAAGGGATTTATTCGACCTAGTGTTTCTCTATGGGGAGCCCCTGTCCTTTTTGTTAAGAAGAAAGATGGATCTATGAGGTTATGTATCGACTACAGGGAAATCAATGCTATAAAAATAAAGAACAAGTATCCCCTACCTCGCATTGATGATTTATTTGACCAATTGCATGGAGATCAATACTTTTAAAAGATTGACCTTCGGTCTGGATACCATCAGTTGTGTGTGAAGAAGGATGACCTTTCGAAGACAGCATTTCGAACCAGGTATGGGCATTATGAGTTTACAGTAATGCCTTTTGGGATGACTAATACACCCTCTGTATTCATAGATCTAATGAATAAAGTTTTCAAGGAATATCTAGATGAATTTGTGGTGGTATTTATTGATGATATATTGGTATACTCGAAAATCTATGAAGATCATGAAAATCACTTGCGCATTATCCTGAAGACTCTGAGAAGACATGAATTATATGGGAAGTTTAGTAAGTGTGAATTCTGGCTTCAGGAGATTTCTTTTCTTGGCCATATTGTCTCCAAAGATGGAATCTCTTTTGATCCTTCTAAGACCAAGGAAATCCAGGAATGTCCAGCACCGATGAGTATAACTGAGGTACGCAGTTTTATTGGTTTATCATGTTATTATCGACGTTTCATCCAGAATTTTTCCTGATTGGCTAAACAATTAACTAAGCTCACACGTAAAGGGGTTAAATTTGTCTGGACAAAAGAATGTGAAGAATGTTTTGAATAACTAAAGATAAGATTAGTCAATGCTCCTATATTGACTCTACCATTGGGGAATGATGGGTTCTTTATTTATAGTGATTCATCGAAGAAAGGACTTGGTTGTGTCCTTATGCAGAATGATAGGGTTATTGCCTATGCATCACGATAGCTAAAAATTCATGAGAAAAACTATCCTACTCATGATCTTTAGTTAGCTGCTGTAATCTTTTCTTTGAAGATATGGAGACATTATCTCTATGGTGAAAAATGTGAGATTTATACTGATCACAAGAGTTTGAAGTATATTTTCTCACAGAAAGAACTCAACATGAGGCAAATGAGATGACTTGAAATACTCATGGATTATGATTGCAAGATACACTACCACCCGGGGAAGGCAAACAAGGTGGCAGATGCTTTGAGAAGAAAAGATCAATGAGTTTTCAACAATATGAGAATTGAAAGGGATCCAATTTTCATGGATCTAGTGAAGATGGACATGGGAATAACCATGGAAGGTGAAACATCAATGATTTTTCAAATAGTTTCCAAACCATCTTTACTAGAAAGGATTAAGAGTTCTCAGACTGATGATGAAGAATTTCAAAAGAACATTAAAGCTGTGAATGATGGGAGATTGAGAGACTTTGTGTATGAAGATAGAATTTTGAAATTTGGGAAGAGACTTTGTGTTCCCGATATATCAGATCTAAAAAGGGAATTTCTGGATGATTCTCATAGTTCCAATTTCTCTACACACTCTGGGAGAACCAAAATGTATATGGATTTGAAGGAACATTTTTGGTGGGACAACATGAAGAGGGAGATTGCTGATTTTGTGTCAAGATGTATGGTTTGTCAACAAGTGAAAGTTGGAAGGCAACAGCCTGGTGGAGTATTGCAACCTCTTCCCATACCTGAGTAGAAATGGGATAATATTATGATGGACTTCGTCATGGGGATACCAACGACTCTTAGAAGGAAATGCAATATGGGTCATTGTTGATCGTCTTACCAATTCAGTACATTTTATTGCTATAAGGGAAGATTTACCACTTGAACGGATAGAAAGACTATATATTAATGAAGTTGTGAGACTTCATGGAGTACCCCTATCAATTGTTTCTGATCGTGATCCCCTTTTTACTTCAAGAATCTGGAAGAGTCTTCAGAAGGCCTTGGATACTGAACTTTATTTGAGCACTGCCTACCACCCTCAAACAGATGGACAATCAGAATGGACTATTCAAACATTAGAAGACATGTTGAGATCCTGCTCACTTGACTTTCAGGGTATGTGGGATCAATATTTACCTCTGGTAGAATTTTCTTATAACAATAGCTTCCATTTGAGTATTCAGATGGCACCATATGAAGCATTATACGGAAAGAGATGTCGCACACCAACCTGTTGGGATGATGTTGGTGAAAGAAAACTCATAGATGCAGAACTGGTGGAGGAAATGATGGAAAAGGTGAAGGTAATCCAAAACCACATCAAAGTATCTCAAAGTAGGCAGAAGATCTATGCCGATAACCAAAATAAGGGTTTGGAATTTCAGGTAGGAGATCATGTTTTCTTGAAGGTATCTCAATGGAAGGGATTTATACGTTTCGGTAAGAAGGGTAAATTGAGTCCCAAGTACATCAGACATTTTGAAATTCTAGAATGAATTGGGGCTGCAGTTTACCATTTGGCAATGCCGCCAAGTCTCTCCAAAGTTCACAATGTGTTCCACGTATCACTGTTGAGGAAATACAAGCCTAGCCCAACGCATGTACTCACTTATGAGGAATTAGAACTGGAACCCGATCTATCTTATTACGAAGATCCCATCAGGATTCTTGATACCAGAGAACAAGTGCTGAGAAACTGGACGACTCGTCTGGTAAAAGTTCTATGGAGAAACCATAAGATGGAAGAGGCAACGTGGGAACCCGAGGAACTTATGATGAAGAACCACCCGAGTCTTTTTATGCAGTAATATTCTAGAAATTTCGAGGATGAGATTATTTGAAGGAGGGGAGAATGTAACACCCCAAGATTCCACGATACGCTTCTCTTTGAATAATACAGTAGCGTGTGTTGTACGTAACTTCAAGTTCTAAAACACACCACAACCAATCAAACTAGCCGTTATGAATAGTAATACCTACCTTTTGAAATTTTATAAATTTTATCTTTCAAAATGGACTTCTTTTTTGGATTTGGAATATCAAAATTAGCCTAGGGTGAATTTTTGGTATTTTTCTAAAAACTTTCAATTTTTGATGAATAGTGAAAAAACACTAAGTTATTGTTTAAAAATGAATTTTTATTTATATAATTATTTATTTTATTTAAATTTAATTAAAGTAAAAATAGATACATTATACCTATATAAGTTCAATGTAATTCATTGGAGTTAGTTTAGAATAATTTTAGATATATAAAAATTTTATTGAACTTTTCACCGTCTTTTACCCACCTCCTAGGAGAATTTGGAAATTAAGATAAAACTTAATTTTACCACTTATGTGAGTGGAATTTAGAAAATCCGAGAGACACGGTTAATATCAAGGAGTAAAATGTGGTTCAATAAGATAAAAATAATTTTTGGTGAATAGTAACTTTTTACTTTTATTTACCACGGTAAAAAGTAAATAGGGTAATTAAGGGTCAAAATGACATTAATATTACCCTAACACATGTACTAATTATATTTCACAAGTGTATATCGACCAAAAACAACCTTATAAATAAAATATTATCATTTAGGTCCACTTGGATTAGATTAGGACATTTATTATTATTTAATTCAAAGAAGAGTTAAAAGAGTTAAAATCAAAGTTTAATTACTAAAACATTTTTAATATAGGGTTATACATAAGATAAATTAGATTATAAATATTCATTATAAAGATAAAAAGATTTCATACATAATTATATTTTATTTATAATTTTTAGACATTAAATAATTTAATTTATTTATGATACAATGGTGATGTAGTAATTACCTAATTAATGAAATATTAAAATAATTGATAATATAAATACCAAAATAAATGTAATTTGAGACTTTTTATGAATTACACTAATTTTATAGGTTAATATGACATGTTATTATTTATTTAATTATGTTTTTTAGAAGTAATCATGCTGTTATGATTTTCAAAAAAATCAAATACCAAATAGTGTCAAAATTGACATAAAAGAGTTTTTAAAACAAATATTATATTATTAATTGATATTCAATTCCTAAAAATCTAAGGTTCGTCCAAGAGACTTATATAATGATATTTGTATCCTTAATGGACCACTTGGGGGTCTATTTAATTTATATAGTAATTTTATTAACTATATAATATAAAAATACAAAGTGATATGGTAAGTGTTAAACTAATTAACTAAGAGTTAAAAATATAAGATAAGGGTAATATAATGACCCAAACCTGTCCAAAATCTATTTTCTGAAATTATTTTGACCCATAACCGCCTTAGACTTTGAATAATACACTTTGGAGCCATTATAAACTGAATATGAATTTATTATAAAATAATACTTTAAGTTTTTCTTAAAGAGCCTCTCACCCCTCTTATAAAAGGGCACTCCCCCTTCTCATTAATTTACAACTTAAAATCCATTTGGATCGGCCAAACTCTGCACAAATATACTCCCAACATCCCTCAATTAATCCTAGAGGCCTTAGTTTGATCATAAAGCCAACCTAAGTATCTATTTTGATCAAATCAAAAGGACGAACCCGAAGAAGAGGTAACGTCTTCACCAGCCTCTTTAAAGTTCCTTTCTTCTTCAACTTCTTATTTCCTTGTTATTTCCATTCTAAAATAATAAATCCAGTATATTATATATAATATGATGTTATTATAAATATGGAACAAAAAAATTCATTATTCTATCCATCCCTTGAATGACATGTCACCATACGTGCGTACGTACGACCTACCGTTTCCACGTTGTGGTGTAATTGTTATTCAATATATTATTATTTAGATGAGAATAATAATGATGTATAATTCATTTAAATAATAACTATAACATTATAATGATTCTTTATATATGATATACCATCCAATTATATATTATTTTAATATCAAAAGAATGATATTTTCACTTGTGCGTACGTATGGACAACCGTCTCCACAAACGCGATAAGATTAATTCCCCATCATATCCATTCAAGAATAATTTTCATTTTATGGTTAAAAATAATGTTTAAGGACTTGATATCATTCTGAATATGAATAAAATAAAACCTATCCATAAAAAACATGCCTTATGTAACAAAATATATAAAAGAAAATGATTATGTTAACACCCAAAACGACGATAATACTAAAATATTATTAACAAATCATTAATAGAAGATCATATATGATATCATAATTATGTATATGGTTCTTGTATAACTTAATAACAATGTTTTAACTATTATAAATGAGGTTAACATACCATCAACTAAGGAAAATTACAAGTTAAGGGTTTATTTCACAATCTCTACATTATCCGAGGTTGTTTATACGTGATTATCTACGGGGACCTCTTTATCATCCACATCCATGTTTCTAAAAAAGGTATTTCAAATCATTATTAATATTTTAAAGACTATGTAATAAAGTCATTTATACCATTTTTGACTTTTTATAAGAACTTTATGAAGGAATCATTCTGTAATTTTCCAAAGAAGGTCCTTTTTAACCTTTTCGACAGAATTAAGGTAAGAATGTCTTTTTTAAACTTATACGGCGGGTGCGGCTATATTACGCCGTTATAAAATCATTGAAGCTTCCCTTACAAGATTATAATAATATTTTCAAAGTAAATGTTTTATTTTATAATTATTTTACTTTTAAATGATTTCAAAAAAAGAGATATTTCTCTCAAATAGTTTTGATTTCATCTATGTCAACATCCTTTGATGGATTTTAAGCTTATTTGAAGTTTATTAATTATGACAAAAAACTTCCAAATATTATTAAAGTTTTTGTGATATGTATGACTGTGGATGTGTTATTTTTATACCATTCATGGTTTATGGAGAAAGCATTAACATTTTGTATGCTAGTTTTAATACGAATGTTTATATTATGTTTAAACCTATTCATATGAGTAATGAATTGGACTTAATAAGTGACGGGTGGAGCCCGCTATAGCTCCTCGATGCATCGGTAGGACTCATGAGACAAACTAGTGTCTTGGCACAAGGCCTTGACAAAATCTTATTTATAGTCTTGGAATGAGGCCTTGGCTATGTGGTTATGATAGTCTGGCATTATGCATTATATCATTATGAAAGTGGTTATTGATATTGCATTTTATTATTCGACTAGTAGAATATCCATGTGAATAAGTAAATAAAATTATTTAATTGTATATTTTCCATATTATGCTGAAGTTCAAGTTTAAAAGGCTTTTGTTTTAGTTATACATTGCCTTAAATGTTTATGATTATTTATGAAAGTTTCCTCTATATTCTTATCCATACTGAGCATCTGAGCTCACCCCTTTCAATGTTTTATTTTTCCCAGGATGTGAAGAAGTAATTTATGAATGACCTGCAGGGATAGTATGAGGGGATATGAGTTTGGATTATGAAGACAAGATGTTGTTGTATTAGTTTTCATTTTACGATGTAATGTAAACTTTATGAATATATCTAGTTATTCCAAGGCTACTAAACTAATCTGTCTTTAGAGACTTGATCTTTTGTGATCATGCCAATATTATGTAATACTGCACCGAATCTGGGTAACTGGGGTCGGGGCATTACATAAATATTTATCTTTAATTTAAAAAGGGATTTATTCTCATTCTCCCATAGAACTCATTAGTTTAGTAAAGTTAATTTATTCCTCTAAAATTCTATATAGAAAATCTATATTTACATCCCTATGCTCAAGATACAAATACTCTACTTTTACACTGCCTAGTACCATCCAGATAGTTGCATGTTTAGCTACTGATGATAATATTTCTATGAAATCAACTCCTTCCTTCTGTTGATTTCTATTTTACACTATTCATACATTTAATCTTTTCTTTACCTTATCTCCCCTTCAATTAATAAACCCTCTTATTTCCATGTTCTTTTTTCATTCTAGTAATTCAGTTTTATCTAAGGTTTCATTTTACTTTAATGAAGATAATTCTTCATCCATCACTATATTGAATTATTTGTAATCACTATGTGTTTCCACCTATTTTGGGATCACTATACATTTGATATCAATTAGAATAAGAAATTTCATATTATCCTCAAACCTTTGAACTAGTATTTTAACTTGGGTTTATTTCCTCAACTCAATCAGTTACACTATAAAGCTCGACTCTACACTATCTTCTAGAGAACTTACTTTTGGTTCTCCTAATAAAGCTTCATATATCATTGATATTTCTAGAACCTCCTCTAATATCTTCACCTTGAAAATTTCATTTCTCTCATCACACTCATCTAAGTTCTCTGAGACATTTCTTCTTCTTTTATTCTTACTCGGATCAAGTAAGTCTTCAATAGTTGACTCTTTACACTCAACATATTTCTTTTACAATATTTATTCCTCCTACAAAACCCATTAATTAAAGTGAATATATTAGCTTCCGATTAATTGGTTCTTGTCTTTATCCCACATCCATACTCCAAAGTTATCATCACCATACCCAATGAGAAAACATGATTTGGACTTCCCATTAGTATTTTCCTTTTCATTAACATCAATAATAATAAACACAAAAATTATAAATACCAAAAGTTGTCCAAACTATGTTCATTTATCAAAATATAGAACCTTCAAAAGATTATTCACAACCATCAATGTTATAATTCTTTTGACAATGTATGTAGTTGTGTTTAGTGAATCCACCAAAATTACTTTTCACATTCCCAAGTGAAAGATTTATCTTCAAGACTTATAAAAATATATCCAATTCATCCTTTCTAACACACCATTCCATTTTATTTTTAGGAACCATATTCTCATGAATTATTTCCCTCAATTTAAATATTTATCATAAATTGTATATGTTTTATTCCCTGTTTTTGTACAAATAAAAACATTTCAAGTTTTGACCACTTTCCAATTACACTATGGATTTCTATTGAATGAGAGTTTAAAAAATATCCAAATTATTTTCTAGAAAGTAAATACAAACTCTCATAGTAGTAATATAAATAAATGTTACTAGTTAAATAAAACCATTGAGAAACTAGACAGGAATAGGTCCAGAAATTGTTCTGTGAACTATGTCAAACTCCGAGCATTGGGATTTCATCCATATATATTGAATAACACCCTTTTCTTTTTCCACCTTATAAAATATTAACAACATACTATTTCCATGTGATTAAGCACCATTATTCCCTTATTCTTTTAAATTTTATTGTTCTTCTCTCATAGATGGATGATCCTGGGATATCAATTCTCAAGATATTTTGATAATGTACTTATGGACAATACAATAACATATGAGCTTTTGTTTAAAAATAGTTTCTCATCATTTAATCCATTTAAATACATCATGGATCATAAAGTAACTTTCTAGAATACATTCTGAAATCTTGAACCATATCCAACTTCATCAAGTTTTCTGATGAAAATTAAGTTCTTTTTCCATCCCAAAATACGTACAACTTCTTTCATCTTTAAGAAACACTAATTCTTCATCCGGATATTAGCATCACATTTTCCCATGATCTAAAAATATTTATATTCTAATAAATATAGTTTTATGAACATTATAGATATATAATTATTTTAGTATCTCTACTAACCTATAGAATATAATGACGTGCCTATGTTAATCACCCATGAATCCACCAAAATATTTACATTAAGAAACAATTTGCTTTATCTTTTCATATTACTAATGGAATTTTAGTTTCTAGAAGTTGATCTTCTTACAGACTTTTCTTTAGGACTATTACATTCTTTTTTTAAGTTCCATATTTTCCCATAATTTAAATATATGGAGGTAGGACTAGCCGACTTGCCTCAACTCTTCCCTCATGACTTATCTTTTTGTTGGTTTACCCACATTGATCTTCCATTATGGTGATCATCCTCAACTGTTAAAATTAAGAAAATTACTAAAGAGTTCCTAGACATATATCTACCTAAGATCCCCATTCATGATTAGGTTCTTGATATCCTAAAACACCAAATTAGTATTTCAAATAGAGTTACCAATAAAAGTTACCATCATGTCCCAACTATTTGGAAGCAATGATACCGAAATTAGTTCTCACACATCATCTATGAAGGTTACCTACACAATTTCAAGATTCCCATGGATTATATTGAAGTCATTTAAAATATCCTAAAATATTTTTCTTTCCATTAACCTTAATATAAATATTTTTTATATCATAAATACTTTGTTCAGTGCCCTAGGTTTCTAGTACATACATGTCAATTACAGAATCACCACTACAATTGTTTTCTCTTCCTAGTTGTTAAAGAAAACATTCTTTTCCAATGGTATCCTCACAATTTTCAGTGCCTTCTTATTCACCCCTTCCTATTCTACCTTCTCCATTTTATTTGGTTGAATTCCAGTAAGTGAAACACCCATCTATTTTTAGGCGATATTATCCTCTATCAGCATCTTTCAAAACCAAAAATACATCCCATCAAACTTATCTACCCAAAACATACCATATTTTAATTTTATGCCTTCTATTTATTTTGAAAACCCACTAAAAATGAAATACTATCAAGTTATGTTTTCTTGATGCCTCATCAGAAAATAAAAACCTCACTCTGATACCACATATTAGAAATCGACACATTCCTCTGTTAGATAAAACCAAAGGAAGTATGTCCTCTTAGACTAATGAAAGTACCCCATTAAAATAAATAATATTTGATAATTCATAGTAGAACCCATTCATGTAGAATTAATCCCTTGACTATGTTTACATGAATTAGAAAGTCATCCCACCCTACTAACCTTATAAAGTTAACCCAAGAGGTAATACTCAATAATAAATGAAAAATGAAAACAATTGAAAAAACACAATAATTCTATTTTCTTTAGAAAATATGTCTTATATACATGGGAGAAACACTATTGATACCATTTTTATTCTAATAAAAAATTACAAGATATTATAAAATAATATTTATAAGTCCAAGTAATATTAAAATCCACTAATCTAGTCTCTTAGTCAATAATATCACACTTTACACTAATTTATCATTGAATAATATATTTAGTTACATCAATAAAATAAAAAAAATCTCCCCTAACATCTTATCCAATAAAGCATGACAGCCTCAGCTAGACTGCCAAATTTATTACCCCATGCTCTTTGAACATCCAAAACTCCACCACTTAATTATAACTCTATAAAAAGTTGAATTCTGATAGTCCTTATACCCCTTAGAGGAACTATAATAACATTATCTAAACACTATGTTGCTCCTATATCCATTTATTAAAGTTCCAGTGACCTCAATGTAGTGGAAAAGATCTAGAAAACTGAAACTGGCTTTACCTCCTAATAGAATTTAATCATCATACCACCATGTGCTTTTACTGATAATTAAATATCCAAAAATTGATAATTTGAATCAAAATTCTTAGAAAACTAGTATGATGTGAATGAATATAAATAAACATAATTAAATAATTAATTTATAGATCTAGAGAATAAAATAAGTGAACCTTTAATCACTTCATTATCATGTTCTTATTTAGTATTAGTAATCGCATATTCTCTTCCTTGTTCCCTTGTTCTTGGATTTTTTTGTTTCCTATTTTCCTTATTAATCCTTGGATTTAGGCATTGATTTTTATAAAATTAAAACTCTTTTTATTTGAAACATTGAATTGTGGGTGGTGTATTTGTTGGTAACTTATTATCACCAATTTTATTAGCCAACTTCTTCATCCATCTTTGATAATCATGAGTTTTATGTCGAACCCTTACATACTTCAATACGTTTTTTATCCCTTTCAAGAAATTTAAATGGTTATTCCTCCCACATTTTTAGTATGTAGGTGATTGAAATTTATTTCCTCCATCTGATTTACCACTTAAGTTTACATAAATATCTATTTTTATTTTCTTATAATCATATCCAAGAGAATATTGAGAGTCTCCGGTTTCCATTTCCACCTTATGTTCACATCAAACAATTTATTCATAGATACCAAAGTCTCTTATAGATAATTATTTTTTAATACTTGGTTTTAGGCCACTAAATAAATGATCTATGTTTCTTTCTAGATTAACAATAAAACTGAGGTGTACCTTATGAGTCACATATAATTCACATCATACATACCAATAAACTCATCCTTCTTTTGTTTCAACTCCATGAATTTTCACTTTATTTTGGTTTGAAGTGTTCAAGAAAAGTATTTAATGATGAATATTTTGTTAAAATATTCCCATAACATAGAGTCTACTTATTTTTTTTTTCATCCTAGTCTTAATGAGATACTTCTATTGGTAAAATTCACCTTTCAAGAAAAAAATAGATAAAACCAATTTTTCATGATTTAATCACTATAGAATGAAATATGTATTTTTTATTGAGTGGATTTATTACTAAAAAATTAGTTGATTTGAAGACCCTCTAAAGGAAGGTGGATTTGTTCACATAAATAACTCAATTTCATGTTTCTCCTCACTTGGGGTTCTTGAGATATTAACATGATTTAGGTTAATGTCTATAACCTGATTGATAATTTCAATGAATATCTTCACTCCCTCTATATTCCCATTAGTTTTCTTATTCAAAAAACTTCCATATTTCTCTTCACACAAATATTTAACTCAGTTAATCCTAGTACTATTGATTTAATAAGATAAAAAAAATTATCATGAGAAATATATGATAATATCTTATGAAAGACATGAAAAAAATAAAAATTTGAAAGTCCATATTAAGATTTATTACTCTATGACACTTCCATTTTGTCCTATGAAACTTCATTATCACGACCCATCCCCCAGGTCCCGTGCCGTATCTACCCCAAGCCCGCCTTCCATAGGCTAGGGGCTGGTGACTAGCACCGAAAGGCGTATTCCCTAAAACCGGGAAGGCATTGCCTTTATTTCCTATAAACACACTCAACCAAGCAGATAGAAAGATACGAACACAAGTAAACTGTATAGTAAAAAGTGTGTGTATAGTAAGTAAACGGGTCCAAAATACAAGCCCAATTGGAAAGTACAAGAAAACTGGGAAGTACAAGTAAACTAGAACAACTCCTATGAACACCCGCCAAGGATCCCACCAGAAGGGTAGGTTCAGATCTCGAACAATATTCTCTATGGTATGCCTCGTCTAAGGTCCACCACCGAGCTACCCCCAGTCCTGGTACCCTCATCCTCATTCAGCGTTGTCCGTCATCTGCACCAAACACAACAAGGTGCGAGCGTAGCCCATGCAGGGGTAAGTATAACGATACTCAGTAGGGACCCCTAGACCCTCAAAGGTCTCAAAAAATCCACAAAGGATAAACCAAAAATCATGAAAACAACTGACAACCCTACTTAGGAATATGACCATACATATACCTAAATTATCAAGTATACCCATCTCATTCATGAGGAAACTCAAGGTCCAACTCAAAATCCCAATGCTCAACTATTCCACAAAGGAAGGAATACCACAAAGGTAACACCATAAAGGTAATTACCACATAGGTAATTTCATACAGAAGAATACCACAAAGGTATCACCATGAAGGTAAGTACCACAAAGGTACACCACACAGAGGATTACCACAAAGGTATCATCACAAAGATAAGAACCAAAAAGATACAACACATAGAAGATTACCACAAAGGTAAAGACTCAGATCACACCAGGTATAACTTAGGTATGGAAGAAAAGATTATTAGATGTAACGATTGAACCATCTTACTCTGTTAAGAGGCAGACCCACGTAGGATCCGAAATCATCAAACCCATGTAGGATCCTAGATCATCAGACCCACATAGGATCCTAGTATAGAAGACCCACGTAGGATCCTAGAGTAGTCTCACGTGGATTCCTAAAGAGAATCCAAATGAGAATCTTGAACACAGACCCAGGTAGGATCCCAAAGAAAAAACCCACATATGATCCAAAAGCACAGACCCACATATGATCATTGTATCATGTTACAGCTAGCTACAAGGTTCTTGCACTAATCTTTCTTGATTTGGAGAGGGTCCGCTCCTCAAGCCACAGGTCGATACTACAACTACCATGAATTCCCATGAATAAGTATCCCAATGGACCACCACGTGATAGGGATCTCAACGCAATAGACGATGCATCAATCAGACGCGTGGTCTGTAAGTTATTGTCCTTTTAGACCTGAAGGCTTGGTTGGATTCATGTTTGATCCAACCCAGATGTACCCTAACTTTATCCAAAACATAAGTGGGGTATACCAAAAGGACCTTCTCAATCAAAGGTTTCTAGAACTGTAGACAGTTCATCAAATGGATTCACATAGCTCAAGATATGGCCGAAAGAACAAAAAGGGTCAAAGTTGGTCTGGGTCTGGTCCGACCTGGTCGAACCGACACGGCCCGACCTGGGTCTGGCCCTGGGTCGGACCCAGCCCGCTGGAATGGCCCAGACTACAGGGTGGCCCACTGGTCTCACAGCTGGCCGGTCGGCCAGCCTCCTCCACGTGGTGTGGTCGTGTGACGCACTATCACCGGTGGCTGGCCACGAGCCGATCGCCCTTGCCTCACCGACACGGCACATGACGACAACTCCTGCGTGTCCGGTGGTGCGGACACACTCCACCGCCTCCCCTTCACGCGGTCAGTCACCGGTGGCCACCACCCTTGCTTCACCGTGGTTGATCGGCCGCGACCCTTCTCCGACGATGTGGTCATGCTGCCGTCTTTGTCACGGCCGACCGTAGTGCCAGCCGCCGCTCCCGAGCCCTTCGGTGTTAGTCGCCAGCACGGTTGCTGACCAAATTCTTCGGGTCACCGAGTGTGCCCCGGTGACCTGATATTTATTTCGAAAATTTCCACACTCACATTGGGATGTTTCCAATGGTTCAAGACCACCAAAAAATTCACATAGTTTTCAGAGAGGTCGGGACGTGTTTGTTTGTCCCGCACCGTTCGCGTTAGAATGGTAACAAGCAGCTTAAATGTTTTTGAATCATAAAGAACAAAACGAATGGGGTAAGGGAGTATACAAACAAAAATAAACCCTACCTCGATTGCTTGTTGTAGGTGTCACGAGAAGAAGTCGGTGAAGGCAATGAGGCTGCCAACGATCATCGCTTCCAAAACATGCTTCTGAAGTCGAGCTCATGTGTCATCCTCATTCTTGATTCGGAAGTATATTATTCATTGGTGAGATCATTATTCGTTGGAGGAAGAGTTTCTCCAAAGTTCTCCCAACTCTCACCTTTTCCAAACACTTCCCCAATTCCACCAAAAATGAATATCTAACTTATTAAATTAATTATTATTAATTTAATTAGAGAGGGACATTAATTAAGTTGATGTTGGCATAATTAATTAATGGAAGGTGGAAAAATTAAAGTGGAGGAAGTCCAAGAGTTATCTCCCATTAAAGGGGTAGTTCAAGGGTCGGGTGGTACCCACCATTGAATTAAAATTGGGGGTTTTCTAGTTTGGGTGGTACCCACATCCACAACTCAAATGGAGGGGTTTCAAAAGAAAAATAAAATGTTAAATAATTTTATTTTTCTTCTCCATTGAAAAAGTGAAAAAGTAACTTCCACCCTCGACCTACTACGGTCGAGGTGAAGGTATCCTTAAGTAAAAATCGGCGCTGCGAGTTCAACGGTGTCCTCATATTTTAATTCCGAGCACCCGTTCAAAATTTACAAAAACCCACTCGCAAGTTTACTGAACGTACTTAAAGAAAGTTCATAAATTTATTCAGGGCACTCCGGGCTTCGGAATCATGTGCCTTTAATTTTAGCGGACTTGTAAAATTCCCATATAATTAAAAAAATTACATTGAATTTACAGGTCTTTACATTCCCCCCACCTCAGAGATTTGCATCCCCGAAATCCACATTACAAAAACTAGGAAAACAAGTGGGGGTACTAAGCACGAATCTGAGCCTCCCGCTCCCATGTTCTCTCTCGGAGGTTCCCATGCTACCAACATACATGCACCAAAGGTATCGATCACCCATGAAGGATTCTATCCCATCGATTCTCAATCTCCACTAAAACCTCCTAAAACGTTGCCCCATTGTCAGTGTCCAGCTCTCCCTAGTCAATGATGTGTGAAGGATCATGTACGTATCACCTCAGTTGTGATACGTGAAAAACATCGTGCACCTGGTGCAACTGAGGGTAAGTTCTAGGTGGTAATACACCTCACCAACTCTACTGAGGACCTTAAAAGGTCTGATGAACCTTGATGATAACTTGCCTCCCCGACCAAATCTCCGAAAACCTCCTTGGGGTGAGACCTGTAGAAAGACATGGTCACCATCCTCAAACTCCAAAGGTCTTTGTCTCCTGTCGGCATAAGACTTCTGTCTTCTCTGTGCAGTCTTCATCCGCTCCTGGATGATCTGCACCTTCTTCGTGGTAGCCCATACCATATCTAGTCCCATGAGTGCTGACTCCCCTGGGTCAGTCCGACACAAAGGCAATCTGCAAGGTTGGCCGTATAGAGCCTTGAAAGGTGCCATCCCAAGGGTGGAGTGATAGCTATTGTTGTATGAAAACTCCACCAAGGGCAAGTGATCCTCCCAACTGCAACTGAAGTCGAGGACACAAGCATGAAACATGTCCTCGAGGGTCTGAATGGTCCGCTCAGTCTGTCCATCCATATGAGGATGAAAGGTGGTGCTCAAACGAAGATACGTCCCAAAAGCCTCCTACAACCCCTTCCATAGCTGGGAAGTGAAATGTGCATCATGATCAGAGAAAATCATTGAGGGTACTCCATGTAGCCGCACAATCTCCTACACATAGAGGCATCCCGAGATCTCTACCGAACCTTGCTCTCTGATTGGTAGGAAGTGGGCCGACTTGGGGAGTCGGTCGACAATCACCCAAATAGAATCATGACCCCTAGATGTATGTGGAAGTACTTTCATGAAGTCCAGGAATATCCCTTACCACTTCCACTTTGGGACCTCTAAATGTTGAACTAAGTCTGCTGGTACCTGATGCTCTTCCTTCACTTGATGACAAGTGAGGCACCAAGAGACAAACTTTGAAACTTCTTTCTTCATTCCCGGCCACCAGTGCTGTCGTCAGAGGTCATGTTACATCTTCTAAACTCCTGGATTTACTGCTAGAGGGGATATACGGAACTCCCTCAACACTTCCTCCTGAAGAGAAACTGATACCATGGTACGTCCTTTGAAAAAGATGACGTGATCCCCACCTTCAGAAAATCCATCAGGTGCCTACCCTAAGGATATCTGAACATGTCGAGCCTTTCAGTCAGTGTCCCCACGTTGTGCCTCCCTAAATCACTGAAGAACTGGGGGAGTGACTGTAAGAGACTGAAGAAAATCTACTCTATCTTGTTCCACAAAGGATATCTGTAAAGTGGCCAACTGCTCCGTCGCCTCACCTAGCAGATGTATACCAGATCTCTTGCTGAGTGAATCTGCTATAATGTTCCCCTTCCTATGAGTATAGACTATCTCGAAGTCATAATCCTAGATAAACTCAAGCCAATGTTGCTATCTTAGGTTTAGGTCCTTTTGAGAGAAGATATACCTAAGACTCTTATGGTCCGTGTAGACTATAAAACATTCTCCCATCAAGTAATGTTGCCACATCTTCAATGCGAAGACCACTGCTACTAACTCCAGGTCATGGGTAGCGTAGTTATTCTCATGTTGTCTCAAATTTTGAGAACCATATGTGATAACTTCTCTCTCCTATATCAGGACACGTCTAAGCCCGGTCCTTGATGCGTCGCAGTAGAATATATACCCAATGACCTCCTCCGGAAGCCTCAAGACAGGGGCACTAGTTAGCCTCTGCCTCAACTCCTAAAAACTCCACTGGCATCTCTCTGACCACACGAAGGGTTTCCCCTTCTTTGTCAATGCTGATAGAGGTGATGAAACTATGGAGAAATTTGGCACAAACATCCAGTAGTATTCAGCCAAACCCAGGAAACTTTGTACCTCCATCACACACCTGGGTGGCTCCCAAGAAAGTACCGCCTCATTCTTTGCTGGATCCACTGTAACTCTAGCCTCTGAGATGACATGTCCTAGGAAGTGAACCTCTTGAATCTAGAATTGGAACTTCAAGATATTACTATAATGTTGTTTCTCTTGGAGTGTGTCCAGAACTATCTGCAAATGATAAACATGCTCCTCCTTAGTAGCTGATTAGATCAGAATGTCATAGATGAAGACTAATACAAAGTGATCAAGGTATGGCTGAAAGATACTGTTCACGAGTCCCATGAACACTACTGGAGAGTTAGTCACACCAAACGACATGAACAAAAACTCATAATGGTCGTACCGACATATGAAAGTCGTCTTCTGCACATCCTCATCTCATACCCTGAGCTGGTGATAACCTGATCTGAGGTCTATCTTTGAGTACCATCGTGCTCCCTTCAGCTGATAAAAGAGTTCATCAATCCTCGGAAGTGGGTACTTTTTCTTCATGGTCACCTGGTTCAGGCACTGATAATCAACACAAAGTCTCAAGCTCCCATCCACATTATTGGAAAAAAAAATTGGGGTAGCCCAAGGAAAAACACTGGGCCAGATGAATCCCTTCCCCTACAAGTCCTCTAGTTGTACCTACAGCTCACGAAGCTCCGCGAGAGCTATTCGATACGCTGGTGTAGATATCGGTGTTGTCCCAGGGTACAATTCAATGTAAAATTCCACCTATATTTGAGGTGGTAGACCTGGAAAATCATTAGGGAAGACATCCGCGTACTAGTCCACCACTACAGGATAACTCAGACTCTCCACATCAACAGCACTGAGGGTAAGGCTAGCCAACTGATGAGTGATCGGCTGCACTCTCCTCTGGGTAAGTCCATCTTATGCTGAAAAGGCTCCCTTCTTGCGAGTGAAGGTAAAAATAGTCCCATCAGTGCAGAAACACTACACTTTGTGCCTAATACAGTCAATATGAACATGGACTGTAGATAACCAGTCCATACCCAAGATGACGTCGTAAGGTCTCGACGCTGCTACTAGGAGATCCCAACCGAAACTCTCACCTCCTAGAGTAAGATCACACTGCCGACACTAGTGTGTAATCATTGAATCCGCTCTCATAGGAGTCTCTAACCATAAGGTTCAATCCAACGACTTCGTTAGAATCCCCGAGCTCTGAATGAGGGAAGTGGCAATAAAAGAACGATTGGAACCTGTGTCTATAAGTACTGCAGCTAAGGTGGAGTAGACACAGATTGTACCTCGTATCATCTCCGAAGTTCCATGGTCGTAGGAATAAGCTACCTGGAGCTGAGCTTGCCCCTGTCCACCTGCTCCCTATGGTGGGGGTGGACCATCTGGTGGTGGTGGCGGTAACACCTCGAATCATCTCCCACTTCCAGCTGCACGACCAGCTCCTCTGCCACGTTCGCTTGCTCCCTGCAGACCTCCTTGGTCGAACCTATGTCTCTGCCTGGGCAGTCCTTTGAACATATAGTGATCATCCATATGGCGGGTCAGGAAGTCACGAGCCTTGTGGCCCTTCCCGCCGCATGTGTAACATTGCCTGCTCCTCACATGTCTAGCTCTGTCTCCGGTTCCCCGCACAACTAAACCTGAATCCTGCGGTCGTCCACCTGTAGGTCTGGTCGTCTTGGACTTCTGTGACATCTGTCTGCTTCCAGCTACAGAAGACTCCGCTATGTGATGCCCAGTGGTGGGTCTCAATGCTGGTGTCTTCTCAGCAAGAAAACTCTCCACTATGAGGGCTCGCTCTAACACCCCTGCCTGCGTCGTGATGATGAGAGAAATCATTGAAGCCCTGATCTCTAGCCTGAGTCCCTACTCGAAGGTCTGAACACTAAATAATGGGTCCCGCACCATATTAGTGGAGTAGCGTGAGAGGTCTGGGAACTTCGCTGAGTACTGAGACATAGTCATGTTGCCTTGCTATAGGTGAAGAAGCTCCTGTATGCGCACTGTGCGAAGAGTCGCTGGGACAAACTCTGCTCGAAACAGGCTCTCAAAGTCTACCCAGAGAAGTGTCACCTCATCGTGAACCTGGAAAATCATGATCCAACATCTACCTACTTCTTCATATAGAAGACTGGCAGGAAGGATCACCATGAGATCAGCTGGTGTCCCTACCAGTCGGAAGACTCTCACCACAGCCTCCAGCCAATCCTCATATGCCTGTGGGTCCGTCTCACCCCTGAACCTGGGTGGCCTCTGGCACTGGAACTCATGCAACGTGATCAAGAGGTATGCACCCTTTGCTGCTGGGGATGGTGGCATCGGTGTCCCAACAGGTAATGGTACCACTGGTGCCTCCGTTGGCGCCCCTACTGATAAAGGGCCCTTCACTGAGGCCTCGTCACTCGGTGGGATATCATCACATACTATACCCAGAACCCTATTTTTCTATCTGTGCGAAGTAATACTGAAATGAAACAGGTGCGTCACAGTCAATAAGTTATACCTTGTGAGCTGACTCAAAGAGATCACAAAGAAAACTTTTCAAAACACACACGCAATCAGTGTTTTCGTGCACTGAGTCAGAAATCAGAAGTCAGGGTCCTGGTGTATGGATACATCGGCCGCCGCACCAACACTGGATTCCATAAACTGATAACCACACTCACTACACTTAACACTATTGTTGTTAAAAAGTTTAGAGTCTAATGTTCTATGGTATAAATGACTCCTTTGATACCAATTTCTCATAACCCATCCCCCAGGGCCCGTGCCGTGACACCCCAATCCCACCTTCCATAGGCCAAAGGTTGGTGACTAGCACCAAAAGGTGTATTCCCTAAAACTAGGAAGGAATTACCTTTATATCCTGTAAACACACTCAACCATGCACACAACAATATACAAACACAAGTAAACTATATATTAAAAAGTGTGTGTACAGTAAATTAAAGGAGCCATAATACAAGCCCAACTAGAAAGTACAAAAAAACTGGGAAGTACAAGTAAATTGGAACAGCTCCTATGAACACCTGCCAAGGATCCTACCTGAAGGGTAGGTATAGCTCTCAAATGGTCATCTCTGCAGTACACCTCATCTAAGGTCCACCTCCGAGCTACCCCTAGTCCTAGTACCATCATCCTCAGTCAGCGCTGTCCGTTGTCTACACCAAACAGAACAAGGTTTGGGCGTAACCCGTGCAGGGGTGAGTATAACGATGCTCAGTAGGGACCCCGAGACCCTCAAAGGTCTCAAAAAATCCACAAAGGATAAACCAAAAAGCATGAAAACAACTGAAAACCCTACTTATGTGTATGACCATACATATACCTAACTTATCAAGTATACTCATCCCATTCATGAGGAAACTCAAGGTCCAACTCAAAATCCCAAAGCTCAACTGTTCCACAATGGAATGAATACCACAAAGCTAACACCACAAAGGTAAGTACCACATAGGTAACACCACATAGAAGAATACCACAAAGGTATCACCAGGAAGGTAAGTACCACAAAGGTACGCCACATAGAGGATTACCACAAAGGTATCACCACGAAGATAAGTACCACAAAGATACGCCACACAAAATATTACCACAAAGGTAAAGACTCATCTCACACCAGGTAAAACTTAGGTATGGAAGAAAAGATTAATAGATGTAACTACTGAATCATATTACTCTATTAAGAGGCAGACCCACGTAGGATCCTAAATCATCAGACCCACGTAGGATCCCAGATCATCAGTCCCACATAGGATCCTAGTATATCAGACCCACATAGGATCCTAGTATATCAGACCCACATAGGATCCTAGAGTAGTCTCACATGGATTTCTAGAGTGGATCCAAGTGAGACTCTAGAACACAGACCCATCTAGAGTGGATCCAAGTGAGACTCTAGAACACAGACCCACGTAGGATCTCAAAGCACGGACCCACATAGGATCCATAAGCACAGACCCACATAGGATCCTTTTCTCATGTTACAGCCAGCTACAGGGTTCCTGCACTAATCTTGATTGATTTCGGGAGGGTCCACTCCTCAAGCCACATATCAATACTACAACTACCATAAAGTCCCATGAAGAAGTATCCCAAAGGACTGCCACGTGATAGGGGTCTCAACAAAACAGACGGTGCGTAAATCGGACGCCCGATCTATAAGTTATTGCCTTTTTAGTCCCAAGGGCCCGGTTGAATTCATGTCCAGTCCCACCCGGCCATACCCCAACTTTATCCAAAACTCAAGTAGGGTATACCAAAAGGACCACCTCAATCCAAGGTTTCTAGTTCCATAGATGGTTCGTCAAACGAATGCATGTAGCTCATGATATGACCGAAAGAAAAGAAAATGGTCGAAGTTGGTCCAGGTCTGGTCCGACCCGGTCGGACCGACCCATCCTGACCCGGGTTTGGCCCTGGGTCCGACCCGGCCTGCGTAGTGCAGACCGCTAGGCCGCCCATGCTGGGTGGCCTGCTGGGCTCGTGGATGGCCAGTCAGCCACCCACCTCCACGCGGCGTGGTTGTACGCCGCACTATCACTGGTGGCCAACCGTGAGCCAGCCGCCCTCACCTAGCCGCCGTGGCACAAGGCCGCAGCTCCTGCACGCCTGACGGTGTAGAAGTGCGTTGATGGCTCCCCTTCACGCAACTGGCTGCCGCCGAGCTCCACCCTTGCTTTGCCGCAGCCGAAGGGCCGCAACCCTTATCTGGTGGCCCGGTCGCGCCACCGTCTTCATCGCGGCCGACCCGAGTGTCGGCCGCCACACCTGAGCCCTTCGTTGTCGATCACTGGCACAGTTGTTGATGATGTTCTTTGGGTCACTGGGTGTGCCCCAGTGGCCTGATCTTTCTTCCGAAAATTTCTGCACTCACCTCAGGTTGTCTCCAATGATTCATGACCACCAAAAAATTCACATAGGTTAAGGAGAGGTCAGGCCATGTTTGTTTGGCCTGCACCCTCTACATTTGAATGGTTCTAATTGGCTTAAATGTTCTTTAATCATGAAGAACAATAAGAACAAGATAACGGAGTATACAAAAAACAATAAACCCTACCTCTATTTCTCGTTGGAGGTGTCGCGAGAAGAATTCAGTGAAGGCGATGGGGGTGCCAACAATCTTCACTTTTGAAATACGCTTCCGAAGTCAGGATCATGCATCATCCTCGTTCTTGATTCTGAAGTATGTTCTTCGTTGGTGAGAGCGTTCTTCATTAGAGGAAGAGTTTCTCCAAAGTTCTCCCAATTATCACCTTTTTCCAACACTTCCCCAATTCCACCAAAAATGAATATCCAACTTATTAAATTGAGTTTTATTAATTTAATTATATGGGGCCATTAATTAAGTTGATGTTGGAATAATTAATTAATGGAAGGTGGAGCAATTAAAGTGGACGAATTCCAAGAGTTATCTACCCTTAAATGGGGAGTTTAAGGGTCGGGTGGTCCCCACCATTGAATTCAAATTTGGGGCTTTCTAGTTCGGGTGGTCCCCACCTCCATAACTCAAATAGAGAGGTTTCAAAAGAAAAATAAAATGTTAAATAATTTTATTTTTCTTCTCCCTCGAAAAAGTAAAAAACTAACTTCCACCCTCGACCTATTGCGGTCGAGGTGAAGGTCTCTTTAAGCTAAAATTAGCACTGCGAGTTCAACGATGTCCTCAGATTTCACTTTCGAGCACCCGTTCAAAAGTTACAAAACCCCGCTCGCAATTTTACTGAACGTACTTAAAAAAAGTTTCAGAAATTTATTCTGGGCACTCTGGGCTTCAAAATAATGCACCGTCAATTTTTGAGGACTCGTAAAATTCCCATATAATTAAAAAAAATTACATGGAATTTCTGGGTCTTTACATTTATAGTCAACCTAGGTCCCCTAAAGTTGGGTTATATTTTACTTATTAACCTAATCCATAAAAATAACTAAACCCCACTTTGATACCAACTAATATAACCCAAGATATGCATGCATTTATTTTATATCATTTTCGTAATTTAAATATTACATCCCACAAATATTATCACAATTTAAAAACCCAATGGTTTAGTGTATTTAGATATTGACTATATAAACATATTATTAAAATTATTACTTCAACATCACCCAAAAATATCACTACACAAGACTTCCTTCTACACATAATCTTGTATATAATTCCTTTTAAATAGAAAATAAAATAAGTGGTGAGGTAAGATACTCAGTAGGGTAAAACATATAAATGAGTTGTAATAGGTTAAATAATGAACCTTTGATATGTTATATACATAGAAAGAATATATTATTTAAAGGAGCATGGGATCATAAGTGGAAATAATAATAATTTAAGGACCATCATAGATCATGTAATATGAATATAAGGCCATAAAAAGATCATAATGAAATGATAATAGTATGACCATATCTTAGAAACATGTAATAATTTTCATGAACCATGGAAGAATAACATTAAAATATGGTATAATTATAATAATAGGAAATCATGGCATTGTAAACATAGAAAACTGCAATCATGTATAAAAATAAAGTTATGAGAATAGATAACAACAATTATAACCATTCATAAAGACGTAAACATAGCTAACCAAAATCATACCCATCTATAATGACATGAACATAGTTAACGTCAATAATTTCCACTCATATGTGAGAAAAACCAATCATTCCCATGAATAACATTACTATTTTATGAGGCATAAAGATTTACCCAATGCATTAGAAGGATATAATAAACCCACACATATTATAATGATAAATCATTCATATGTGTGTCACATGAAATAATGAAAACGAAATATCATGAAAACCACATGGAATAAAAATGGGTTTCATATCATTTCCAAATGGTATCATATAACATGAAATTAAGATTAGTTTGGTTTATACCAAAACTCAATCACCCAAAATTTTTATAAATTCATTTATAGGATAACCATGAACATTACTCCATAATAATTAAATCCTTTAGTGGTATAGAATAAAATGGAAGAGAAATATTTTTTATAATGATTTTGTAACACAGTTGTAACGGAAAATATATAAGTTGATTCAAAAATTAATTTTAAGGGGATGCAAATAGGACATTGAAAACATTAATTTTAAAAGAATTAAAAATATTTAACCCTTAAAAATAAATGATTTGAAGGATAAAGAAAGTATAGTAGTGGGATAAATATATACATAATTGAAATGAAATTCCTTTATTTATTCTTCTAAATTATTAAAAATTATTTTTAAAATGGAAAATTAGAAGAAAAATGGAAAAACTATCTTTGTAAAATGGCTAAAACCTAAATAGGAAAAATTAAGAAAAATGGTTATAAAATCATGAAAAGGATCTCCTGCATCAAATATTAAAAATTATACTCTTTTCAAACTTCTATAAAAAAATTCAAAAATGGCCAGTGCAGAGAACATTAAGATATTTACTTTTAATAATTTTTAAATAAATACAATGATAGTATAAAATGACCATAAAAATTCATTTAATTATATAGAATAACAATTTTAAACATGTAAATAACATGGACATGGAAGAAAAATAACCATTAGAAAAAATGATACTTATTCTTAACAACATCATGGTTTTATAGATAATAAAATCAATCAAAAAATAAAATTTTGATAAAAGGGAGTGACTTTCCTATATATAAAGATAAATAATCATATTTAATTAAAAATTATATAATAAAAAAAATTTATAATATACTTATAACCCAGTGAAAAGGAAATGGATGTTGTTAAGAAATGTTTTTTCCAAATGAAAAATAAATTGAGTCATAAAAAACCTTACCTTGGATTCCTAATTAGATGGATATGCTCAATCCTTTTGTATAATAATCATAGACTCATTAAAAATATATTTTTGAAACTCATTCATAAGTATTAACTTTTATATTAATCTGTTTTATTCATTTATTATATAGTTATTATTTATTTTTAGTTAGTATTTATCATTAGTGTTAGCAGTTTCAACTATTCCGTTTCAGTTTTGATATAACTGTTTTAGTTATTATTATATATTTATTATTTAATTATCTATAAATTAGTAAAGGTTATATAATATAATTTCTATAATGATTCATGAATTTTCATATTCACTCCATTGGATTTTGGTGTATGGTTCTTCAAAATAATATCCATAACATGCTTATTTCAGTAATTTGTAATGAATAAAGGTGGTATATTTTTAACAAGTTTAAATATTAATATTATCATTTATAAAACAAAAAAAAATTAATAATTAATATCATATATTATAAGTAATTTAGTTTCCATAACCAACCATGCAAAAAATTTATAACATTGTTCATGTGGGTGATCAAACTGACCCAAACAAGAACACACTATAATCAATGAATGAGTATAATTATGAAGTGATTTTATTATCATATCATCATTCTAAAAGAATGATTATTTTTTATATTTTATTAAAGGGATGTATAATAGATTATAATAGGTGGATGAATAATAAAAATGGAAAAGATTGATAAGAATTCATTACCTGCAATGAATAAATTGTATCTCCCCTTGGAAAACTTCTTGGAATTGAAAAAATTTGGGGAATATATATGAAGAATATCCTACCCAAAATGGGAGAGGATTTTTAAGGAAGGAAACATAGAAAATTATGGTGGTGAATTTTGATCCTAGATCTAGCTTTGAAAGGGTGTTGGAGGGGTCCTTTTATAAGCGGGAGAAGTGGAATTTTTGTAAACACTTTTTACTTAACATAAATTGAAATATTATATTCAAGTAAAGTGGATCTAATTTTGGAATATAATGAATATTGTATAACTTTATAATAAGAGAGATCTTATCCACTCAATTAAAGGTAAATTTTCTAATATTTTTTAGGTTTTTCTAACTTGATTTAACACTTTTACCTTATTTTAGCCTTTACCATGGTGACTAAATTTTACCTTGGTAATTTATTTTTATTCCAAAAAAATAAAATAATTAAATAATTTATACATTATGATTAAAAATATGAAATCTATTTTTTAGTTAAATTTTTAAAAATGATTAAAATTAATTTTAATATAAAAATTCATAATGTGGAAAAACTTTTTTGGAAAAGAAAAATCTTGTTTATGCATAAAATGAATTTATTCTTGTTTCAAGAATAAACATTAAATTATTTTTTAATTTAATTTTTATATATATTATCAATTTATAATTCTAATATGATTGATTTTGTTTGTTAAGATAGCAATACCTAGCATATAGAAAAAATAATTTCTTCAAAAAATATTTATTTTTGACATTAAAATATTTTATTACTAATATATAAAATTAATTATTTATTTACTAGAAATTAGTAAAAACCGATATATTAAATATAACCTTTTAAATTTATTTTTAAATAAAATTTTATGAAAATTCCAAATAATATAATTAGAACATAAATAAAATTTATTAATAATTACTTGTTTATATCATCCTAACTTCTATTTACAAAACCCCTCAAAACCTCTATAAAAGTTATGAGTGTTTTTATAATAAATGGTAGACTTCATGGGTGTTTATTCAGCTATCATTGATGTCCTAGTGATTTCTATGAACTTGAACTTCTTATGTAATCAATTTCTCTCAACTGCACTTGTTAATGTTCAATTTGGCCTCAGTTTAGGGAAAACCCTTATGACGAGACTACCTTTAAATACTCAAAAAAATGAGCCTCATAAGGAATAATAGAACTGTTATATTCCATTACATTTCATATATATATATATATATATCAATTTCATAATATTTTCACTTCTATTTATACCCTTCAATTCCATGGAAATGTTATAACAATCACATTTAATAAATTTATCTCACTAATATATCAAATTTTTATTTTATTTTATTGTTTCATGTGAAACAGGAAATCGATCAAACATTTTTTTATTTAAATGGAAATATATACTAAATTCATTTTTTGTTACATTTTCCCCTTTTAAAAAACTTTTTATGAAAATATCGTAACCTATTGTGGTTTTATACTACCTAAGTAAATGATGATGTTTTATTTTCACTTATAACATTAATGTATATTCTTAAAAAATGGATTTCATGACTTAATATAAAATTAATTATCAAATAAATTCATTTTTATGATTATATAATAATAAAATATTCTTGTTAATAAATATATTAAAGGTAAAATATGTTTTATTTTTAACCTTCTAAAAAATCTTACTGAGGAAGATTCCATGAATAGTAACTATTTAATAAACTATCGAACTCCATTTTTAGTATGACATAAACCATATAAGTTGATTTTTTTTGGAGCTTATAAACCTAATTTATAGTGATCCATAACTATTACCATTGAATCCAAGTTGTTTTGGAACTATAAACTGAACAACCTCAAAATAATTGACAAAACATAAATTAATCCATTAATAGATAATGAATGTTAATAAATTAATTAAAAGAAATAATAAAAATTAAATAAACTATAGTTTTTTTTCAAATATTTAATTAATAAATATAATTTTATTCTTTAAGATATTATAGGATAATTTGAAGCGAGATAAGAATTGAGGTAGGGTTTTTTCTTCCAAATCTCAATTCGTTACATGTATTTATTCTCTATGGTCTATATCCTCTTGTATATCATATATATAAAGTATTTAATGTATAACTTACTATATATAATTTTATTTTAACATATTATTTTTCACCTTACTTTTAACACACCAACCTAAACCACCATGTTTGATACGAAGAGCCGCAAGACCTCATGTGTGTGTCTCCACACACAATAGGTTGATGGCTAATAGTGAAAGTTTGAAAAACATCAGTGGAGAGAATATACCCCTAGTATCATATCCTAGTAAAATTAATCTAAATTATACATAACAACTCAAAGTAAACACTGTGGATATATATAATAACAATTGGTTTACATGTCATACGATAAATAAATAAATAAACATGATCCTAGCATGGAAAGACAAACTAAGGTGTATAATGGACAGAAGAAAAAAAATTCAGTATACATATTCTATATTATGTCCCAATATCACGTATTACTCCAAGACTCAAACTCCTAAACTCCCTATCATAGGACCCTTTCCCTTCACTAGATCCCTAATCATAAAATTTTCATGTTCACCAAGACTCCCACATATGGTGTGGGTAATAAACCCAGTAGGACACCCTGAATTCATCCTTTCACTATGGGAAAAAGTGGTATTAGCGATGGGTTATTTGCAACGGGAATACGTCCCATCACAAATAACCCCCGCAATCGGGGTATTTGCGACAGGGCATAGTCCCCGTCGCAATTAAAGAGTTATTTGCGACGGGATATTGTCACCCGTCGTAAATGGTTTGGCGTGAATGCGCGCCAAATCGTGCGAAAGATATTTTGCGACGGGATCCCCTTCCCGTCGCAAATAACCGGCGGCGGTAACTGGTTATTTGCGACGGGAAATGGTTCTCGTCACAAATAACCTGGCGGCAGGGGTTATTTGCGACGGGGCCCGTCGCAAATAATCCCTTTTATTTTCACCCATAATAAATGTGGTTGGGGTTATTTGCGACGGCCCCGTCGCAAATAATACCAATTACGACGGGAATACCATCGCAATAAACCCTATCGCAAATAATCTAACCTATAAATACAGCTAGCCTTGACAAGTTTTCTGAATCTGAACTACTTTTTACTAGTTTATATGTGTTGAGTGAGTTTTGTTTGGCAATTCGATTTAAAGGAGGTTGCGGGGATCGTCCTACAAGTACAACAAATCGAAAGCTCGAAAACCAGTTGAAGGTTTTTTTTTCTGAATTTTAATTTAATATTTATCTAATGTTTTTGTTTTATATTTTTACATTAGTTTTTATTATTTCTTATTAGATATAATAATGTTGTATTAAGGTATTAAATTTTATTTGTCAGATTTCATTATTAGTAATTAACAATATTTAATAATTAAGTGACTGTAATTAGTAATTAATAACTTTAATTTTAATTACAGATAGTAATTAGTAATTAATGAATGTAATTAGTAGTTAATGAATGTAATTTGTAGATAATGAATGTAATTAGTAATTAATGAATATAATTTTTAATAATTGGAATAATTCAAAAAATAGTAATAATTAGAAAAAATTAACAATAATTAGTAATAAGTAACATTAATTAGTAATAATTAATAATAATTAAAAATAATTACCAATAATTACCAATAATTAGTAATAATTAACAATAATTACCAATAATTAGCAATAATTAGTAATAATTATCAATAATTACCAATAATTACCAATATTTACCAATAATTGCCAATAATTGTCAATATTTTCCAATAATTACCAATAATTACCAATATTTACCAATAATTGACAATAATTGTTAATATTTACCAATAATTAGGAATAATTACCAATAATATAATTGCCAATAATTGTCAATATTTTCCAATAATTACCAATATTTACCAATATTTACCAATAATTGATAATAATTGTTAATATTTACCAATAATTAGGAATAATTACCAATAATTAGGAATAATTACCAATAATTAGGAATAATTACCAATAATTAGGAATAATTAGGAATAATTACCAATAATTAGGAATAATTACCAATAATTAGTAATAATTACCAATAATTAGGAATAATTACCAATAATTAGGAATAATTAGTAATAATTAGCAAATTGGAAAAAACTAGCATGATCATTATCTTTCTCAATTATCTTTTCATCTCTGTGTTGGTTTTAAGAAAACTTCTGTCTCCACATGTAATATTTTCATTCTTTTTCAAAATTATCAACCTACTCAACAATAGAGAGGTGAAAGTGAATGCAAATATTACATGCAGAGACAGAATGTTAAACAGAAAGATGAAAGGAGAAGGAGATCTCGTCGCAAATACCAATAATTAGGAATAATTACCAATAATTAGGAATAATTACCAATAATTAGGAATAATTACCAATAATTAGGAATAATTACCAATAATTAATAATAATTACCAATAATTACCAATAATTAGGAATAATTACCAATAATTAGGAATAATTAGTAATAATTACCAATAATTAGGAATAATTACCAATAATTAGGAATAATTACCAATAATTAGTAATAATTACCAATAATTAGTAATAATTGCCAATAATTAGTAATAATTACCAATAATTAGTAATAATTACCAATAATTAAAAATAATTACCCATAATTAGGAATAATTACCAATAATTAGGAATAATTAGTAATAATTACCCAATAATTACATTTTTTTTAAAAAAAAAATTAACTCTTTCGCGATGGTATTCGTGGCCCGTCACAAAAGTTTTATTTAAAGTTTTTAATATATATATCGAATAGTATTTGCGATGGGACATATTACCATTTCAAATAATATTTTTAGTGACAGACCCATCGCAAATAGAGTTAGTTGCGACGCTATTTACCGCAACAGGTCATTTGCGATGGACCCCTGTCGCAAATAGCCTTTTGCGATGGGATCCCATCGCAACTGACCCATCACAAATGGGCTTATTTCCAGTAGTTTTTACATAAGTGAACATGATATATAAAATTGTATGTAATTAAATAATTAAATTATAAAATTAACATATAATCAGAAATGTGCTAAGTTATCATGCACTGACTAAAACATCATGAACCTTGGCCCCACCAACTTCAACTTGATGGTGGTAAGAATGTCAATGTCTCTAAACCCAAGTTCTTCCTTTAAGGAAACACTACACACCCTACCATGACATTGTTCATTATTAGGTACATGACACAACCCACCTTAGTGGTGGTCCTATTCCTCAGATGATGGTAAGTCCAAGATGACATGTTTGACATAATTGGATAACACATCACCCTTAAATAGAATGATCCCAATTTAACCTATAACTGAAAGCCTCTAAATTTCCTTGCATGGTCTACTTCTAGATCAATTGTCATGTCTTTGATCTGACCCATGCCATCAAGAAAGCCATATTCAGTATCCATCGTCATGTCATCACGCATCCTCTTTAAGGGGTTGTCTAACCAAAGAAGAGAAACCTAACCATCTTGATACCAAAATCATGGTTCCATGGTCTATTAAATACCTCAATAATATATATATATACAATATCCAAGAACAATAATTCATATCAAGAATGATTATCATGTGGCTAAAAAAATTTATATGATCACACATCAAGGAAAGGGTATCAAAGGGCCACCCATTTACCCACATGAAAAACACTTATCAAGAAGAATTTATCAACCATAAACAAACAATCATAACATTATCATATATAGGTCCCTATATAGTAAGGAATTTCCTACCTTAATGTTGTAGATGAAGTACTAAAAGGTTCATCAAAGGATTGAAGACCCTTCCATGTTGCAAACCCATAGAGAAGGATATCACACATCATTAATGTGTATTCTAGTTCAGGTTCATTAAGAAAGATATTTAGAAAATAGTCTCAAGAATATTCTATGCAAATAATAGTGGTTCTACAATCACCTAAATTATTGATTTTGTTAGCAAAAACAATTATGAGTTATGTCGAAAGAGATTTATCAAAAACAATAGATATCTTATAAATTAAAGAATAGATCATTAATTCCTTATCAATTTTATAATATATCCTCATTTATAGTCAATAATCATCAATATATTATTAATTCATTGGTATAAAATAGATTCAAGATTATATTCAACAATAATAAGGTCTCAAGATGAATTTTATTAAAAAAAATTCCCTAAAAGATCCACCATTCTTGATTTTTCTATCTCTGTTAATGTGGTTTTTAATTAACACTTTGATTACTCCTCAAATATACCAAGTAATAATTAATAGACTAATGTTATATCATTAATATACCATTAAAAAGATCTCTACGAAGATGATCTATAAAATCTTACCTATATAATATTCATTCTATATAATGAATATCGATTTAATCAAGAAACAATGTCGACTCACTATATCCATCAGAAATATAGGAATAAAATAATAATTAATAATTAAATCATGATATAAATCATATATTCAATATATATCCTTGTTCATATCTCAATAAAGATGAATAATTTGGCATTGATCTAAGAAAAACTCACTGTTTAGGCATCACCAGATTGGTAAAATATTGGGCGAGTAAGGAAAGAAGAATGGGAGATCCATAATGCTAGGAGATATATATAAAAATTATATTAATTCCATTGGATTCAAAATGGGATAATAAATAGTGGTGAAAAGTGTGTGTAATTAAAACATATATGTTGAATTTAATGCACCCTCATACTGGGTGCACTGGATACCCGATGGACTACCCCAGCCAGGTGTTGTTCTTGTAAGAATGGCCTAACCTCTACCATTTCCACTAGCTGGACAATGGGGTCTATAGAACCCAAAATACCTATTTTATGCATACTATTTGTCTGGTGGGTTCCACCAACTATCATATATATGTAACCTATAACTTTTATCTGCTCCATTTATTTTATCACTACTCCCAAACCAATGCCTAACACATCACAACTTACAGAGCAACCAATCCTAGGCTTAGAAAGAATCAATACAACATCTATTGGAAACCTACTCTTCATCTCAAGAATATAATCTTCATATTTCTCTTACCAATAGTACTTTGTTCCCTTATTTTTCATAATAGTCATGGGTGCTGATAATTTTGATAAGTTATGGATAAAAATTTGATAATATCTCACTAAACCTTCAAAGCACCTGATCTTGAACACATTTTGAGGACATGTCCCAAACATATCTGCCTCAACCTTCTCCAAGTACATGGATATACATGTCTCAGACACCACATACCATAATAATTTCACCTCATAAATCCAAAATTTATATTTTATCATCTTGGAATAAGGTTGAAGGGCTTAAAAAAATACTATCTCAAGATGTCTGGCATACTTCTCTAGGGTTAATGAGTATATGGGGATGTTATCAAGGAACTTCATGTTGAACGATTCAATATATTGGTGGAATATATTTTTAATGATACCCAAGAATACTTATAACACATTAATTGAGCCAAATGGAAATACCATGTACTCGTATAACCCATACTAGCTCTAAAATGTCATATTCAAGATGTACTTCTCTCTAACCCATAACTAGAGATAAAATGATTACAGATAAATCTTAGAGAACCACCTAGATCCCTATAACTAATAAAAGAGATCATTAATCCTATTAATTTTTTTTTTCTCTTCACCATATCCTAATTTTTATTTTTTTAATCTACAAAGATTTTAATACTACCAACCACCTTCTTGAAAAATAAGGCAGGTTCCCCCCATGGTGATGTAATCATGCTTATAAATCCCTTAAACTCTATTCCCTCAATATGTACTTTGATATCCTTCAATTTTTATAGACAAATATGATAAGGGGCTATTGAAATGGGTTGTTCAACTAGCATGTGATCTATCACTTTTTCAACACCTCTATAAAGAGGAAATCTTAGAAATTCATCTATAAATACATACTTATATAGATCCACAATGGGAGGAAAATAATAAGGGGACAGAATTGATCATAAAAAAAAGAAGAAATCCCACAATATGTGTCCTGATCATCCTAAAATGACTCATGTCTAGACGAACTCAACCTACTCCCAGTTCAAACTCTCTGATCATCACGTACTTCTATCCCTTGGTTGATGTAAATGATAATGATCTCTAATAGAAATCAATGTGATCTTGAAATATGGTCAACTAGTCCATGCCATGAATCACATAGAATTATGTCATCTCCATAATATTTAATTACAATATATTATATAATAAAAAATGATTATAAGAAACTCTAAGCACTATTTAAGATAGTTAACATTCATGATGAATGGTGTATCAAGATAAAGTAACTTAAAGACAAAATGATTAGGAAGTCAAGTGCAGAAATAAATTGTGTAGATAAAAATTAATGAGATGTATCAGTGTCAAAAAAAGATGACGAAAATAAAACATTGACAAAGAATCTACCTTGAACAGTTTATAGCACCTCACTACTATCTATCAAAGTCTGATCCACTACATAAATTAGGAATGTCTCAACTCTACATTCTGGCCCCTAAGTCACCGTAGTCTAGGAAGTATACATCCTTTACTGAGGCCCTCCACTATTAGATTTCTTATATCTCCCAATATCCCTCTTAAAATATCTTGAGTAAAAACTTAAAATATTTTTATCCCTTCCACAATAGTGTCACTTCACATATGTCTTTCTAAAAGAGTTCAAATAATTCCCCCATTTCCCACAATTAAAGGCCTTCTAGAATCATATCCCATAGAAAATACTATGGATGTTCTAATTTGTCATGACCTTCATTTTTCTTACTAATCTAGGTCTACCTTACTCTACCTACTATGAAAATAAACTCTTGTAGTAGTGAGTGGGAGATCCATCACTAGTCTGTTATTGACCAAAAGTAACCATGTTGCCATGACCTTCGCTATCGCCTTCTCAAAGGTCAAGGCCTTTGAAAGAACCTGCATATACATTATTAGGTCAAATCCACTAACCTATCATCTAAGCTATGTTTGAAGGAATATCATGTACTTATAGGACTATTTATCCTTGTTCACAACTAGTATAAAAGAAAAGATATATAACTCCATAAACATAAAAGAATATGAAAATGCAATCATAGATACCTGTTGTAACTCCATAAACTCATGGGTATGGTAAACCATCATCATTTCATGAAAATATTACTCAATAAATAGGTCATTTAAGAAATCAAAAGCAATTATATCTTATCTTCATTCATGATTCACGGTATTCCACAATCTCCTGTTAGGTCCTTGAAACATAAAGGTCTCCCGAATTACTCTTCCATCTTTAAGAGTCTAGACTAGAAAAAATTCTATTGATAATATCCATCCATTCCTATGAAAACTACGAGCCACCATTACCCTAAAAATCAGATAATAATAGATTTTGAGTCTCAAACAAGATCAATCACGATCTTATAGATGTCTCCTCCCTAAACAGGAACAATCTGAATGATTCCCAATAGATTTGGCTCAACATCCTGAAACATTGGTGTTAGTATAGAAGCATCATTGGGTCTACACCACTAGTAGTTTCAATGGGATCATCCTATGCTGCCACATCTAGTAGTACCATCAAATGTCTCTATAATAATTTTTTTTAAAATATTAGAAGAACCTTTGAAACATCATAATTCTTTAATTCAAGATATATCTTAACTAGTCTATGGGACCACATAAGGTTCTCCTATGAGTATACCCATAACTTGAGCTATATCACTTCTACCACTAACCAGGGTCTCTTCCATGTATTTTATTCATAGGAATATATATATATCAAAAATCATACCATGCTCAAGTCTAATTAATTAATTCTAATAACGAAAACATAGAAAATGGATATATCACTCAAAACTGAATACAAGTATATCTTTAACAGCTATCACACATCAAGTAATTAAATTTAATTACTTGTAAAAAACCCAAAATATATATATGTAAAGAATGTGATCCTAAATTCCTATTTATGATTCATGATCAAATCCAAATACTCATAAAATAGTAGCATATATCTCTTCAATGGTAACTTGTAGATCTGTTACACATAAGTCAACTAGAAACAAAGAAACTCCCATATCTGAGTCCCACAGAACCAACCTCCTTTATACCATGTCCCACATTAATCAAAATTAAATAAAAAAATTTATTATTTGATACCATTTTGAAACACACCAACCCAAACTATCATGTTTAAGCTGAAGATCTATAAGATCTCATGCACGCCTCCCCATGTGCATGGGGGTGCCAACTAGTAGTGAGGGTTTTGACATCATTATTGGGGAGATTATAATATCAATATAATGTCCTTGCACCATTAATTTAAATAATATATAACAATTCAAAGTAAACAATTCATAAGAAAATAATATCAATCGACCCAGATTTCAAACAAAAAATAAATACATAAATTGGATCCTAGTGTGAAAATAAAAATAAAGTTATGTATTAGAGGGAATAAAAAATATATATTTAGAAGGAATAATTTGTATTATGTCATAAAATAACCTCTAAATCAAATCCTATATCTCCTCAACCCCCTTTCATATGGTCATTTCCATTCACTGGATCCCTAATCATGAAATCTGAATGCACGCTGAGATAACCTTATGTTATGTGAGTAATAAACCTATTAGGACACCACCAATGCATCCTTAACATAAGTTCACAAAATATATAATATTTTATGTCATGATATAATTAAATTCTCAAATAATCATATAGCTACATATGTGACGAGTCATCATGCACTAACCAAACCACCACAAACCCAATCCACGACTACTTCGGCTTGATGCTAGTAATGAAATAAATATCTGTCAACCCAATTTATGACTTTAAGGAAAGATTTCACACCCCAAAATGGTGATGGTAATTATCAAGAACACCACACACCCCACCCTAATGGTGGTTGTTTTCCTTCTATGATAGTAATTCCCACCTGACATGTATGACATAATTAGATAACACATCACCCCTACATGGAATTATTATACATTGGGCTATAGCCAATGAAATCTAGATTCTACTTAATGGTCTACTCCTACATCAATATAATTTTTTATCATATGACCGATACCATTAAGAGAGAAATATTCCATATCCATCATCATGTCATCACGCTTTCCTACTATGGGATTGTCTAACTGAAGCTAAGAAACCTTATCATCCTAATACCTGAAGCATGGTTCCACACTCAATACAATACAATACTAAATATGTATCATATCAATGAACAGTAAGGAATATAAAGAACTATTATAAAGTGCCTACACACAATCATATGATCACACATCAAGGAAAGGGTCTCAAAGGGGAACTCATTCACCCAAATAAAAACACTTATCAAGCACATGTTATTAAGCATAAACAAACAATCATAACATCATCATATACAAGGACCTATATGGTAAAGTATTTCATACCCCAAGGTTGTTGATGAAGTACTTAAAGTTTCATTAAAGGATTGAATATTGAGCCACATTTTACATTTGTGGAGAATGAAATCACACATCAAGTATGTTTATCTCAACTATAATTCATCATGAAATTGCACATGAGCCTCAGCCTGGTTGGTGAGGACTCGACATGTGTATCTAAGAGACCCGAGATCAAATCTGGGTGGATACATATCTATAGGTTATTGTAGCAGTATTGTATAAGTTATTGTATCAAGTACTATAACATCTAGAACTGTTCATCCATCTGGGCCTTTGGTCCACTGGTTTAGTCCTCGGGTCCGGCAAGGCTTTAGGGCCACCCAAGGCCTTCGTGCCAGTTGTCACTCAAGTCCTTCAGGCCACCTCCAGGCATTAATCCAATCCAAAGGAATTAGGGCCACATGAATATGCAGAAATACCAGTCATAATACAAGGGAAAAGGCTCTAGATGAGGATTTAGAGAAGGTACATTCACTAGATCTGAGCTAACCGGATTTGGAAGAACAAGAGCATATATAATTACCATCGCTACTGGGCCTATGTAGCTCTGCACATGGTAGCTAGTTGACCAACCTTTATAAGGCTGAGTGCTGATATCATGACATGTTATATGGAGGATCATTTCCAAGTTGCCTTGTTTGGGTGATTTCCTCTAATACCAACGGGTCATGTAATTGTCTCTAAGCCTTCGTGCCTGGTAAGGGTTCCACCTCACCTCTTGAAAGGTGGATTATCAAAAATAATAAAACATGAAGGCCTATAAGCCTTTTATGACCATAGTTCATCATGAAATAGGTTTATAAAGGAGTATTAGAATGATTCCATGTCATGAAGGGTGGTTATAGAATCTACTACATTATGGAATCCATCAACAGAACCAATTATGAGGCATTTCATAGGATAGGTTTCAAAAGCATCAGATCCATTATTGATTCCTGAACAATTCATAAATTCCATGCCTATTTTAGAAGTGATCCCTAGGTTTATCAAACAACCATTTATTCACCATAAATCTATCAATCCAAAATAGATTCAATATGAGATTCAAGAAGAATGTCTACTAATTATCGTTCTAGAGAGAGTTACCAAGAAATATGAGTCATTCTTGAGAGTTATATATCTGATCAAGGCGGTTTCCTTGACATTTCAATTCCACCACTAATATAACAAGTAATTATCAATGGATTAAGGTATTATAATTTATCAACCATTAGGAAGAGTCCTGGGAAGATGATCTATAAAAACTTAACCATAGAACATTCATTGACTATGGTGGATCTTTATTTGATCAAGGAATAATGTAAACTATCTAGGTCCATAATTGATCAATGAAGAAAGTAATAATTCATTTTGGAACATGATAAAAAAAAAACTAGATACATCATAGATCCACGTTCATCACTCAAGAAGGATGATGAATTTGGAATGGATCTAAGAAAAACTCATTTTTAAGAATCACCAGATTGGTAAAATCTTGAAGAGGTAAGGGGAAAAGAATGAGAGATCCTTGATGCAAGTGGAGAGATCTAAAAATCAGATTAGTTTCATTAGGGTTAGAATTGGATAATAAATAAGGGTCAATGTTTTATGGAATTAAAACACATGGGGTGAATTTAATGCACCCTCAAATTTGGTGCACCAGCTACACAATGGGACTCCCCAACAATCTGTTGGCTCACCACTAGTTAGCTAGTGGGATCTATTGAACCCATTAGACCTAGTAGAAGCCCAAAGTCTGGATATTGGGATCCACCAACTAGATAGTGGTGTCTTTTCAGCCACAAATTTCTAATCCCTTCCCTAACTTCATCCACCTTCAAAACCCAGACACATAGCCACTTAAAAATGACCTCTAAATAGACCATAATATGAAAGAGTTAAATGATAAATTAGAATTTATAAACTTTACATCTCATTAATAAAAATAATGTGAGGATACTACATTACCTCTCTTATATATTAAACTTTATTTTCTTAACTTTTTGTAAGGGATTGTCTTCTAAATCACCCTACTCATTATCAATGTTTTCTCAATTTTATATCTCCACTGATATTTCCTTTTAAAAAATATTTTAAAATTTTATATTGTTAATTTTACCTTTATTTTTGTGGGGTTTATTTCTCATTTTCTCTCTTATTAATTTATAGTTCATACCATACATTATTCATAAGGGATCTCTCCCACTAATTTTTTTAATTCCTATAATTATATTATTTATTTGTCTCTCTCTCTCTATTTAACCTTTATATTTTTCTTCCACATCCACATGTATTATATCATAGATATTTTATTTTAATTTGTCTCTATTTATATTATTTTCTAATATTTATTTATTTGTATAACCCTTAATCCATCCGTTATGAATACCATATCTTTTCATAGTCTAGATTAAAGGGTGTTTACCTTGAAAGTTATTATATTTGTTTTATATGGAAAATATCAATGATATATTATTTCAATATGTTTAATTATTGATTAAATAACTTAGTTTATGTAATAATTTACATAGGGAATATTACATATTGTCTTGTTTGTTCAATTATTTCATATAATGAATGAATTGAACTTATTAAGTTATGGGTGGGGCATGCAATTATATGACCCATCAATGCATCGATAGATATCATGAGACAAACTATCTTGGATATTGGATGTACTCCTACTCTTTATATACGACTTCTTGGAATGAGGCCTTAAGGTATGGTTAAGATATCTAATTTTTTTTCATTCTATCATTATGAGATCTATTATTATTATCCATGTTATTATATATTTTCATTGTTATGGATATTTTATTTTTCTTCATACAGTCATATGGAATTTATATATTTTTTATTCTTATCATATTATGAAAGTAATGCTTATTTCATATTAGCTTCTATTATGACTTGCACCTTATTGAGTGTTTGAGCTCACCTTTTGTTATTATTTTTCAATTTACTTAGGAAATCATGAATAATTATACATGTGATCTAAAGATAATAAATGAAGAAGTAATAAATTGTTAAGTATTTTTATGATTTACTTTAATTCAAAGGGTAATGTAATGATAAACTATTTATATAGTATACTAAGGAAATTAAACTTTTGTTTCTAGATATTTCCAAAGTAATAAAAGAAAATTGTCTCTAGGTAGTTGGATCAAAGGTTATTATAGTTGATATTAATTAAAATTTAGTACAAACCTAAAAAATTAGATTTAGATAAACATAGTAAGATAAAAAACTTTATCGAAACCATTAGTAAATTATTGAAATTTTTTAGAATTGATGGAATGTTTGATATGAGTTTTTAATAAATGAATATAAATTATATACTATGATTCATTATTCATAGTTTTATTCATGAAATAATTTGTATATGTCATTATTTAGAAATTTCACTTAGTGGAAGCATCAAAAACCATCTAAAAACTTGTAATCAGTGTAGGGATTTCCCTAATAAATATACTAATGAAGTGGATGTTTGTACTAAAAAAACTATACCTATATTAGGGTAGTTGATTCTACTTATTAAAATTAACCTTTCCTATATGGTTAAAATTTTTAGTCAGTAAGGAGTAACAACATTATATCATTTTCTGCAATAACAGGATCTATCATAAAATGTAATCACTAATCCACTACTGGAAGAACATTTGAGTTAGTTACTAGATAAAATTATCATTATAATAAGATATATTAAAATGTATAAGGATATAATAGTTGTATATATTATAAAGGTATATTTTGATAACTAGAAGTCATTGATATAAAACACTAAAAATGTGTAAGTGATAAAAAGCATGGAATATAATCATTTTAAGGAATTATTCTTTGTGAAATATCATCCTTGAGAGTAACAAGCTGATATAGAAATTCATTTTCAAAATTTATGAAAAATTTAGGATGAAATAGATGTTTAATATGAGGATAAATTTATATGATTATCAAGACAAGCTATAAATTGTGCATTACATCCTAAAATCAAGATCAATCACTTTTATGATAGACTAAATCCAAGCCATGAAAGGTGATTAGTCTCAAGAAACATTTAAATGTATGAGGAAATAGTTTCAGGTTCCATCAACACTAAGAAGGATTTATTAAAGTCTTATATTATCAAATGAATCCATGAAAAGAAGAGGATGACTCTGTGAAATTTAGAAAAAACATTATAAAAATAAGAATAAAGGAATAGTAGAATATCTAAGGGTCCATAATTGTGTAAATAAACACTCTACGGATTGTTTTAAAACATTAAAAATTTATTTCAAGTGAGGATATAAAATACAATAATATTATGTGTGAAAGTGAAAGTGGGACACTAATAATGTCTAATATTTTAGTTTCAAGAGTATGAGACACTATTCTAATTAATTACCCATGAAGCAAAAGGATTTATCTTATAATATATCAACAGAGAAAGGTCAGGCCTATAAATTTAATATGGTGGATATTGAAATATCAACTTATATAATAGGAGGTTCTTTGTTCATAAACTCATTGTTAACAAATTCGTTAGTTTATTTTGGATCTACGAACATTCTTAAATCATATATGTTTTCTAGGATAATTGAATCATATCATGATACATTAAGGAATAATTTTTTATTTAAAACAAAAAGTGCAAATCTTACCACAATAAAAATTTATTGGGTTGTTTTCACAAGAATTCATGGAAGCTATCCAGTTGAAAACTTGATTGTTATACCAATGGGTGACTTTAGTAGATTTTCCCTCAAAGTATAATATAGAACTTTCTACTAAGGAAAAGGTTGTGATCTATAAGAAAGAAATAAAATATTAGATTTTGGGATAGAAAAAAATACAACTACCTAGTGTTAAATATAAGTGTTCTAATTAGAACTGCTGTTATCATAAATTAGAAAATCATAATATTAATTTTTCCTAATCAATAGTCTGGGTAATATAATTTTATTATATATTATCATTACCATAAAAAAACTATTTTCTCTCTACAAAACATTAGTATATTTTTAAAAATAATTTTAATGCTAGGAGCTGAGTTAAAATGAGACTCAGGGGATCAGAAATCCTCAGTACTGATATAAAAAATATTAAATATATTAAATCCCATGAGAGCAGTTTTTCTGAAAGAATGGAATAAATATTGAGCAGATTATCATATTTGAAATTTGAGAATTTATTTTAATTCATTACACTAGTTTTATCCTAAGCATGACATAATCTTCATGTGTATAAGCTATTTGGATTAAATGAGGTCATTATAGAATTAGTAATTTAATAAATAAATAAATAAATAAATAAATTATTATATCTCCAAACATAATTTACTATGTTTAAACCCTATTATTTAAATATCGTAGGGTTATCTTCATAAACCTAGGGATTGAGAGAGGAATAATTGCAGTAGAATTATTTGAACTTCAACAATAGATTGTTCTTTAGTGGTCGGTACTCTAAAGGAGTTCGTGCATCACACCAATGACATCGACCTATTACTTTTCTCCCTTAGAGATTGATCCAAAATCATGGTAGGGAATTTATTTTATTTTTATTAATACTTTTTTTATCCCATGTCAAACATGAATCATTTAATCTAATAATAATTGGTTAATGGATCTATGGTTGATTACGGTTGATGATTTATCTTCCAATAATTTGGAATTGATTTGTATTGGTTATTTTTTTATTCATTCATCATTCTAATGGAAATATATTGAGGTAAAAATGAACAATGTATTAGGTTAATTCCTCAATTTTCTATTTTTTTCCATTTATCCCTCATTATTCCAACATCAATTGGCATTATTTTCTTTGTTCAATAGTTCAAAAAACACCCAGTGATCGATCATTGTGATACCATTATTCAGATCAATGGATATGTACCATGGTTTCATGTTTAGAATCGATATCATAATCACAGTGCAGTGTTGATGAAAGAGGATTATGAGTGGATAAATATTGGGGGTTTGTGTTTTGAAATTGTGATGATGGTGTCGTGTAATAGTAGATGATTCTCGAGTGGATTGGATGGACAAAATCCTACCACCATTATTATAAAGGATCACTAAATGCTAGATATGGGTTCTATGATGAGAATTGTAGCTGGAATAGAGGCTGTAAAGACACATTGTGAATATGCATGAAGTTTCTAGATTTTTTAAAAAATACAGAGATAAATGGCATGTAGTATAAAGAAAATGTGTCATCTATTCACCTAGATGTGGTGGATAGGGTTTCAGAAAAATAAAATATCACACATAGTGTGATAATTACCACACACCTTGTAACCCATTCTTGAAAATTAGTGTGTGCACTTGAGGTACATGAAGATGGAAATGACTAGCTATATGGGCATAGATGAAGTACATGGGCACAACCCAATACTCATACACTTCCAAAGATCTTGGACATGACTAGGTACATGGGCACGACCAAATTACACAGGCACAAGAAAAAGTACATTGGCACGGTTTGGAGTACATGGGAAGACCTACAATATATAAGACATGTTTTATAATCCCTAACACATCATTTAATTTATCTAGGGAAGTTTTAGGCCCTAATAATTTTTAGTGTGGATCTATTTCTTTAGGGTGTCTTCCCTTGGTCCACCCCCTTGAAGGTATAGTGAGGCATTGCCTCTAGAGAAGAGGATAAGGTCCCCTATATATGATTAGTCTTTGATATAGTTTAGTAATCCCTATGTTTGGATAGATGTGTTATCCTATACCATTTATTATACTTCCCATAGTGGGGTTTGATGAGTTTTCATAACCAACACACATGGGCATATGATCCCCTAAATAACATGTTATTCTGGGTAGGGTTTTCAATATACCCCAGATGCCCTGGGTGATGTCCCATATATGTGAATCAATATATTATACATTCCAATGAGTAATTATTTTTGGAGAGGCATGATGATAATGACTTCTTCTATGAGTAAAATCAGTGTTACCATGCTCATGAAGTTATTCATAGATGAGTGTTACCTAGAAACCTCATGTAGAATCCTATATATGGTTGTACGGTTATGATATTAACCTGAGACTTGGTTTTTATCTTGAGTATATATGGTTTATTGTGATTATGTCTCTTATTCTTATTTATATGCCTTTGTGATGATGAGAGTACTACTCCCTTGATTCTTTATGTTTTTTGATTTCAGGTCATCCTATAGAGTATGTATATACTCACCCATGTATGGGATCTTCCCACATATGTCATTTATTATTAAGATGGAGAGCCTTTTGATAGAGTCCTAGGTGGAAATGGACTAGGTGAAGCATAGTGATCATGAAAGAATATGATTTTCACCAGGTGTTTCATTTGATAACAGTCCCCTCATTTCTAACAATTTTGAGTCTTTTGTAGTTTTGGTGGGCTTGAATTTGGTTATTTATGATTTCCCATACATTTTTTATAATTTTATTATTGGATATTTATTTATGAATGCATTGTGGTATTGATCATATTTTACCTTTCAATATTATATTGATATTAGAGAAGTGTTCATGTTTATAGGTACCTTAGGCTAAGTCCTCCCATTTGACTGATATTCCTACTCAGCATTAGTCACCATCCCCTAGCCTATTAGAGGTAGTATTGGGTTGTCAAACCTAGTTACTTTTGAACCAGGAAGGTGCTAGTGGGTCAGGCCATGATAGAGTAGTATCAGAGTTGGTTACATTTTAGGATCAAATTGGGGAAATTTTCAATCTATGAGGTTTGGTATGGGAACTATGGAAACAATGTTAAATTTTTTTTGAGTTCGGATCTTAAGATACAGAATATAGTTTTAGTATGGAAACCAATTTATCAATTCACTAGGACTCTGATAACTTGGTTGTTGACTTGGTACATGTATGCTCTAGTTGTAGGGAAAAAATTGATACATGTATCTTATAGGAATGGGTTGTGGTTTCCATGTCCTTCTTGAGTTAGATCCCCAGACATACCCTTTTGGTATTTTTACATATTGAAATTTTGGGTTACCTATGAAATTATTTCCATACATAATTCCATAGTAGGATAGTGATGATGATCCACCTTTTGATGAGGTTTTAGTAGAAAGATATGCGCAAGAGGTGGTACATATGGCTAGTTTACAAATCTTACTTCCACCAATTGAATAGCATGTTGAATCGGTAGTACTATAATAGGACATGCATAGGTTGAGTACACTCCATTAGTTTCATAGGTAGTTACCCCTAATGTTTTGGGGAAATAAAAACCCTAAGAGGATGGGTACTATCTATAGGTAGTTACGTGATTTTTCTGCCTTTTATGGACACCTTGTGATTTTATGGTGGTCCTGGAAGGTAGTATTCTTCATGGATTTGTTGGGTAGTTGTGGAGTCTAGTGACCCATACATAACATCAGAAATATCTCTCATGGATAGAGTTCAAGCATATCTTCAGTGAGGATTTCTATCTATCCACCCTTTGATAAGCGTGTATCCATGAGATTTTAGAGTTAAAATAGGGAAGAATGACTATAGAAAATTATTCGATGATGTTTACCAACCTCTTACGATATTCCACAGAAATGGTTCAGGACTCATTCTTCTGAGATTATACCTTTAAGTGGAGACTACACTGATAATATCATGGATTCTATGATATCTCTTTTCATTCCTACACATTTCTAGGTGCTTGAGAGAGATTTAGTGGTGGTGATATTTTTGGCCCAGCAAACACCAATTTTTTAGTGCTGGTAGGGGGCACATGGGATTTGACACTTTGGAATATAGTATTCGATAGTAGACACATAGATCTAGGTGTGTAAGAAACTTAAAAATATTTTCTCAGGATATAGTTTCTAGAGTCCAGGTCTCTCAAGATAGATCGAGTCATCCGAGGGAGAGGCAATGTTTCTCTTACAATGATCAGGGACATCTCACGTGGGATTGTAAGACCCTTAGTGCATCTAATAAAGAGATTTTTGATAGGATTACTAGGTAAAGTTATTGTCTTGAAAAGGGAGGTATTAAGGATAGTATATGTAGAATAGGATAAGTTAGGGAAGAAGGATGTGGTTGATAGTTTAATCTTTTTCCACTACTACCACCAAGTTGTCCACACTAGGCTCAAGGAGATGGTGGTCTGGGATAATTATAGTTGAAAGAAATTGATTCATTTAACCTAGAGGCCACATTTATGATTAAAGGTATAGTATTTTCATTTTATACCTTATATATAGTTTTTATAGATAACAGTATGATCCATTAATTTCTTACCACACCTCTTGTTTGAGATCTAGAGATTCTAGTAGAGCTTTCAACTCAACCTTTACAGTTAGAGGCTCATACCATAGATGATTCAGTGATAATTTTTTTTGTATTCAATGGGACTTGACTCTAGGTGGATAGAGATTCTATAGAGATCTATTCATAGTTTCTATGAGGCCTAATGATTTCATTCATGTTATGTACTGTCTCTCCACAATTCAATAGTAGATCGACTATTTCAAATGGAGGATGTGGTGTGTTTACATTAATGGGATGATGTTTTCCTTTATTTTTGATAGGGACACTGAGGGATAGTAGGATGAGATCATATGTGAGAGGATATGGATGATTACTCACCATCTGGTTAGCATGACCCTTGGAGGAGCAGATGTTATGAGCTTTCAGTTTCCTACAGTAGTGGCAAAGTATGTGGACCAATTCTCTAAGGGAATACATGTCTTACATCCCCATATAGTTATACTTATACATATACTTTATTTGAGGGACTTCCCTAATATCTAATCCTATATTTAGATCGCCTCATGCATAGCTTCATGAGCTGAAGGTGTAGTTAGAGGAGTAGCAGATTAAGGGAATTGTCAAACCTAGTGTTTCCCCAAGGGAATCCATAGTATTGTTCACCAAGAAGGGTGGTGGGATATTGATGTTGGGTGTGATTATTGTACCATGAACCAAGTGACCATGAAGAATAAATATCCACTACCATATATCAATGACCGCTTCGACTAGATGAAGGGGGATATGGTTCTCAAAGATTGACCTCAAGTCAAGCTATCACCAGCTCCATTTTTGAGATAAGGAAATACTAATGGAAACATTTTGATGTTTCTATAGTCACTATGTGTAATTAGTGACATACTTTGGAATGATCTATTCCCTATAATTATTCATGTAACTCATGGACCTAATCTTTTATCCCTTCCTAGATCGGTTCATGGTATTCTTCATCAACGACTTCTTAGTATACTCAGTGTGAGAGTAAGAGCACAAGAGGCATTTGAGGATGGTTCTTAATATACACTTAGATAACCAGCTTTATGGTATTCTATCAATGTTTTATCTCTGGATTCAATAGGTACACTTCCTGATACATGTCATCTTAGTAGAGGGTGTAGTAGTTGACCTAGAAAAGTTTGAGACAATATTATCTTGGGATCCACACAAGACCATGATGTAAGTATAGATATCCTTGGTTTGGAAATATATTATAGGATACTCATGTCTAAATTATCTTGGATATAGGATCCCTAGACAACCTTTAATTGGAAGTGCTATCCCTTTTTTTATACAGAGAGTTTGTAGTAATCCTTCCATGTGTTATGTCATAGGTTGATGAGCGCTCCCATCTTGATACAGCCAGAGGAGGGTTTTGAGTACGTAATGTTCGATGATGCCTCAGGGCCTGGGCTTGGATGTGTTCTAATATATAGGCAGTAAGTGATTTCATATGGATCCTAATAGTTGAGACCCCATGTGTAGAACTACATAACCCATGATCTTGATCTGGCAGTAGTAGTATTCACCATAAATATGTTGCGACACTATCTTATGGGTGAGTGGTTTATCATATACTCTAACCATAATAGTATCATGTATAAATTTTTACCAAATTATCATAACTTAATATATAGGTTATGGTTAGATTTCATCCATAAATAAAACTTTGTGATTTCTATACTTCTGGGAAGGTGAAAATAGTGGAAGATGTTGTCAATAAGAGATATTTTTAACATGTAGTTAGCAAAGCATCAAAGGAGTTAGACTCACTGTAGATGTCCTTATTGGATGAGGATGTGAATATCAACTCCAACCGGTGATTTTTATCCCTCCACTTCTAAAAATTGTTAAGGAAGATCATCTTGGAGATACTGACTGTGAGACCATGTATATTAGGATATACACTGGATATGATCTTGATGGATTTTCTAAAGGTGGGGATCACATAATCCATTTAGAGGAACAAAAATGGTCCAAGTGAATTTTTAAGAAAAGGTTTTGAGTTATTTTCATGCATCCCATAGTGGTGCATCCAAGAGTTGAAAATATGTACGAGGACCTCAATTTTAACTTCTAGTGGCCTTGGATGAAGAATTGTATAGCTGAGTTTATCTCTCAGTGCCTCACTTTTCAATAGGTGAAGGCTGAGCACCAGGTTCCATTGGGTTTGGATAAACCCCTTGAGGTTTCATTGTAGAAGTGAGATGTTATATCTATGGATTTTTGGTGGGTATTCTAAAACTATCTAGAGGGCATTATTACATCTAGTTTATCATAGACCGACTTACCATGTTAGCCCACTTTCTAGCTATATGATATCATAGTTCAGTAGAGAGTATGGGATGCCTTTACATACAAGTGATATTATGTATTCATGGAGTTTCATCGATGATCATTTAATACTATGATGTTTACTTCATGTCATGATTATGGAGAGGATTACAAGGGGAATTTGGTAGTATGTGCCATTTGAGTTTAGTATTTCACCCCTAGGATAATGGCTAGATAGATTTGACCATTCAGGTTCTAGAGGACATGATTTAAACAAACATTATAGGATTTGGTAATAATTTGAAGGATCAATTTATCTTGGGTGAGTTTGAGTACTAAAAAACATATCATTTCACCATCAGTATAGAGCCATTCAAGGCCATGTATTGGAGAATTTGTAGGTCACCAATGTGCTAGACTAATCTAGGGGACTCTATTGTTATGGTCCCAGAGTTAGTGTAAGTGATGGAAGAGAAGGTTGAATCATCCAGGTGTAAATTTGGGCTTCCCATACCTATCATAAGTCTTATGTGGATCGATGATGGAGACCTTTATTGTTTTATTAGGGTTTCCACATGTTTCTGAAGGTTTTTCATATATGAGGATTATGTAGATTATTGATACAAAAATTTATCTCTGATATTCATTGTCCTTTTCCAAATATATTTTAGGGATGGGAAGGTGGATTACCACTTAGACCTACCACAACAGTTAGAAAAGGTACATGAAATCTTCCACATGTTGTAGCTGAGGACACATGTGCATGATCCATCACATGTTATCGACTGGGTAAAGCTGTACATTGCGGATATATTTACCTTTACATATTACCTAATAAAGATTGGAGATTGGTAGGAGAAGATCCTTTATGGGTGAGAGATTCCCTTGGTGCATGTTTAGTGGAAACATGATAATCTTTATAAGATCACCTGGGGGAAGTAGAAACAGATGAAACCCTAGTACCATCATCTTTTTAAGTAGGATTTTTTCTTTTTGGGATAAAAAACATTGATTTGGGAATAATCTAAGGACTATATATTTTCCCAAAAAATAATTGGGGTATTTTTAATAATATTCCAATTCCAAGCACTGTGTCACTATGACTGATTGAAAAGTAATTTTTTTATTATTTGATAGGGTCGGTCCAGTCCCTCCACTACAATAACCTTCAAGGTGGTCAAAAATAGGGTAAGCTAAGATAATATTTTTCCACAAAAATTCAACACTCCCGTGGAAGGGACCCCAAACTATCAAAAATGATTAGCCCATCTCTTGAACGTTTGATGCTTGCAAGGGAATCTGTAATAAAGTTAGTCTCCCTTCAACTATGATGAATGATTTGACCTGATGTAATTTACAAAGCACACCTTATGATTATATAAGCTAGGTCCCAAGGAGTCTCATGCCTACCTTGGACCATCTTCACCATGGATTCGGAATCTGACTCCACTTCCAACACCTAGAAGCTGTGCTCTCGGCAGACATAGAGCCCAGTATACAGTGCCCATGCCTCTTCCCCTAGGGAGTTACCCAGACTTTAGAATGTTCCAGACACCATAATAATAGAACCACATACATCGTGAAGAACTCATATGCCTCTCATGAGTCCATCTCTAAGAGATCCATCTATGTTGAGTTTCAGATTTCTGGAAGGGGGATTCCATCTGACCCATCTACCTCCCAAACTCCCATGTGAATAGGCCTATTGAGTAAGTTACACATGAGGGCCGATTGTTGATTCCTTTTTAGTAGTGAAAGAAGTTCATTGATTAAGGACTTATCCCTCACATTATGGAGCGAAATAGAGGTCTGAGAACCCAGTTTTCTACAGTTCCTTGCCTCCCAAATTATCCAGTAGATGGAAGTAAGGATGATGTACTGCACTCTATATTCAATGTTTGATTATAGTTGATGATTTATCTTACTAGAATTATTAATTATTTTTTATTGGTTATTTATTCTTTGTTCATTGTTCTAATTGAAATGGATTCAGGAAAAACTACAAAATGGATAAGGTTTATTCCTCATATTTATTTTTTATTAATTTCTCCACAATTCTTCACATGTTTATGACTGGTATTTTCTTTTCCCGATGGTTAAAAAAATAATCAATGATCAATCATTGAGAAACAATTCTTAGGTACAGTGGATCGATACCGTGGGTTCAGGTTCTGAATCGATGGTAGGATCAAGGTGTTCTATCAATAATGGATGATCAATAATAGATCAGGATCACTGGTTCATGGTATGGAATTGAAACAATGGTTTGGGGTTAATAAAGATGATTCTCAAGTGGATTAGATGGTCAGAATCCATCCAATAATAATAAAAAGGCTCAGTAAATGTTAGATTCTGGTTCTATAGTGAGAATGAAAACTAGAATGGAGGTTGAAGAATCACAGGGTGAAGATGCATAAAGATTCTAGATTTACAGAAAAATACTCCCATACACAACATGTAGTCTCAGAAGAAACATTGCATAGTCCCCTAGATGTGTCTGTAAGGGTTTTGGAAGAATAAAATATCACATTCCATGTGGGACCTATCACATGTCGTGTGACCCTTACCTAGAGACCCAGTGTGTAACATTGATGTGCACGAGCGTGGACATATCCATGTATATGAGCATGGTGGGATTACACTAGAACAACCCAATACATGAACAAAGCCAAAGTACCCATACATAACTAGGTACAAAACCATGTCCAAAGTAAATGGGAATGAGTCAAAGTATACGGGCATGGTCTAGAGTACATGGGAAAATATTGGGTCTAGAAGACAGGCCATGTACTCCTAGTACACTCCATGTACTTTCTCTAGGGTAGTTTGAGGCCCTATTTCTAACAATACCTTCTTGAAGTACATGGAAATTACTTTCTATAGGGTTGTTTGATTTTCATTCAAATGATTATGGTTTTCTAAAGACCGTATTAGTTTAGTTTCTTTGGAAACTTGGAACATAATCTTTTAATCATGGTGAAAGATCTTCAACATATCACATAAATATATTCCCATTTTTTTCTACCAAAAACCTTTATTTATATCTTGGGGAAAAGAAATAATAAAAAAGGTGAGCTCAAATTCTCAGTAAGGGTAAACATAGAGAACATAAATCAAACCATAATCATTTGAATGAAAATCAAGAAAATAGTGTTTAAACATCAAAATATTGAGTCATGAAATAAATTTTGGCAGTACATAAGGCATATATCATAAAGGATCATTAACATTGATAGAATAACGTTGTCCTAAAACATGTAATTGTGGAAAACAAATAAACACATAATATGATTTCCATAGTCACCAATGCATTGATATCAAGATCATCATAGTGGAAAAAGTCAATTACTAAAGTGGGTTTACTTGTCATTTTAGCCATGTATTACTGAACCAGATTTACTTTCCATTCCATTCATGTCTATCTTAGGAGAGATAAATCTTTACCCAATGTATTACAGGAAGATATAGGTCAAACCCATCGTATAATGAAATCATTCTTAAATTTTCCAAAAAAACATAAATCACTCTTCATAGCATAACCCAAGAAATAAAAAGGGTTTTCTTAAACATCATTCCATCATAACATAATCTATATAGAATACCATTCCATCATTAACACAATCAAAACATATTAATAATAGGGATAGAAACATAAACCTATATAAAAGGAATCATCTTGAATGGAAAATAATTTTGATAAACCACTTGAACTCAGTTATTGAGTAAAATATCTTTTCTTCTTTAAAAATGTTTTCTTTTCTCAAAATTACCTGCAATTTTAAATTAAAAGATTTTAGTTAAAAATAAACTTGAGATAGTGTATAGAAGATTCAGGTAAATAAGGCATTATGAAGATTTAAAAATCATTTCATGACATGTAATTTAAAATAAATATTCTCCTTTTTCTTTTTATAGAAAATTAAAAAAGAACCTCATATGGTAAAAAAAGATTATTTCCATACCATGTAGTAAAAGTCAAAATGGGTAAAATTGACTTTTAACATACATGTAAGAATACTAAACATTTAATTAATTTTTTTAGAAAAAATAGACATGGAAGATAAATATATCCCTAATAAATACTTACGTATAAACAGTCTCAAATAAAAACAAGATTGAAAAATTATCCCTCACCAAGCACTTTTCGTTAGTCGAGGGTGTAGTGACCTCCTCTTCTTCATTGGAATTCCTTTGGATATCTTCTTAGGGACACTAGGGATAGAATTTTTGGAAAAATAGAACCTCCAGAAGTTAAATAAGAATATTGATAGGAGAATTTAGTAGGGGTTGGTTGAGCTATAAGGCTCAAGGTGGTGTGAGGAAATGTGGGAGGAGATGCCTTTTTATAAGAGAGTAGGAGAGTCAATTTAGGAAGGTATTGAAATATTATTTTATTATAAAATGATTTTCAGTTTTAAAAAGGTCCAAAACTAATTTAATTAGAATATAATATGATTATTTTTCTAAATCCTCCCAACAAATAGGTTTTAGACATGTTTAGGTCTCAAATTTAGTCTTGTCTTTTAACTGTAACCCTTTGTTAACTAATTTAACTCTTACAATGTCTTCTTGTATATTCACACTATATGGTTAATATAGTTACTATAAAATACTAATCAAACCTCAAGTGGTTAATTAATGAAAATTTCAACATTATCTAAGTCATTTGGCCGAATCTTATATTTTTATGACTATTATATCATTTAATAAAATAGTGTTTGTTTAAAAAACTCATTTATGTCAATTTTTATACTATTCATATCATGATTTTTTTTAAAATCCATAACACCTTGATTATTTAGAAAAAACTTCATTAATTTAAATATAACAACTCATAATCATCCATAAAATTCGTTTATGGCATAAAAAGTTTCAAAATAACTTTATTTTAATATTCATAATCATATTTATTTAAATCATTCATTATTAAGGTAATCACAACATCATCATTATGTGATAAATATATTTATTTATTTGGTGTCTAAAAATTATAAATAAAAAACCATGTTGTAGGAAATATTTTTATCTTTACAATGACTATTTACAGCTGAATTTATCTTATGCATAACTCCATATCAGAATTGTTTTATTTAGAAGATATGAGTTTATGTCATATTTTTCTTTACTTTAAATTAATTCTTATAAAATTTAATTTTCACATCCAAGTGGTTATAAGGGTCCCAAAATTGACCCAAGGATGCCCATGGTCATAAATATCTCATAAAATAGTTTTAGGAAATGTTTTAGTGTAGTTTAATATTATTATAATATTATTGTTTACCCTTATTTACTAGATTTACCCTTTAACCATGTTAAATAAAATAATTACTATAGTTACTATTCACAATGTCAAAAAATAAAAGGTAACTATTTAAACAAGTTGAACCTTGTGATTCCAAATATGTAACCCATTTTTCTAAATTCAAAACATACAATATGCAGTAATTAATTTAAAATTAATTCCTGTTGTCAAAACCAAAAAGTGGGTTTTTAAGAAGTAATAACTATAAAAAGATTGACATGTGTTCTTGTCCAATTTGAAAGTGAAATTACTTATAATGAACAAAATTGGATTAAATTATAAATATATAATCCAATTAAAATTTAAAAAAAATTTTAAAATTACAGTCTAACAATATAAATAAATTATATGAAAGTGTAGTTTTGACTTAAAATGCGGTATTTTCACTATTCATTAAAAATGAACTTTATCAGAAAATTACCAAAAATTCCAAAAAAGAAAATTTTTATGTCCCACTTCCAAATAAGAAGTGGTTTTTTCAAATTGAACTTATAAAAGTTTCAAAAAATATATTTAAAATGCGTGCACAATCAAAAGAAGGTAAAACTTCATTTTTTTGAAAAAGTATTTCTTTTATCTGAAAACTGATTTTGTTCTTATATCATGTTATAAAAAATATATAAGACTAATTTTAATGTTATATAAAATTAAAAATGTGGTTGATACTATTCATAATATCTAGTTTATATCCCATTAAATAATAATATTTTAACAATATATCATTGTTTAGTGATACTCAGTATTGTGTACAACGCAAGCTATCGAGGAAGGTCACTCTTGCGTGTAACGAAAGCGAAGTCAGTTTTGAGTCTAGTGAAATATTAATTTATTGTTGCATATAACATAATAAAAACATAGTTCTTTTATAAATCAATCAAAATCTACACTCAATGTTGTGTGAAATTAATTCTATCAAAAGAACTTGAAATTGTATGTAACACATTCCAAGAATAGTGTTGCATATACTACAAGATAATACAGTGTTGTGTATAGCACAATCTAATCATGGTGTAGCGTACAACACATAACATCAAAGAAATTAAAATGAATCTATCTTATAAAATCTTTGGGTGTTACATTCCACCCCCCTTAAAATTAATTTCTCCCTCAAAATTCATCGGGGTTAAAAGGATTTCTATTTGAAAGTTTCTTTCATGGAAAACCACATCATAAAAAGGGATACTGAAACATAATTTAAAAAAAATGTTAGAAACATAATGGTTACCCAATGTAACTCATATCTGGGTTTTCACATAGGAGAACACATACGGTAAATGAAAACATGGATATGGAAGAGAAATCTCACCATCATGTTCTGATGGATAGTGATAGAGAATAAGATTTGGAGAAAGTTAACTATAAGAAATCCATAAATATGCAATTTTCTAAGGCACCATATGATTCATTTGATAAGAAGGTACTAGGATATCATTTTTAGATTCAATATATATTTTCCTAAAGTTGGTGAATTTTTATATGAGAAGAAATACTTACATGATTTCAGTATAATCTCACCATTGGTCATTCCCTGAACAATTTCCTCTTCATCTCTTATTTAAATAAATGAAGTTGAATTTTTCATTCTTGAAGTGTTAGAAGATCATGCAATAGAATGATAGTTTATTCTATCTGTCTCAGTAGAAAGGTTAGAACTGGTTACCAAATAGGCATAATTCTACCTGTAGTGAGATAATACATTAATCTAACCAACTTCAATCAGAATATAAATTATAATATACATAAATGGATATTATTAAAATCCTTATAGAAACTAAAAATATAAAACTTTATAAGGACGTGAACTAAATCAACTTAAAATTTTTCTCCTATATCTCATTTGGAAGTTCTTGGTTTTTGTATTCCAAACATGTGAATACCTTAATCATGTTTTCTCTTTAAACGTGATTATAACATGAATATCCATAGAAACCTAGTGAACAGATTCATTATATAAAAATTAACTCTTTCTACATACCAAAAATTCAAACCACGATATCACTTTGTCCTTATATCATTCATGAGCTCGTTAATACTGCCAAAAATCTCATTATCTATTTATCCCTTCATTATGTGCATATCATGTGCTTTCCAAAAACATTTCAATCACTTTTCTTGGTTACCAGTACCATATAATTATTGAAAACCACAATAAACCAATACATAGATATTCCAATATTCCATAATACTATAAACGAGATTCCATAACACTATTTTGAAATCCCATTACATAAACACTTAATCATTCCACTACTTTGTTTTCATACTCAACTTTACTAATAGTGATCTCATGTGACTTCCCTTTTTCTTTGGATTTAAGAGGTTGCTGACATCGATAATCATAATTAAACCTTGGATTTGGGCATTGGTTAGAATAATGCCCCATTTCCTTTCACTTATAGCATTGAAGTGTTGGTGGTGCATTCTTCGTAGTCTTTTCTCTATTCACATCATTAGAAACCTTTTTCCCATTATTCCAGAACTCAACTGCTCGATGACCTTCTTTTCCACACTTGAAACATTTTCTAGTACCTTTAAGGCAATCTTCACCATTCTTCTTTCCACACTTTTATCATAAGGAAACATTCATATTCTTTTCGCCATTATTTTGAGATTTTCCGTTCAACTCCATATTTCGTTTCTTCTCAAAACCATAAGATAGATTTGTAACACCAACTTCCAGTTCTACTTGATAGCGCAATGCAAAATCTCTTTATAGCCACTAAAGTCTCATATAGCTAATTTTCTTTGAAGAATTGGTTTTAAGCCACAGAATAATCAATCAACTTTACTTTCAGGTTGAATGATAATGCCAGAAGCATACCTTAAAAGTGTTATAAAATTTTTATTGTATGTACCAACAGATTCATCATCCTTTTTCTTAAGCTTAAGAAACACCTTTTCCATATTCGTTCAAATAATATGAGGGATGTACTTATTGAAAAATATGTTCTTGAACTCATCCCATTCCATGGATTCAATTTCATCTTGATGCCTTGTTATCTTAATTAGATTCCACCATTGGTCTTCTTCACCTTCTAAATAATAGAAAAAAAATGAATTTTTCATATTCCAAAAAACAAAGGATAGAAAATATCTTTTCAAATGTACTAATACATTGTTTAGAAACAAGTATATCAGAATACCCATATAAAGAAGGTGGGCATTGCCTCATAAACAACTCAATAGAATGTTATTCCCTTCTCTGTTCATTTGGAAGTCCAGAATATTTCATAGCTTGTGTAAGTATAGAAATAAGATTTTTCATTCCATTTCCCATAACATTTGGTTGTTCAGGAGAACAATAATTTCATTTCCTAGTGCATTGATCATTAACACGGTTCCTTCAGGTTCCATCCATTGTCTAAAACCCAAAAATAATTATGTGAGAGGAAAAACACATACTAGGAAAACAATAGAATCAAGGGGGAGTACATTCAATATCTAATATATTAGGTTTAATCCTAGGTTATTCATGATCATTATCAAAATTATAGGACTGTAACCTATACTTATACTTATCCTTAGGGACATCCCTATACATACCATAGAAATATCTCTAGGGATGTCACTAAAGTTTTCACATCCTAGTTTCCAAAGGTTAACTAAACATTCTCTATGATGCCAAATATAATAACCACAAATTGATTTACAAGAAATTACATTTATTTTACATAATAATTAATACATGACACAAAAATATCCCCATAGACCATATTAGTTTAGTGTCATTGGAATCTCAGAACATTATCTTCTAATCATGGGGAAATATCTTCAATATCTCCCATAAATATCTTCCCCTTTGGTTTTCCAACCTAAAACCATTATTTATATCCCTGGGAAAAGAAAACATAAAATGGGTGAGCACAAATTCTCAATAAGGGTAAAAATGGAGAACGAAAAACAAACCATAAACATTTTAACAAAAAGCATGAACATAATGTTTAAACATCAAAATCTTGAGTCATGAAATAAATCTTGGCAGTACTTAAGGCATAAATTATAAAGTAATATTATCCAAGATATATTAACATTGGAATAAAACATGTAATTGTGGTAAAATAATAAGAACATAGTAGCCAAGGAATTGCTGCTAAGACCATCATTGTGGAAAAATTCCATTACTGAACTGGGTTTACTTGTCGTTCCGACCATGTATTACTGAACCAGATTTACTTGTTATTACAATCATGTATATCTATTGAGATATAAATCTTTACCCAATGAATTGGAGGGATATATATGTCCCACCCAAATCATAATTAAATCATTCTTACATGTTCCACAAAAACATAAATCACTCATCATAGCAGAACCCAATAAATAAAATGGGTTTTCTTAAACATCATTCCATCATAACTTAATCCATATAAAATACTATTCTATCATTAACACAATCAAACCATATTAATAATAGGGATAGAAACATAACCCTATTTAAAGATAATCATCTTAGATGGAAAATAATTTTGATAAACCACTTGAACTCAGTTCGTGAGGAAAATATCCTTTCTTATTCAAAAACATTTTCTTTTCTCAAAATGTCGCCCAATTTTAAAATTAAAGAATTTATTTGAAAATAAATTTGATATAGTTCAGGGGAAGATTCATGAAAATAAGGAGTTATGAAGATGTAAAAATTCATTGATACTATATAATTTAAAAAACATTCTCCTTCAAAATTTTTCAGAAAAGTCAAAAATTACCTCGTATGGTAAAAAAACGAAAGACTCTTTCTATATCATGAAGTAAAAGTCAAAATGGGTAAAAATTACTTTAAAAATACATGGAAGAATACTAATAATTTTATGAAATTTTTTTTAGAAAACATGGACATGGATGATAAATATATCTCCAATAAATAAATAATTATAAACAGTCTTAGATAAAAATGAGATTAAAAAATTATCCCTTACATTGTAGTTTTCGTTAGTCGAGTGTGTGGTGACCTCCTCTTCTTCATTGGACTTCCTTTGGATCTCTTCTTAGGGACACTAGGGATGGCCTTTTTTATGGAAAACCAGGACCTAAAGAAGTTAACTAATAATGTTTATAGGAGAATTGGGATTGTGCTGGTCGAGCGAGAATACTTAAGGTGGTGTGATGAAATGTGGGAGGGGATACCTTTTTATAAGAGAGGAGGAGGGGCACTTTAGGAAGGTATTGAAATATTATTTTATTAAAAAATTATTTTCAGTTCTCAAAGGTCCAAAAAACATTTAATTCAAATATAATATGATTATTGTTCGAAATAATCTCAACCAATGGGTTTTAGACAATTTTAGGTCTTAAGTTTAACCTTATCTTTTAGCTTTAACCCCTAGCTAAATAATTTAACTCTTACCATGTCTTCTTGTATATTCATACTATATAGGTAACATAGTTACTATAAAATTTTAATAGAACCTCATGTGGTTTCTTAATGACATGTTAAACATGATCTAAGTCATTTTTACTAATCTCATATTGTTTGTACTATTATATAATTTAATAAAATAGTATTTGTTTTAAAAACTCATTAATGTCAATTTTTATACTTTTCATATAATGAATTTTTTTAAAAATACATAACATGATTATTTTAAAAAAACCACATTAATTCAAATATAACAAGTAATACTCATCCATAAAATTCTTTTATGGAATAAAAAGTTCCAAAATAACTTTATTTTAATATTTATAATCTCATTTATTTGAATCAATCATTAATAAGGTAATCACTACATCATTATTCTGTCATAAATAAATTTATTTATTTGGTGTCTAAAAATTATAAATAAAATACCATGATATAGGAAAACTTTTTATATTTTAAATTAATTTTTATAGTAGAATTTATCTTATGTATAACCCTATATTATAATTGTTTTATTAAGAAGATACAAGTTTTTGTCATATTTATTTTTTACTTTAAATTAATTCTTATAAAATATCATTTTCACATCCAAGTGGCTCCATGGGGTCCCAAAATCGACAAAAAGACGCCAATGGTAACAAATATATCATCAAATAGGATTATTATATGTTTTAAGGTAGTTTAATATTATTATAATATTATTTTTACCCTTATTTACCAGATTTACCCTTTAACCTTGGTAAATAAAATAATTACTGAAGTTACTGCTCAAAATTTTCAAAATTAAAAGGTACCTATTTACAAAATTTAAACCTTATGATTAAAAATATTGAATAAATTTATCCAAATTAAAAATATATTAGTTTCATTAATTAATTTAAAATTAATTCCCATTAACAAAACCAAAAAGTGGGTTTTTAAGAAGTAAAAACTCTCTAAAGATTGACATGTGTTTATATCCAATTTCAAAGTGAAATTACTTATAATGGCCAAAATTGTATTAAATGAAAAAAGTATAATACAATTACACTTTAAAACCAATTAAAAGTAAAGTCTAACAATATAAATATATTAAAAGAAAAGGTAGTTTTAACTTAAAATGCAGTATTTTCACTATTAATTAAAAATGAAATTTATTAGAAAATTACAAAATATTCAAAAAAAGTAAATATTTATGTCCTTCTTGAAAATAAGAAGTTTATTTGGTCAAATTTAACTTATAAAAGTGTCAAAAACTATATTTAAAGTGTGTGTGCCCTCAAAAGGCGGTAAAAATGCATTTTTTTAAAAAGTACTTCTTTTATCGAGAAAAATTGATTTTAATCTTATGTCATGTTCTAGAAAATATATAAGATGAATTTTAATGTTTTATAAAATTCAAAATATGGTTAAAACTATTCATAATTTCTAGTTTATATCCCATTAAATAATACTATTTTAACAATATATTGTTGTTTAGTGAAACTCGGTATTGCGTACAACTCAAGATATTGAGGAAGGTCACTCTTGCATGTAACACAATCCAAGTTAGTGTTGCATTTAGTGAAATATTCCTTTGGTGTTGCATATAACATAATATAAACATAGATATTTTATACATTGAAAAAAAAATGTACTCAGTGTTGTCTGAAATGAATTCTATCAAAAGAACTTGAAATTGTGTTTAACACAAGCTAAGAATAGTGTTGTGTATACTGCAAACTAATACAATGTTGTGAACAGCGTAAGGTAATCTTGGTGTAGTGTACAATACAAGACATCAGATAAATTAAAAGGAATATATCTCATAAAATATCGGGGTGTTACACTCTTTCTCTTCTGTGTAGACCTTTTTCTTTATGGAATGTTCCCTTAGACCTTCCCTACGAGGTTATAGTGAGGCATCAGGTTACAAGAATATGATTTGATCCCCTTTATGGGATTAGTCTTGGATAGGGTTTAGTAATCCATCTATGTGACTTTATGTGTTATCCTCTATCATTCCTTTTAATTCCCTAGGTGGGGTTAGAGGAATCATCGTGACAAACATACATGGGTGTATGATCCCCTACTTAGTGGGTTATTCCAAGTAGGGTCTGGTACACTCTAGAGACCCTGTGTGAGATTACCTATTTTTGAATTGATATCTTTAAAGTTCCAATGAGTATATATTTATGATTAGTACCAATGAGTATGAATTCTTGGATGAGAACATTTTGTATTACCAATCTCACTAAGTGAGTTCTCCTAGATGAGAGTTACCTAGAAACCTTGAGTAGAATCTTATGGCTAGCTGTATTATTATGATCTTACCCTAAGACTTGGTGTTTATCTTAAGTATATACGAGTTATTATTATTATATCTGCTATTTTAATTAACATTCCTTTTTGATGATGTGTTGAATACACCCTTATTTCTTTATGTTTGGTGACTTCAGTGTGACCTACTGGGTATGTATATAATCACCCATCAATGGGATCTTCCTCCACATGTCGTGTCTTATGAAAAATATTGGAAATTTTATGGAGTCTTAGATGGACTAGGACTATGGGTATCATAGTGATCTATATATACCATTTGTTGTACTATATTTTACATTTAAATGTAGTCTCATCCTTTCTAGTATGCTTGAATTTTTATAATTTTGGTGGGCTTTTCTTTTGCCCTTTTTTCTTCTATAAAATTTTTCATTCTAAAATTATGGGATATAGATGAGTTCATGTATTTTGGTATCAATTGAATTTTAATTTACATAATTATGTGTATATTGGAGTTTTTTTTTGTGTTTATAGGTACCTTAGGCTAAGGCCAACCATGTGAGTAATATACCTACTCAATACTCATCTCCATCCCCAGGACTATTAGAGGTAGACTTGGGGTATCACACTCATCTCATCACTAGCTAGGAGGGCCCTGGGAGTTCTTTTCGTAATAATTACTCATGCTAACCTATTAAAAAATTTTAAATTATTGGAAAAGGGATTAGGAAAACAAATTTTCAAAAGGAACATATATATAAATTCATGATTAATACTAATGAAGCATTTAATTAACATCTTATGAATATATACGGTGAAAAATTTCCAAGATGTATGGTTTATATATTTTCTCTTTATTCATTCCAGTATTTATGATAAGAATCCACTTATAGCCATTTTATAGGGCATGTAATACTTTTCTTCCTTGGTTTATAATTGTTCTTATAGTGCTCTGTGATGTATGTATTTTTTTGGTGGGTTTCTTTCATCTGTGTTTGATGTATTTGATATTTTTCTAATTTTTATTTTTAGTTATTTCTTTATTAGATAGTTCTTCCCTCGATCCACTCCATTTGGTATATTTTTTATGGATATAGCATCATTTTGAAGGTACTTCACTATAGTTGAGAAGTTATTTTTTCATCAACTGATGTTCCATCACTTTGTGGTTTTTGCACCTATGGATTTCATATTATAGAAAATGTTTTTTTTCAAACTCTCTAAGAGATAATTTCAACTATGAGTGATGATATATTTGAATTATGGTGTGACATATCTATCCTATTCAATTATCCTAGCTAATGTGAGACATTTTGTTTGAAAATAGTATGGATTTCATAACCATACACGTCTAATTTTTCATGTCGTATTCTTATTCTCAGTTAAGGAAGTTTTATTTTTTATGTTTTATAGTTAAGATTTGTGGTAGGCTGTTTTACTTGATCTTCTTTAAATGAATTTTCAAAACCTTTTTTTATGGTTGCACCAAATTTCAAGTTGATTGAAGACAAGGCATCGATTGATGGATTTTTAGTGTTCAATAGAATGTATTATAGTCCTCTCGTGGGCACCTAAAGTGTGAGATATCTAGATATTGTTTCTTGGTGACCACTTGGGTGAAGATTTGTAAGGGAATTTTTTATAGTTATTTGTGTCCATTCTTTTTCTCTAATAGTGTAATTTTTTACTGGATCAATTAAATATCCTCCATTATAATATGGAAGGAATTTTATGGGGATAATATGGTTGAGATATTTCTATGTGAATTTGAATTTAATATTGAGGTTTTTGTTTTTATTTAAAATATCTAATTTAATGGCCTAATGTGGTTTAAGGCTATAAGTCTTTCTAATTATGTTATTTTTCTCTCTATGGATTTACCTTTTTTTATTTTTCATGTATTTCAGGCCAACAACCATGTTATCTCATTTTCCAGCAAGGGTCATCGAGTCTGTTTGGTTCTTCACTAGTATAGTGGTTCTTACCCTATCTCTATAAAACATTTTCCTCAATACTAATCCTAATTACTGTAAGATCTTGGGTTATTTAATTATAGGTTACTTGGGATACTTTCTTCATGATCATATTTATCATTTTTCTATCGTTGGTGGTTGATGGTGGTGACTTCAAGTGAATGTTTTCCAACATGTCTCATTCAGTACGAAATTCACATTGCTTTGGAGGCTTTCCTACTTCAAAGAGATATCTGGATATTAAGGATTCTGAGTGGGATGTTTGTTTTGTTTGATGCCTCGGTTCTTGTGGTGTGTTATTGTTGTATCATTGGGCTTCTTTTTTGCATAAATTTGGTATGAGTCCATTTATTTTGGTGATTGGTTACCCTATGAACCATATAGTGTTATTTTTTCCCCTTTTACCAGGATACGTAGACTTTTTTTCCATTAGGAAATGTCACGTTTCATCACAATAAATGTTTTGGTATCTCCCCTAGACTATTTTTGAAATATTGATTAAGAGGGATTATTCTAGTTTGTTGGGTTGTGTGTTGGTTCTTGGGATCTAGAAGTATGTTCTCAGCCCCTTGGGATTTATTGTGGGTCTTGTTTATTTTTAACTCATATAGAACAAACATAATTGTTAATTTATTAAAAAAAATAGACATAAAAAAGTCAAAGTATATGCATGTTTTAATAAAAATAATGAGTTCCTTCACCTGGCGTTAGTAGAAAAGGATTTATTCCCAATTGATATCATATATGGACTCATGAAAATTTTAATGATACCCCAACCTAGTCTTCCTTAGTTATAGTAAATTAAAATCACGAGGATGTAATTTATTTAAGAGGGGAGTATGTAACATCCTAGAATCTTGATTTAAATATATCTCCCTATATGAAAAATAATATTTAATATTTTCTTCTGTTTCCTATTGAAACTAATACTCATAATATATCTATTATACTTGACTATTTCAAATATTCTCAATGTGAGTATTTCAAATAATTACATTAAGAGTTAATTTTATTTTTATTTTTAGAGAAAATATATCAATGAGATAATATAAACATAATAAATTAATTCTAACTACATTATATATAATTTCAATTATATTTTAACCATGGTAATTATTAGAAACAAAAGTGTACAATTAAATTGAATATATTTTTATAATGAATGGAAAATATAGAACATAAAGTATGAATGTAATCATAGAATATACAAGTTGTATCAGAATTAAGATTTTAGTTTAATGGTAATATATATATATATATATATATATATATATATATATATATATATATATTAATTTTTAAAAATTATTCTTATGATTATTTATGAGATTTTTATACTAAGAAATCCACAAAGGTGATCATTATAATATAGTTATTATTAAATATTTTGTATAAAATATATTTTTATAAGTAACAAATATATTGAATTTAAAAAATATATTTTATATTTTAAATATTGTTTTTATAGAATAAAAATAATTAATTAAATATCATATAATAATTATGAAATAAAAAATATAAATGTAATAATACTTAGAAAAGGAAATAGTATTTATTTTTCAAAAAGCTGTTTTTATATGTATTATATGATTTTATTAAAAAAATCACTTACTGATATTTATAATATTAATTTGATAAAATGGTAATCAATTTTTTAATTGGAACATTTAAATTTGGAAAGGGTAAATTTTTTGTATTTTTTTACAAAATTGAATATTTAAGTGAATCGTGATAAATACATTTTTTTGTACATCATATGTTTTATGACATCATTATGATGTAAATATGAATAAATACTTTATAAAACATTTTTCAAAACCTAAAATGTACTAATTATTAAAATAATGCATTTAAAAATAATAAACAAAATTTATAAACCTTTCAATGCCTAAATTGTATTTAATTAAAATAAAAAACTAAATTTTATTCTTTAATTTATATAAAAAATAAAAATTCCATTTGGTGTTAGGTGTGCCAAAATTTCAAAGAAACGTCTATTTTTTTTAAAACTAAAAAAATTTAATAATAAACACTATTCATAGTTTTAATCCAAAATAGTAAAACAATTAATAACTTATTCAAAAATAATCATCTCGCTTTCTTATATAAATTCCCATTATACAAAAACTTCTCCTCACCCTCAAATATATTTTATTTTCCAAAGTGGTAACAAACCATACATTTATATATTTGTAAATATAGAGGTGTGTCATATTTACAAATATGGTATTATTTAAAACACATGAACCCCTTAATAAAAAAACAACACTACTTTATTTTGTTATAAATTTACATATAGAGAATAATTATACTCCATAAATTGAAATCAGTATAATGGGTAAATAATCATAAAAAAGAAAATAACTATAATTTGATGGTATGAAACATAACGGTCCCCTAGAATTATCATAATTTTGAGCAACACTATAAAAACAAAAAAAAACATTAGAAATATTTTCATCATTTAGAATTTGATAATAATGTTACCCTCATAGGAATTTAAGTGTCTAATGAATGAAAACAATATTAGGTATTTATGAGAAATATATAACCAATATAATTGTTGGAATTGTAAAATGTGTTTTATAATTATAACTTGACCATTATAATAGTAAAATGATTTATAAAAAATATTTAATAAGTAAATATATATTTTAGTGTGATATGAAATAAATATTCAAATTAGGATACTCAAAAGAAAGTATAAGTTCATTTTTAATAAATTTTATTTTTTCATACTATATAAAACCTTATATTTGATATTAAATATTAAAATTACATAATATATAAAATTATTTTGACTTTATAAATTTCATTTACAGAATTATTACACTGCAATTTTCAAAGAATAATTTTTTTATATGTTTTTTAAAAAAATGATTTTTTTGTAAAATATTAAAAATACATTTTTTCAAATATTTTATATTTTTTGAAGATGGGTCCTCATAAACCTCTTCTTTCATTTTTTTAATTCTGCACTCTAAAATTATGACTTTTTATATCTTCATAAAATATTTATTTCATAATTATAAAAATATTTATGTTATTATGATATAGTATAACTATTTTATACCATTCATAATATATATACTCTCTCACTTTCCTGCTTTTTGACACGTCCCATTAATGGTCTGTTTTATCTTCTTGTGAGAATGTTACCAATTATTTAATTATCACCACCTTATTTATTTAATTATTAAATATAATATATAATATATAAATATATAAATATAAGCTATTTATATTTCTAAATTTAATTATACTAATTTATAAATAACAAAGAATTCGAACTAAGATATTGAAATGTAAACTTGAAAATTAAAATAAACATGCATCGATCCATTCTCACTTCCAAGAAATACAAATTAATAAATTATAATTATTTTAATTGATAAATAATCACATAAATTTATTATAATATACTTATGTATTAATTTTTTAATAAACATAAGTTTATTACATAAGAGGTGTAAACATGATGAATCAAAACATGACATAATGTAATGGGAATCTTGAACCCAACTCTTTCTTTTTTGGATTTTTCACTTATTCCTCTTTATATTCAACACGATTCTTATAAAACCATTATAGATGACTATTAATTTTATTTACCCTTTTTATTCAATGGATATACATTTTTTTCTTTATTGAGATTCATTCATATCCTTCTTCATGATTATTGATAATTTCATTATTCTCAAAATATCTCATTTATTCCTATTATGATTATTCATATCATATTCCATGAACTATAATAATTTATTTTTAAATTAAATCACGTTAGATTGTTATTTTGGGAACTTACATGTTCATTGATTAATATGATTCTAATGAAATCATTATAAACCCATTTTTCTCCTGTGTTTATTTCACTGTAATAAAACTACCATATACCATGGGTTTTAAACTGCTTTTATAGGCCATATCTTCATTTGTATACCCTATACCAATAACTCTAAGAACTATGGGATATTAATCCATTACTACAGGGAAATAATAAAAGTTTTTATTTAAACTATATGTATAAACCATATCCAATTTTAAGTACCAACTATTTATGCTAAACTGTTTGTATAGATGTATACCAACGACTAAGGTAAACCATTATTATAGGTTTCCCTACCAATCTATCACCACAAGCCCATATAGAAGCTCCACACAACCAATAAAACAACCAGAAAAAAACCAATCGGAACACACATTCTATGGAGTACATATATTGTATATTTAGAATTTAACCAACTGATTATAGTATCCATATTTTTCAAACCATTCAAAATACTATAACATACATATAAAATCAACACAATTGACTTGTTTTAATCATTAAACACTATCCACGCATTTTCCTTTTTGATTTCAACTTAAAATGGAGTGGATCAAAATATCCCTCATCACCACCATTTCTATTAATATCATCACCTACATTATGAACATCTTTACTATAGTTTTCATCATTAGTATTATCATTGAAATCACCATGAGTTTCATCACCTCAATCACAACTAGGATTTTAATTTACATCACCCATTGAATCATATAAAAAGAACATTATTTACATACATGAATCAAGACTACATCAAACTCTACTTGAATTGATGGAAATAATGTTTTCATATCTTTTTTAAACTTATTAGTTATCATTTGAAATCTTTTATACTTCTGTATATCTATTTTTGGCCTCAAATTATTTAATGTGAGTTATCTTCATCTCGATGATGCTATATCTTTAGTTGGTGCTTGATGAGGTCCAATACCAAGTGGGGACGATTATCTTACTAGGTCGACATCAAAATCTTTCATGGTGATACTCACCTAATAACTTTCTTAAATGACTATTTGGTAAAAAACATTCATAATATTTCTCATCGAGGTACTCTAGGGAACACTATTGAAAATATAAATAAGATATTTAATTAACAATTATGCATCATAATTTTAAATAACGATAAAAATACTTAAAATATTTTCTTTTTTTATTCATTTATAGAAATTCCATATTTTTCCCTCTAATTTGAGATTTTTTTTATCAAATCAAACAACCTTTTATGCCCTCTGTTGTTTTCTACAAAAGACATTCATTACAATAATACTACATTATTGAATAATATAAAGTTGGTAAATTAAATTAACTCATTATATCCAATAGTAAAATAATAAAAACCATTACAAATTCAAATAATTATTAATGAACTTTGACTTATTTGGTCAAGGTATATTCAAATTAGTTTCATTACATTTTTTATTGAGTCTAATTTAACTGGATATTTAATTTATTTTTAATGTTTTTCATTAATTTTGTATTAATTTGACTAGGTTTGAGTTAGTTCGGTTCAAGGAATAATTTTTTAGGATTATTTATCACTTTTATATATTAGTGAATTAGGTATGGTTCAAATCTAATTTGTTTGGTTCAATTTAGATAATTTCATATTGTTTTATTTCATCTCAATTTAATTCAATTCATTTGATTTGATTTTATTTTGATATCTTTGGTTTGGTTTTGTATGTGCTAATTGGGATTATATCTATTATATTCAATTTTATATTATTTAAATCAATTTTTATTTAATTTGATCCTAATTGAGTTATATTTTTATAGTTTTCGATGGTTATAGTTAGTTATTTTTCATCTCATTTCAACTTATTTGGTGTTTTTTATATAAATTCAATGGTTTTTTTCCTGCATTCCACCTAGTATGATTCAGTTCATTTAACTTTCATTTTTTTCATAATGATTCGATTAAACTAATTTTTTATTTGATTAATTTTATTCAATATAGTTTACAATATTTCACTTTCATTAAATTCAAATAAATATAGTTTTAGTTAGTTTGATTCTTTTTGGGGTATGTTAGTTTATGTCAGATTAGTTTGACGTAGTTTATTTTTAGGTCATGTCATTTTTTTCATCTAGTTTAAGTTGGTATTGTTGTATTAGTAAAATTATCATATATTTTTTATCTCTATTTTTGTTTTATTACATTTAAATTGATTAATATCTATTTAGTTTGGTTAAAAATTATTATGTTCTACTTGGTTTGGTTTGGTCTAACTCAATCTAGGGTGGGTTTCATAGGATATAATTGGTTTTATTTGAATTATATTAGGTTTATTTGGTTTGATTATGATTTATTATCTTTGGTTTTATTATTTATTGTTATATTAGTAATAAGATTTTTAATTTGGTTATGTATGTTTTGATTTTATTCCATTTAATTTGATTAACTTATATTTAGTTCATTACAATAAATATTTGGTTTCATTTAGTTGTGTTTGTGACCAGTAAAACTAAACTAGTTATTAAAAGTACATGGAATCTATCATGATTTATGATTTTAGTGTTCGCTAATGTGTTTATGTAATTTATAGAATCCTTTTTATTTTTATTTCTTTATGAGGAATCCTAAAATATAAAATTCAATAAAATTAATACAAACAAAATTTTCAATACAAACTATTAAAGTTGAATAATACCTTAAACTCATTACTCTTCTAATAAACAATAATTTTATGGTATTATGTAGTAGGAAAATAATTGAATATTGGTACACCCTCTAACTTAGTGTCTACTCTACTCTTCTAACCAACATAGAGATCATGTTTATATAATCTCCATAATTTCCCAGGTTTTATCAACTCTTCCTCCTTCACAGATTAACCATCAGGAAAGTTAAATCGATGGTCCAATGAACATGTAAATTCATATAAATAAAATTATAATAGAGATTTAAATTTAATATAGTTTCTTACCCATATATTATCACATGCATTTTCGAGGATTTTATTACCAATATGTCTCCATGATACTGGATGAACTGGAATGATATTGCTATACATAGAAAATGTCAACATGGAAATTCTACACTATCTATCATTTTCACCTATCATTTTTTATCTTCATTATAATATACCGTTATTTTTGTTTGATGGTTATATGATATATGTGTATGTGTGAGCACACATCACCTATTAGAAGATCCCACTAAATAAGATAAAATAAAAAAGTAGAATTAATTAATAGTATAATTAAAAATAAATTTATGTGATATAATTTGAAAAACTTCTAAACATAAACCTAATCTGGTATGATCATTAGGCTCAGATCGATCCATGGGATATTCTCGATATATAACATTTGAAGGATTTTCTAGTTTCAATGCATGCTCTAGGTCATCTATATATTATGGAGTAGAATTTTATAGAGAGAAATCATCAAATCCAAGAAGGATTTGAGTAGGAAATTAAGGTTTTGTAGACATGGTGGGATAAGTATAGAAGTTTTGAGGATACATAATCTTATATGGAAATGGTATATGAGAAGTAGAGCCTAAGTAAGATGATTATGGAGTCCTATATGGGAACATACTTAGCTGATTAGGTGGAGTAGGAAAAGTGTGGTTGATGGGATATCTTATAGTGGGTCTAAGTTTGAACAGGTATGAAAAGTTATCCATGTAACTTTGTTAGAACCCTTTATTGTTTGGTTATGATAGTTAATCCTACTAGTATTTTGAGTAAAGGTCATCTCTGGTTTGGATAAATATACCTAAAATAAATTTCATAAGGAATATAAACATGAAAATAAATTTAATTTAGAAGAAAAATATTACAATTATTATACTCCCTAAAGGAACTCTAAGAGGAATCCCTAGGTCATGTAGTTATCATTCATCATCAAATAGTCTATTTCTTTGAATTTATTAAATATATTTCATAATATTCATAAAAATTAATTTCAATATTTAAAAAAACATTAAATATAATGTTTAAAAATTATAATTCAAAGAAGATATAAACAATACAATAATATCCACTTGCATACACCCAGTTTAAAATCGTTTAAAAAACCCCATTTAAAACTTTTTAAAAAAAATAGTTGTATTAAAGTTTTAAAATACTATTTTAAAGATGTTTATTTAAGAACATATTTTACAAACTGTAATTTAATACTATGTTATAAATGTTCTTAAAAAATATTTTGAACCTAGTTTTATGAATTGAAATAAATCTAATTAAATCTGAAGAAAATAAAAAAACTAAAACAAACATTCCATTACAAACTAATACTTAATTAAATTATTTATAATAGTACCAAATTGAGAAAACCACATCAAGATAAATTTAATGAACTATGAACATATATGGTTACTTCTATATATTACCTACAACTACTTTAGTTTCAACATAAATTATGAAAGTCTGAAAATTTGATTCATCAAATCCAATATTCTTTTCAACACTAATGGGGGAATCAATTTTTTGAATTCTATCCCTACCATCGTTAAAAATATGTATTGTGATTACTTCAATAATAACAATTTAATCAGGCCTCAAATGATCTTTCACATAAAAAACTTGTTCTTACATTGATGCAAAGGTATATAGTTCATCAGTAGTAATAAAGTGAGTCATATCAATATATATAAATCCGTATTCATCAATAAATGTACCAAGTCTTGTAGTTGAGCCAAATAAAAAATTATTTCATCATAGTGACTCGACCATGAAAGTAGTATTCCAATTACAGTATCTTCCCAAAAACTCCATAATAAGAAACATTTTCATATCAAGTCATACTATATGATACCTTATAAGAACAATATGTTGTAGTAGTTAACATAATTCCATCAATTTTTTCTCATGTTAAGCACTAGATTAGTTATAAAAGTTTTTTACCCATAGATTATTAAGGATTCTCTTTCACGAACCAAATAATTTTGGCCAAAATCAAACACTCATAATTCTTGAGAGATAGAGCCAACATATAAACTAAATTATTAAAATATATATGAATAATAAAATTAAATTATTATATATATTTTAATATTACAAAATTAATTTTCATACCTTTTATTTTAACCAACCAAGAAACCATTTTCTATGAAAAGTCTCTCCACTTCACAAAAAAAAAGAACAATGAACTCTACTAATAATTTGTTTATGTTCCCTATATAAAATGATAATAAAATTCTAAGGAATTTGTGAAATATGTATTATTAGATAACATATACATTTTCATATTACTAACTTGATATATTCAACTAAAATACCATAGTTAAATAATAATATAATATTATGCATATTTCACTCTTCAAGGATCAATGTTTCCAATGTATATGACCTGGTAATTCCTCCTATTTGAGGAAGAGATGGAAGTGAGGGTTCAATTTCCCCATAATTCTCATCTTCACTTCTCATTCTCTGATTATTTCTTTTTCTCACATCATACAAATACATTGAATAAAAATCCATACATTCTTAATCTAGATAACCTCTCATAATAGAGCCTTCATGATGATTCTTATTAAAGAAAAAATACTTAATTGTGCACATATTTATTTTAGTATGATATATGAACTGAAAATGAAATGTGTCCACCAAGAATTGTTTTTAAGGAATATGGATGGTTAAATGCAACATGCTAGTGAAAAATGATGGATGTAAAATTTTCACCGACTAATAAAAAATTAATGGCGTAACACCTTGAGATTTTTTGGAAAAAAATAAAAAATATATAATATTATTTATATTTTTTTACAAGAAAAATAAGTTTTTCTTATATTACATTGAACCATGATTTTATCTTATGTTACATGAAATACTAAAATTAGATTTTTTTATATGAAACTTCAATTTTCAATGAAACATGAAATACTATTAAAATATTATTAATTAATATGATAGTTGTTGCCTAGAAATTTTAATGGTAGGTATGAATATGATTAACTAAATTATAAAAATATATTGTGTAAACCTATATATAAAATTAATTATTTGGTGACCAATAAATTATAAATGTAAATAAAAAATATTTGAAAATAAAGGAAATATTTTTCTGAGAAAACTATTTTTATGCACATAAACCTGATTTACGTCAATAAATAAAAAAAATAACTTTTAGTGAATTATTTTAATTAAATTTATATGTTAATATTCAATAAATTGTTTAACAATATTCTTATGTGTTTTATAGACAAGAGAAAATAATATATCAATTTTTTGGCTTCAAAATTTTATTTTTCTAAAAATAGTTTTGTCACATATTGAAAAACTAATTTGATATTATTTTTTCCACTTTTAGAAAATTTATTCAAAAGAATAAAATTTATTTTTGAAATTATCTGTCAAAATTACATAAGTAAATTTTTGGGAATTTTATTAAAATATTTATTTTTTGATCAATAATGAAAAATAATGGTTTTTATTAAGAATTTTTATTTATTTTATACAATTTAAAAACATGAAAAATAATTTCAAGTGATTTTAAAAGTAAAATTAATTCTATGTTATATATATTATACTAATTTAGGTCATTGAAATCAATTTCATATTGAATTTTGATATATAATTTTTTTAAACTTTTAAATCTTTTCAATTTGGAAAACTTTTATTTCATCGCATCTACGACATTAAATTTAAAATAATTTTTGAAAAATAAATGAATGGAATTTTGAAAAATATATTCAATACTTTGAATCATCATAAATTAACTTATATAATTATTTTAAATTAAAATTTTACCATAATAAATAGTAAAAACAGTAAAAATTAATTATCACGGGAAAGGTTAAAATGAGTGTACCAGGGGTTACACTAAAAAGATAATGGTTAAAATGGAAAAGAAAATTTATAAAACCACATTTTATAGCCATATTTAGACATTATAACCTATAAGGTTAAATAATTACTATTTTTTGAGCCTTAATTTGGGTACACCTTTTTGTTTTTAAAAATTACAAGTGTGTCACTCCCACACTTATTAAATTACACCACCTCTCCTATCATATTCACACTTCCAAAACCCCTTTTTATGAAAATACCTATCCATATTTCTTCCTTAATTAAATCCACACATCATAGATGAATTGATGAGATCATAAATCCAACCTATGAAGGCATTAAAATAAACCTAGATATGTTGTCCAAAGAAGAGGTAATGTTTTTAACTATGCATTTTTTTCTATTTATTAATTTAAATACATAAAATATTTTCCAACTATGATAAAATAAAAAAATAATTATCTCATATTGTAGAATCTTTAACCTAATTAGCCTCCTGAATAGTGATTTTGAGCCTGGTTCCACTTGTATTAGGTGAACCTCCCTAAATGCCAAAGTTTGCCGACAAGAAGTGAGGGTGTAAAGAGGAAACGGTGGGTAGGCTATACCCTTATGGGATCATATATGTAACAACCAAATTTCCCATGATATTTTCCCTTTGAATAATGCAATAGGTTGCGTTGTACGCAACTTCGAGATTCTAACACATCACGACCAATCAAACTAACAGTTATGAATAGTACGACCCACTTTTTAAAATTTTATATATTTTATTTTTCAAAATGGAATTTATTTTTGGATTATAAATATCAAAATTATATTAGGGTAAATTTTAGGTACTCTTCTGAAAAATTTTATTTTTTTATGAATAGTGAAAAATACTAAATTTTAATTAAAAACAAATTTTTTAAATAGAAATAATTTATAGTGTTAAATTATACATTTTAGTGGTTTTAAAGTATAAATAGATTATATTTTTATCTTTTAATATAATTTAGGTCATTGGATGTAATTTCACATTTAAACTGGACATAAAAAAGTGTCAATATTTTGATAGTTATTATTTCTTAAAAACACGCTTTTTGTTTTGACAATGAGAATTAATTTTAAATTAATTTATTCTACTTATATGTTTTGAACTTGGAAAAAGGGATTCCCTATTTGGAATCAGGAGGTCCAAATTGTGTAAATAGGTATCTTTTTTAGACATTATTAATATTTACTTCAGTAAATATTTTATTTACCATGGCTAAAGGGTAAATAAAGTAAATAAGGGTAAACAAATATTATTATAATAATATTAAATTACACTAAAATGTGTTCTATTCCCATTGGTTGATACATGTCTGAACATGGGAATCCTTGTGTCTATTTTGGGACCCCATGGATCAACTTGAAAGTGGTAATGACACTTTATATTAATTAATTTAAAGTAAAGACAAAATAACATAAAAATATATCTTTTACTAAAATAATTTTTACAAGAAGTTATATATGTTATCTTTTCGACTATAAATATTAATTTTAAAGCTAAAAAAATTTCCTACATCAGGGTATTTTTTATAATTTTTTTACATCAAATAAATAATATTATTTATAACACAATAATGATACAGTGTTTACCTCATTAAAGAATGATTTAAATAAATGAGGTTATAAAAATTAAAACAATATCCAAAACCTATCCAATTATTATTAGATGATTTTATTTAGAACACGAGTCATCTTATATTTGACTTTAATGAGTTTTTGACCTTTAGAAACCGAAAATAATTATATAATAAAATAATATTTTCAAACATTCCAAAAGAGCCCCTCATCCCCTTTATAAAAAAACCTCACCTCTAACCCATTTATCCCACCTCTCAAGACCTTTGACTTGTCCAAACTCCACCCAATTAATCTCCCTAAATCCATATCTTCCTCTTAGAATCCTTACATTAAGAATAAGGTACTTCAAAGAAGATTTTTGGTTCAAACCAAAGGGAGTTACCCGATTTAAAGGTAACCTCTCCTGTTATGTTCTTTTAGTTTTTTTTTACTTCTCCCCCCTAAACTCTATTTATTCCTTTATTTTATAACAACACCAATATTATCAATATACTAGGTTTTTTTATGAGAATTATTTGAACTACACTTATACACACCACCATATAATGGGTATAGATCATAATGTTTCTGTGGACGACGAACTACCGCCTCACGGAATGATGATTGTTCAATCTTCTACTACCACCTCTTATGGTGGACATTATGGTGGAACTATAATTATATATGATATTTATTTTATCTAAAACCTTCTAAAATTATCTTTTATAGCATAACTTTATTCTTTTCATGTTGTATATATACGATAATTTTATTTGGGGAAGTGCAGACTACCGCCCCCTCAAAGTGATATGACTCGTTCATACCATACATATAACATATAAAAGATGGTTTTAATTAACTTACATAATGTAAATATAATAATATATTATACTGGAATAATAATATACCTATGTATCATTTGGTCTTCTTTTCTTTTAAAATAAAAAAATGAAATGGAAGTAGCGTTCGTGCGTACGTATGGACTATCGTCTCCACGAACACGATGAGATTCATTACCCATCGTAACCATTCAAAGATAATTTTTATTTGATTATTAAAAATAATATTTAAGAACACTATATAATTCTATATATAAATCAAATAAATACTATCCATAACAAACATGACTTAAGTAACAAAACATATAATAGAAAATGAATCAGTTATCACTCGAAACAATGATACTACTAACATATTATTAAAAAAGGAATATTAGAAGATCATATATGATATCATATTTATATATGTGGTTATTTTATTATTTAACAACAATTATTTAACTATTATACAAGAGGTTAACGTACCCTCGAACAAGGAAAAGTACAAGGTAGGTGTTAATTTCACAACCTCTTTATTATCTGAGGTTGTTTTTACGTAAGTGTCTACTAGGACCTCTTTATCACCCACCTCCATGTTTCTTAAAAATTTATTTCAAAACCTTTTTACTATTTACTATAATATGGGTTAAATTAATTTATACCCTTATTTTGATTTTTATAAAATGTTTTGAAAGGAATATTTCTATCATTTTCCAAACAATTCACTTTATAACCTTTTTGACAAATTAAGGTAAGAATGTTTTTTAACTTATATGGCGGGTGCGGTTATTCTATGCCATTATAACACCTTTGAATATTTCCTTACAATATTATAATAATATTTTCAAAATAAATGTTTTCTTTTATAATTACATTAATTTTAAATGATTTCAAAATAAAAAGAGATATTTCTCTCAAATAGTTTTTATTTCATCTACGTCAACATCCTTTAATTGATTTTATACTTGTTCAAAGTTGATTTATTATGATAAAAATATTACATATTGTATTAAAGGTTTTGTGATATGTTTGAATTTGGATGTGTTATTTTTATACCATTAATGGTTTATGGTTAATGTATTAACATTTCTTATACTAGTTTTAATATGAATGTTTATGTTATGTTTCAACTTGTTCATATGAGAAATGCATTGGACTTAGTAAGTGATGGGTGGAGCCCACTATAGCACCTCAATGAATCATTAATTATCATGAGACAAACTAGTGTCTTGGCATAAGGCCTTGACAAAATCTTATTTGTAGACATATCACGAGGCCTTAACTATGTGGTTATGATGTCCGACATTATGCATTCCAGTATTATGAAATAAGTTATTGATATTACATGTGATTATTTGACTAGTAGAATATCCATGTGAATAATTAAATGGAATTATTTGATTTATCCTTTCCATATTATTTTGATGTTTAATTTTAAAATGCTTTTGTTTTAGTCTTATACATTGCCTTAAATGTTTAGGCTTATTTATAAAAGTTTCCGCTATATTGTTATCCTTACTAAGCATCTGAGCTCACCCCTTTCTATGTTTTATTTTTCCTAGGATGTGAAGAAGTAAATTATGATTAACCTATAGGGATAGGCCAAATACATGAATGTGTTCAAGGGGGACACAATGTTGTTTCTCTTAATTTTATTATGTAATGTAAAACTTATGTATGTATCTAGTAATTCAAAGGATAATAAACTGATCAGTCTTTCGAGACATGGTTCCTTGTATCATGCCAATGTTATGTAATAATGCACCAACTTTGGGTAACTGGGGTCGGGGAATTATAGTTGGTATCAAAAGAAGTTTAGTAAAGACCTTGGAAACTGGATTTAGATAAACTCTGATTAGAACACATTAACCTAAGATAGACTTTAAGGATTAGTCTAAGAGAACTTCCTAGAATTTTGGTAATGTAGAGATTTTGTGTATTTTCCAAGAAATAAATCTCTGTTTGTATATGAGTAGGTAGAGGCTACTCTGGAATAGATTTACCTTGGAGTGAAAACTCTGACAAAGAGTTTCAGGCTTTACCCTAGGTATCCTGGTACATGAAAATGGGTCTTGATGCACTCTTGGTTACAACACTCCTAGGGGATATGCTTAGGATAATTCAAATTTTATTTACAAACCATTATGAATGATTTATGAGTATATACCTCCTTAAAGAAAACATTTTTATGATTATTTATTATATCCATAAACTGTTCAATTTATGTTAAGTATTTTACAAGTTTGGAATTATGTATTGAGATTCATAAAATAATCTAGTGTATTCCATTGTTTAGAAATGTCACCTAGTGGAAAGAATAGAAACTGTATCAACACACATAATCCGTGTAGGGACTTCCCTCCTACACAAGATAATTATAATGGAGATGGTGATGCAACTAGTGATGATAAACTTATCACCATACTGAGAAAACTCACTCAGGTTATGAATAATAACCTTACCCGTATGGAGCACCCCGATCCACAACGCAGAGGTTAAATGTTATAACACTTCATGAGGCAAAAGCCACCAACATTCAATGGGACTACAAATCCATTTTTATCTGAGCAATGGATAAGTTCCTTAGAGAAAATATTTCACGCTTTGGGGAGGAAGAGAATGAAATAACTAGGGGTGAAGAAAATAATGTTAAAATAAAGGATGTACCTATTGTGTAATAATATATTGATGTGTTTCCATAGGATTTACCTAGACATCGTTGAGAACGAGAAATTGAGTTTTCCATTGATTTAATTCCTAGTTCAAGACCCATATAGAAGACCCCTTATAGAATGTCCACTATGGAATTAGTAGAACTAAATAAATAACTTTAGGAATTGAGTAATAATGGATTTATTCGACCTAGTGTTTATCTATGGGGAGCCCCTATTCTTTTTGTTAAGAAGAAATATGGATCTATGAGGTTGTGCATTGACTACAGGGAGATTAATGCTATAACAATAAAGAACATGTGTCCCCTACCTCACATTGATGATTTATTCGACCAACTTCATGGAGCTCAATATTTTCAATGATTGACCTCCGATCTGGATATCATCAGTTTTGTGTGAAGAAGGAAGACATTCCGAAAGCAGCATTTTGAACCTAGTATGGGCAATATGAGTTTATAGTAATGCATTTTAGACTGACTAATGAACTCTATGTTTTCATGGATCTAATGAATATAGTTTTCAAGGAATATCTTGATGACTTTGTAGTGGTATTTATTGACGATTTCTTGGTTTACTCAAAAATCTAAGAAGATCATAAAAATCAATTGCACACTATTCTGAAAACCCTCAGAAGAAATGAATTATATTGGAAGTTTAGAATGTGTGAATTATTACTTCAGAAGATATAGTTTCTTGGCCATATTGTCTCTAAGGATGGAATCTCCATTGATCCTTCAAAGACCAAGGCAGTCTAAGAATGGCCAGAACTAACGAGTATAACTGAGGTACGCATTTTTATTGGTTTAGTAGGTTATTATCGGTGCTTCATCCAGAATTTTGGCCAATTGGATAACCCATTAACCAAGATCACATGTAAATGGGTTAAATTTGTTTGGACAAAATAGTGTGAAGAATGTTTTGAAGAATTTAAGAGAATATTAATCAATGATCCTATATTGACTCTACTATTGGGGAATGATGGGTTTGTTATTTATAGTGATGCTTCAAAAAAAGGACTTGGTTGTGTCCTTACGTAGAATGATAGGGTTATTGCCTATGCATCATGATAGCTAAAAATTCATGATCAAAACTGTCCCACTTATGATCTTGAGTTAGTAGCTATAATATTTTCTCTAAAGATATGGAGATACTCTCTCTATGGTGAAAAAATGTGAGATTTATACTGATCAGAAGAGTTTTAAGTATATTTTCTCACAAAAATAACTTAAAATGAGTCAAAGGATTTTTCTAAAACTACTCAAGGATTATGATTGCACCATACACTTCCACCTGGGGATGAAAAATAAGGTGGAAGATTCTTTGAGAAGAAAGGATCATGGAGTTTTGAACAAGATGAGATTTAAAAGGGATCCTATGTTTATATATCTAGTAAATATTGATATGGGAATAATAATGGAAGGTGAAACATCAATAATTTTTCAAATGGTTGCTAAAAAATCTTTACTAGAAAGGAAAAAAAGTTCTCAGATTGATGATGAGGAGGTTCAAAAGAAATTAAATCTATGAATGATGATAGATTAATCGACTTCATATATGAAGATGGGATTTTGAAATATGGGAAGAGACTTTGTGTTCCTGACATACCAGATTTAAAAAGGGAATTGTTGGATGACGCTCATTGCTCCAATTTCACTATACACCCTGGTAGTAATAAGATGTATAGATATTTGAAGGAATATTTTTTGTGGGACAACACAAATAGAGAGATTGCTGATTATGTGTCAAGATGTATGATTCGTTAACAAGTGAAGGCTGGAAGACAACATCCTAGAGGAGTCATGCAACCTCTTCCCATACCTGATTGGAAATGGGATGATATTATGATGGAATTTGTCATGGGAATAGAAATGACTCCTAGAAGGAATGATGCAATATGGGTCATTGTTGATCATCTTACCAAGTTATCACATTTTCTTGCAAAAAGAGAAGATTTACCACTTGAACGTCTAGCAAGACTATATATTAATGAAGTTGTAAGACTTAATGGAGTAACCCTATCTATTGTTTCTGATCATGATCCCCGTTTTACATCAATATTCTGGAAAAGTCTTCAGAAGGCCTTGGATAATGAACTTCGTTTGAGCACCGCCTACCACCCTAAAACTGATGGTCAATTAGAACGGACTATTCAAACCTTATAAGACATGTTGAGATCTTTCTCACTTGACTTTCAAGGTGTGTGGGATCAGTATTTACCTCTAGTAGAATTTTCTTATAACAATAGCTTCCATTCAAGTATTCATATGGCACGATATGAAAGTTTATACAGAAACAGATGTCACACACAAACTTGTTGGGATGATGTTGGTGAAAAAAAAAACTCATAGGCCCAAAACTTGTTGAGGAAACAATGGAAAAGGTGGAGATTATCCAAGCCCACATCAAAGCTGCTCAAAGTAGGCAAAAGAGCTACGCCGATAACTAAAGGAAGTATTTGTAATTTCAGGTAGGAGATCATGTTTTCTTGAAGATATCTCCATAAAAGGGAGTTATATAATTTGGTAAGAAAGGTAAATTATGTCGTAGGTACATCAGACCTTTTGAAATTCTAGAACGAATTGGAGTTATAGCTTATTGTTTGGCAATGCCTCCAAGTCTCTCTAAAGTTCATGACGTGTTCCACGTATCACTATTGAGAAAATACATTCCAGACCCAATGCGTGTACTCACATATAAAGAAATAGAACTGGAACCCGATCATTCTTATTGCGAAGAGCCTATCGAAATTCTTGATACCAGAGAACAAGTTTTGAGAAACCAGATGAATCATCAGGTGAAAGTTATATGGAGAAACCATAAGATGGAAGATGCCACATGCGAACCTGAGGAACTTATGATGAAGAAACACCTGAATATTTTTATGTAGTAATATTCTATAAATTTTGAGGATGAAATTATTTGAGGAGGGATGAATGTAACACCCCAAGCTTCCATGGTACATTTCATTTTGAATAATGCAATATCTTGCACTGTATGAAACTTCGAGATTCTAACACACCACGACCAATCAAACTAGCCATTATGAATAGTAATACCTAGTTTTTGAAAATTTATAATATTTTTTTTAAAATGGAATTCATTTTTGGATTCGGAATATCAAAATTAGCTTAGAGTGAATATTTGTTACTCTTCTAAAAACTTTCAATTTTTTATGAATAGGGAAAAATACTAAATTTTAATTAAAAACAACTTTTTTAATCAAAATGTTTTATAATGTTAAATTATACATTTGAGTGGTTTTAAAGTATCATTAGATTATGTTTTTATCATTTAATATAATTTAGGTCATTGTATGTAATTTCACATTTAAATTGGACATAAATAAGTGTCAATATTTTGTTAGTTATTATTTCTTAAAAACACGTTTTTTGTTTTGACAATGGGAATTAATTTTAAATTAATTTCTTCCACTTCTATGTTTCGAATTTTAAAAAAGGGATTCCATATTTAGAATTAGGAGGTACAAATTGTGTAAATAGGTAACTTTTATTTTTAGACATTATGAATATTTACTTCAGTAAATATTTTATTTACCATGGTTAAAGGGTAAATATGGTAAATAAGGGTAAACAAATATTATTATAACAATATTAAATTAACCTAACATGTGTCCTATTACTATTGGTTGATACTTGTCCGACCATGGGAATCCTTGGGTCGATTTTGGGACCCCATGGAGCCACTTGAGAGTGATAATGACACTTTATATTAATTAATTTAAAGTAAAGATAAAATGACATAAACATATATCTTTTAGTAAAATAATTTTTACAAGGGGTTATATAAGTTATCTTTTTCAACTATAAATTTTCATTTGAAAGATAAAACGATTTCCTACATCATGGTATTTTTCTTATAATTTTTAGACATCAAATATATACAATTATTTATGACACAATAATGATGAAGGGTTTACCTCATTAAAGAATGATTTAAATAAATGAGATTATGAAAATTAAAACAATATCCAAACCTATCCAATTATTATTGGATGATTTTTTTAGAACATGAGTCATCTTATCTTTTACTTTAATTAGTTTTGGACCCTTAACTTTACTTAGAAAAGGGAATTCCCCTGTGTGGCCATTTCAAACCCTCCGTACAAGGGAACCCCCCTCCCCACGAAAAACAAAAATAATTATATAATAAAATAATATTTTCAAACATTCCTAAAGAGCCCCTACTCCCAATTATAAAAATCCTTCACCTATAAACCATTTATCCCTCCTCTCAAGCCCATTTTCTCTTCCAAACTATTCCCAATTAATCTCCCTACGTCCCTCTATTACTCTTATAATCCCTACCTTAGGCATAAGGAACTTCAAGGAAGCATTTTGGTTCAAAACAAAGGGAGTTACCAAATTTAAAGGTAACATCTCCTTTTAAGATCTTTTCTTTTATTTTACTTCTCCAACCCAATAAAGTCTATTTATTCCTTTATTTTATAACAAAACAAGTATTATAAATATACTAGTTTTTTATGATAATTATTTGAACTACACTTACACACACCTCTATCTAATGGGTTTAAAACAAAATGCTTCTGTGGATGGCGAACTACTGCCTCACGAAATGATGATTGTTCAATCTTCTACTGCCATATATTATGGTGGCCATTATGATGGAACTGTAATTATATATGATATTTATTATATTTATTTTATCTTTAATCTTATTTAATTCTCTTTTATATCATACCTTTATTCTTTTCATGTTGTATATATATGATAATTTCATTTGAGGAAGTGTGGACTACCGCCCCCTCAAAGTGATATGACTCATTCATACCATACATATAATATATAAAATATGGTGTTAATGAACTTAAGTAATGTATATAAAATAGTATATTATACTGGAATAATAATATACCTATGTATCATTTGTCCTTCTTTCCTTTTAAAATAAAAAAATGAAATATAAGTAGCGTTCGTGCGTACGTACGGATTACCATCTCCACGAACGCGATGAGATTCATTCCCCATAGTAACCATTCAAGAATAATTTTTATTTTATTGTTAAAAATAATATTTAAGAAAATTATATCATTCTATATATGAATCAAATACATCCTATCCATAAAAAACATGACTTACGTAACAAAATATATAAAGGAAAGCGAATCAATTAACACCCAAAACAGTGATACTACTAAAATATTATTAACAAAGAAATATTATAAGATCATATATGATATCATATTTATGTATGCAGTTCTTTTATAATTTAATAACAATGATTTACCTATTACATAAGATGTTAACGTACCCTCAACAAAGGAAAAATACTAGGTAATGGTTAATTTTACAATCTCTTTATTATCCGAGGTTGCTTTTATGTAAGTGTGTAATGGGACCTCTTTATCATCCGCATCCATATTTCTTATAAAAGTATTTCAAAAAAATTTTACTATTTAATAGACTATGTGTTAAATTCATTTATACCCTTCTTTTAATTTTAATAAAATGGTTTGAAAGGAATCTTTTCATTGTTTTTCAAAAAAGGTACTTTATGACCTTTTTGACAAATTAAGGTAAGAATGTTTTTTATAACTTATATAGAAGGTACAATTATTCTCCATAGTTATAAAACCTTTTAAGCTTCCCTTGCAATCTTATAAGAATATTTTCAAATTAAATGTTTTCTTTTATAATTTCTTGACTTTTAAATGATTTCAAAATAGAAAGAGATATTTCTCTCAAATAGTTTTTATTTCATCTATGTCAAAATACATTAATAGATTTTATACTTGTATGAAGTTGTTTTATTATGATATAAATCTTCCATATTACATTGAAGGTTTTGTGATATGTTTGACTATGAATGTGTTATTTTTATACCATTCATGGTTTATAGTTAATGTATTAACATTTCATATGCTAGTTTTAATATGAATGTTTTTGTTATGTTTCAACCTATTCATATGAGGAATGCATTGAACTTATTAAGTGACAGATGGATCCTGGTATAGCTCCTTGATGCATCGGTTGGTCTCATGAGACAAGCTAGTGTCTTGGCACACGACCTTGAAAAAATATTATTTGTAGTCTTAGAATGAGGCCTTGACTATGTGGTTATAATTTTCGGCATTATGCATTCGATCATTATAAAATTAGATATTGATATTACATGTGATTATTCGACTAGTAGAATATCCATGTGAATAAGTAAATGTAATTATTTGATTTATCTTTTACATATTAGGATAAAGTTTAATTTTAAAAGTCTTTTATTTTAGTCTTATACATTGCCTTAAATGTTAATGCTTATTTATGAAAGTTTCCGCTATATTATTATCCTTATTTAGCATCTGAGCTCACCCCTTTATATGTTTTATTTTTCCCAGTATGTAAAGAAGAAAATTATGATTAACCTATAGGGATAGACCAAGGATATGAGTTTGTTAAAGGGGGACACAATGTTGTTTTTCTTTATTTTCTAATGTAATGTAATGCTTATGTATGTATCTAGTACTTCCAAGGATACTAAACTGATCAGTCTTTCGAGACATGGTTCCTTATATCATGCCAATGTTATGTAATAATGCAGTGACTCTAGGTAACTGGGGTCAGGGCATTACAATATAGTAATTGTGTAAGAATATATATATATATATATCATTCATTATAAGGAAAAACTCAGAAAACTTGAACCTGTCCCACCAATGGTAGAAGCAAAGTGCATATTAAGCAATAACAGAATCCTAAGGAAAAACAGAATTAGAAAAGAATAATGAAAACAAACGTACCACTTATAGAAATTTAAAATAGATAATGCATCCATATTAGGTCATACATATCAATATCTAGAACGGGTCACTAATGGATGACAACAATACATATACATATATATCATAATCATGCTGAAATTGAAATAAAAAGAAAAAGAAAAATCCAACAAAGGTAAGACCTCAATGTCCCATACCAACATATCATTCCAACTAAACTATGATCCATCTCATAATCTCTATCTGTTACCTATAAACAAAATAATATAGTTTACATGCATCCCAAATGTCTCATTTACGATGTGAGAATGAGTCTCAGTAGGGTACCACCCACGTGTGCATACCCAACAATAGAGCTTAAGAAGGTGTAACTAATATAAAAAAACAACATAATGAAATTATTAAATGCAAGATTCTTTGGTGCTCATCATCCAATAGAATGTTTTTACCTGCCTCTACAAATGCCAAAAAACAAAAGAGGATGGGATCCTTGTCCCATTGACTAAGGTATCCCTTGATATAAAATAGCATAGGTGAACCCTTTGGTTTCACCTCCAAATAGGTAACTCAACACCTTTTGCCAACCGACACCTTATTTCCAAAAACATATCAGTAATGTATCAAAGGAATGCCCATTAAATAAAACAATAGTCCCTAAAAAACCTACTCGAAAGTACCTGAAAAATCAAATACCAACATCCAGAGGCATAATGATATCTATCCTCAAGTATAAATAACTTTCGTCTCATAGCATGACATCCCAAGGAATGACAATATCAGTCCTCACAAAATAGTCCATTCCTAACAGCCTCAATACGGTGAGCCTCAACCCCAAAATGAGACCCTAAATACTATAATCCAATGTTTTCTCACCTTATTCATGGATTTATTGGGCAAGCACCCCCCCCCCCAAATAATTATTCCACACTACCGGGTGACTTTTTCCATAAGAGTGGTCGCAACCACCTCTTCATTGACTCAAATTGTGTGAACATGACTCTAACTAGAACTTTGGCAATCATGGGTGAGTGAAAATCACAAAAAATTATCGAAGAAACTCCAAATCTAGAACATCATTCCCCTTTGACCATGTTGCTCAAGTTCGATGGCTATTCCATCCAATGTCACGGGCCATGCCCTTATCCTAGCGGCCTTGCTTCCTCAACCAACATCCATGAAGCCCAAACAGTGATCACATTACCCAAATAATATGGGCCAAGCCCATGATGATTACCAACATCAACTCAGGTAGATAGATATTTCTAACTCAATCCTCGAACCAATCCCATCATGATCCCATGGATCATAGTATCATATCACAAACAACTTATATATATAAATTAATTCACTATGAACAAAAAATTCAATTTAATTTAATTGAACAAATCAATTCAAATTAAATAATTCAATATAACAGAATTGAATATCTCATATTTAAATAAAAAAACCATTTTAATTTTAACAATTCAATTTATATAAACAATCTCACCCGGCCCAACCACCTAGGGGGTCTACAACCTCTAACCTAGCCTTGTACCAATCACCCAAAGATTGGGCATGACCAAAGGCATATCATAAGGTCATGAAATCAATTTAATATCAATAATTAGTGTTAAAAAGTGTATCTCTCAACTACTCAATGGCACACACAAAAATTCACTCCACGAACATCCGTGAAAACATAAAGAAATGTATGCACCACCTACCTTGGAGTCGTAGATATATGCATGTCTGATCTTAACCTCCAATATGAACTGATTTAGAATAAATTTTAATTTCTTTAAAATTACATAAAATATGAAAAAACACACAAAAAGATTTAGTGCTCCATGAGGCAAGAGTAAAAGATAAAGGAATCATGGGTGAGGAAAACCTTACCGTTATAGATTCAACACAACCAAAAACTCACAAAATCTGAATCTGCACAAAGGATATGGGCCACATCCTTGGAGGAGAGTAGGATGATAGATCCTCCTTACTAATTCACAATTAATGAATGAACAAGGTTGAAAATAAGAGTAAAAAAAGAAAAGGGGGAGAAGGATAGAAAAGTAATCTCATCCCTTTAAGTGGCCTCACGGTTATCTTGCATGTTTTACCAAACCATGAGGCAGTCGTGTGGGATATAGTGTTGAGGTACTACCCAAATAGAACTACACATGCAGTATGGGATCATGGTTTGGTTAAAATGTGCATATTCCATGTGCTTCACAACATCACTCCTGCTGCAGCCACATGATTTACTGTTGGGGCCCACACAGTTTCAAACAAACCATGTGCCCTATTCAGTACACCAAAACTTGTGATTTTTAGGGATTGGTACTCCCAAAACATAATGAGACACTCAAGGGACACCAAAATCCTTTACCCAAGTCTAAAACCCACACTTTTAAGTGTTAAAACTCTCTAAATTAAGACTATATGATCGAAAAAGAAACGAGAATACCCACCAATATCAAAAATTCAAAAAGGGAGAGGTTTTCAACCCTCTCTGAATACTCAAGATGTGACAATCTCCCCACCTCATTGTATCTCATCCCTAAGCTACAAAACAAAACCTATAGATGGTACCTAACATACCCATACCCTGAAAACTAACCCAAAATTCCCTGATCTTAAGGGTATAACTCAACTAACTCAAGGGATCCCCCCTTTGGAGTGACCTACCTTGGTTTCATCCTAACCCAAATATCAACAAACAAGTGGTCCATCAACCATGTCTTGGAATCAAAAGTCCTCTTACGACACATCATCACTCATTCACCTCATTAGGTTCTCCATTTTCATACCTAAAACCCATCATAATTATACATAGAATTGATTTCCACCTCATGCCCATAGCTCACATGGAACCCATAAGGCCTTGAATCTCAACAGATGCTCAAATCAAGCCCCATAACCTTGTACCTCAATCAAGTACCTCATCAAAGTGATGCCTAGATTCCAACGCCCCTCAAATAACCCACATCTCTTTGATTCCCCAATGCCAACACACCTATATAAGCATGCATCCATCGATACTCACATATAATTCCTAGTGACATGAACATCATATACATATATAATAATAATGTAGTTGATCAAGTGTCAACCTATTAACTAGAATCTGGTTAGTCCATGCATGTAGCTCATGCACTTAGTTCACGCAAAACTGTCATGCCTCAAAGGCCATTCCAAAATAAAACAAAAGAACCAGGATACACCTATGGAATTCCTCTTACTATGGTTGTTTTTTCAACATACTCTAACCCTAATATCTCCACATTGTGAACCTGGACTAAAGCCTGAATACCTGAAGCATGACCTCCCTCTGGTGCTGCACTATCAACTGGCCACTAACCCCATTAATGGGTCCCATTGTCTCTACCATGTCTTATGCATGCAATTGAAACTCAGATACCATCACCTGGTACCGCTCCTCATCTGATCTTAGAACCCTGAGTTGGTTCTAGTCCCTAACTATCATCTATCTGAGAAGGATTCTTACATAACCTCTTAAAATGTCTGACCTGACCACATGCCCGATAATCCTTTAGAGGCTACTAACACATATTATTGATATGTTTTGTTTTCCCACACTAAAATAAAGCCATTGACGATCCACTTTGAGGTGGAATTCTCAAGTCCTTGTCCTGACTACCCTACTGGAACTCATCTCTTCCTCGCTTCTTTCTATATGAAGCATCACCACTGAAGTCACCTAGAGTTTTCACCCTTATTGAACATGACCAGTCCTTTAGGTTTCTCTTGTCTATGAGTGTCTAGTTCACTTCCTATGAGAATGAGGCCATCCTAAAGATGATTACTTCCACCTGAATGGAGTTCCATAATCCATCCTCAAAGCGCTTCACCCTTGAGGTGTCATCTCTCACCATGTCAGGTGCACAGAGAGACAATTCATTAAACATCACTGCATAGTCCATGACGGACATGTCACCCTTTTGAAGGTTCAATAAATCTCCTGCTCTCTCTACCCTAAGCATCATTTAGAAGAATTTAATGAATAACCTGGCCTCAAATTTCTTCTAGACCATCCCCTCATGTTAGCCTTCCGGAACCTACACATCCCAACAATGCTTAGCTAATCCTATGAGCATGTAGGTTTCCAGCTTCACCCTTTTCCCTAGAGGTGTCTCCTGCTACTCAAAGATCATCTTGATGGACTCGATCTTATTGTCAACTGCTTATGGACCACCCTCAACTTGGAAAATTATAGGGGGCTACGACTGGAACTCCCGAGTTAGATACTCCATATAAGGATTTTCTCCCTAGGATCCCTTTTAAATCCCCTAGATCAAACATACTAGGCTCACTCTGAGCTTTTCATCAATCTACGTCCCAAATGATATCAAATATGGAGGTATCCCAACCTCCATTGGGACATGTACCTATATTTGAGCATGTACCCTCTCTTCCTGACCCTTATGGGTCTCAACCTGCTCCTAATCTAGTGGCACCCTATCCTCACCTTCCTAACACTCAATCTGACCCGACTGGGTGGAAACCTACTGATTACCATTACATAGTCATACATCCCAGATAATATATATATATGTATATATATATATATATGTATATATATATATATATGTATATATGTATCACAGATAAGGAAAGCAATAACAGTCAGTGTCAACTCACAACCATTACCCTTCCCTATCGCAACCATGTCACAAGACATCCCAGCCTCATGGCCTCTTTAACCAACCTTATTAGAGCCAAGTATCAAATATACCCTAGGACATTCCTATCTTGATGAACCATATCATGTTAAACCGATGACCTCATCACCCAAACTGGTGATCAACACCACCCTATATCAAGCCTTCCTGCTCCTATAAGATCCCATCCCATATACATATACATATCACATCATAAATAGTTCATGTTACAGGAACATCACATTTCACAAGAAATTTATATCACATGAACACATGTATACATATTTTAAACATCCTATCATGTTCCTAATCAAAATCATGACACTCATAACATACACCCCCTTGTCAGGCGAGGACAGGGGTCTCATATATCACAACAGGTAATAACCACATCCAAGAATACCACTCAAGGTTAAAATCATATAAACTATAAATCAAGAATAATAGAACATAAATTCACACCCATGGTAACTTGGTCCATCCCTCACACACGAGACTATAAGCACCCAAGAAAGATATGCTAATCCATTTCTAAGCACATAATATTATCCAATATACTATAACCCAAATAGTAAGACCAACAGGAAGAAAACTCAATCTATATCACATTAGTATCCAGCCGAATACTTTTACTATATCCTATTCAAGAGTTGATATGATACCATTAATAGTGTCTACATCCCAATTATCAACTTGAAAAATGACTCTAGGTTAGGTTTCATTGTCCTTAGTCACACGTTCCCAAAATCCAAAGGCTACTGACTATTAGTGAGGGTATAAAGAGGGAAAATTGGGCAGGCTATACCCTCAAAGGATGATATAGTAGTGGTCTAAGTATATATATAATAATAATAAGATAGAAATAATCATAAAACTCAAACTAAACCCACCAATAGTGGAGGAATAGTAAATAATAAGTAATAGAGGAAGCATAATGAACAAAAACATAAGAAAAGAATAAGGAAACCAAAAATACCACTTGTAGCAATTTAAAACAGAGAATTCATCCATATATGGCCATAAATATCAATATGTAGAAGGGGTATCCAATGTATGGACACATTAAATATAAATATATATCATAATCATGTTGAAACTGAAAGGAAACTAAAAATGGAAACTCCAACTAAGGTAAGACCTCAAGGTCCCATGCCAACATCCCATTCCAACTCAACTAGGATCTAGATCTTGAGACTAAACCCTTACCTATATGAAAATTAATAATGTCTAACCATGGCACAAGGGGACCATATAGGGTGTGAATACTAGTCTCAGTAGGGTACCACCCACATGTTCATACCCAACATTAGTGGCTAAGAAGGTGTAACTAAGATAAACAAAACAGTACAATGTAATTATTATATACAAGATCCCCTAGTGCTAAACATCCACCAAGAATATTTTACCTACCTCATCCATTGCCAAAAAACTGAGAGGGGATCCTTGGAATGTGTCCCAAGGTATCCCCTGATGTCAAATATCTCAGGTGAACCCTCATGTACCACATCCAAATAGGCAACCCAACACCTCATTCCAACCGACACCTTGTGTCCTAAATCATGTCACTGATTTCACGAAGTCAACCCAAGAAATAAAACCCTAGTCCCTCAAACCCCTACTAGAAATCACTTATTGGGCTTAAGACCAATGTATGGAGGCAAATATCTTTTCTTAAGTATAAATTATTGTCAGATCATAACAAGACATCCCTAGGAATAGTGATCTCTGTCCTCCCAAAATAGTCCAGGCTCAACAACCTCAATATAGTGAGCCTTATCCCCCAACTGATAGCTTGAATTATACCATCTGAAGGCTCCTCACCTAACTTGTGGCTTTATATGGAAATAACCCCCTAACAAAATACCTAATCCGAACTATTGGGGGACTCTACCTACATGAGTGTTCAAAACCACCTCATCTCTGAGGCAACCTGTGTACACATGACTCCAACTGATGCTTTGTCCAACATGGGTGAGCAGAAAGCACAAAAAATTACCTAATCCACACAAATTTTGGAACCTCGTGCCCCTATGACCATGTAGTTCAAGTACAATGGTCATTCCATCCAATATCACTGGTCACTCCCTTAACCTAATGGCCTCACTGCCTCAACCAACATCCATGATACCCAACTGATGATCACATCACCCAAGTAACCTGATCTAATCCCATCCTAATAACCAACATTACCTCAATTAGATATCCATCATTATCTCAATCCTTGGGATGAGCCTATCATATTTCAATATATCACAATAGTATATCTCAAAAAATTTATATATATAAAGAAATTCACTATGATTGAAAAATTCAATTTATTTTAAATGAATGACTCAATTAAAATGAAACCATTCAATATAATATAATTGAATATATCATATTAAAATAAACAACCTATTTTAATTAAAATAAATAAATTTAGATAAACAATATCACCCTACCCAACTACCCTGGTTGTCTACAAGCTATAACCCAGCCTTGCACTAATCACCCAAGGTTTGGGCATGCCGAAAGGCATCTCATAAGGTCATGTAATCAATTTAACATCAATTTTTCAAATTAAAAATGGTCTCTCTAAACTAAATAATGAAACACTAAAATTTACACCTCCTAACCTCCATGAAAACATGAAGAAATATATAAACAACATACATTAGATTCTTAGATGTAGGCACGTCTGATCTCAACCTCGAACTCGAACCGATTTGAAAGAAATTGATGTTTCTATCAAAATCCCATAAATAAGGGACACAACTCAAATAGATTTTTTGCTCTATGAGGTTAGAGAAAAAATAGAAAGGAAGCATGGGTGAGGAGAGACTTACCTTTATGGATCCAATGCAACCAATACCATGTGAAATGATGTTCGGGTGAAGAATCATAGCCACACCCTAATAGAAGAGGAGGAGGATATCTCCTCTTTTTTTACTGTATAACCCATGAATGATAAAGTAATAAAAGAAGAGGAAAAAAAGAAAATGGAGATAGAGGTATAAAAGTAATCTCACCCCTTTAAGAGGATTAATGGTTAGCTCGCATGGTTCAAGAAAACGTGTGGAAACCATGCATGATATAGTGTTGATGTAATGCCTAAATGGAACTACTTGTATAGGATAGGTGCATGGTTTTTTAAACTGTGCATAGCCCATGTTCTTCACAACAACACCCCTACTACATCCTCATGGTTTACTACTGGGGACCTCAAGATTTTAGAAAAATCATTCACCCTATTCATCCCACAAAAACTTGTGATTTCATGGTCTTGGTTCTCCCAAAACATAATGAGACACATGAGGGACCCCTTGGGACTATACCCAAGTCTGAAACCGAAACTTTGTAGTGTTTCAACTCTTGGAATTATGGCCCAATGATCGAAAAAGAAAATGAAATACCCACCAATTCCAAAAACTGAAAAAGGTATAGGTTTTCAACCAGCTATGAATACCAGAGATGATACAACTATATACTTAGATGTTATTTTGTTAATTTAATAACTTATATCCATCTATCTTCCATAAAATGGGATATGGAACTGTCGTTCTTGTGTAAGGTGGACTACCATCTCACGAACTGATGTTATTTGTTCTCCATCACCACCTTTCATGTCTAAATATAATTATATATTTATTATTTATATATTATATTTATAATATTATTATACCTATGTAATTATAATATCACATTCACCCTCTTACTTTATGTTCCATGAGAATATGATAGTGTCGCACGTGTGTATAGTGGACTACATCCCCACAAAGAAATGCAATTTTTTTCAGTAATGCTTTGCATGGAAGGTGATTAGGGTAAATTAAATGAATATATCTGATGAAATAAAAAAGATTATAAAAAGGTAATTTATTATTTACCTTTATTTCATTTAATTCGTTGATAAAATAGAGACAGTGTTCATGGGTATGTATGTCCTACCATCACCATGAACGATGTATTTTATTTTATATCTCTAATTTTTATGGATTTCCCTAAATACATATATAATAAATATATGTGATAAATATATCATGGTTAAAATTCATGAAATTATTTAACCATTATCAAAGTAATATGAAAAAAAACAAAAAATTAAAACATTCATGAAAAATAAGTAGTTATTGCCCGAAACATTATTTTAACAATGAATTATGAATAAACAGGCAATAAAAGGTCATAATTAAATAATATATGGGAAGGTACATATTATTATGGATCTTTAATATAATTATAATAAACTTATATTTATTATAAAGGATTTTTGAATGTGTACAAAGGAAGTTGAGGCTTATGGTAATATATTTTTGACTCAAATTACCTTCTTTAGGATATAAGTTATGTTATGCACCTATATTCTTATATGAGAAGTATATACTTCCCATTTGACATGTTATATCATGAATATCCTTCATAATATTATATTAAAGGTTTCATTTTATGATAATCTTTCTGATTCAAAATATACTAAAGTGGTAAAGGTTTATGTTACAATGCCATTGTTTATCAAGATTGTCTATGATTATGCTTTCGATAATGAAATATTATTATCTATTTATCAAGAACATCATTAAGTTTCTTCTCCTTTGGTAATTTATTTAAAACACTTGTTTCATTTCATTTTCCTCTCTTTATGTACTCAAGAGACTAAAATAATTTTTTTATGAAAAATCAAATTTATTTCTATCTTTAGTCAAAAAAAATTTCTTCCATATCCATGTATTCATAAAATGCTTTAAAATATGTTTTAACACTCCCTAAAGGATTTAATAGACTTTTTACACATGTTTTATTTTTTATAAATGTTTTAATAGTAATCTTAATTTCATTTTTAAAAAAGGCATGTTTGGATTTTTCCAAAAAAATGAAATAAATATTTATTTTTAACATTTAAGGAATTTTATTTCATCATGATCACTCAATGTTTTAATGATTAATTTATAAGTTTGAAAGTTTTTTTTAAAATAAAATTATTTTTAAAATTTTAAGTTTTTTAAAAAATCAAATTGGAAAGGATATTTTCATCTAGAAATGCTTTAAATTATTTTACAGCATCCTGTATAATTTTCAAAGTCTATTTTCAATGAAATGGATTTTTAAAATGTTTTATATTTTATGAAGTGTTTTTCAAAGTTTAAAAGATATTTTCATTAAGAAATTTTTTAAATGATTTTTAAATCTTTCTTTATAAGTTTCAATGATTATTTTGAAAAGAATGACTTCCGAAATGTTTTATGAATATTTAATTTTAAAAAGTGATTTTAAAATAAAATTTAATTTCCTCAATAATTATTTAAAATTATTTTTAAATATTCATTTATAATTTGAAATTTTTATTTTTAAAGAAAAGGTTTTCCAAAATGTTTTAGGAATTTTTAACTTTAAAAATTGATTTTCAAAGAAAAATAATTTTCCTTAAGAAATATTCCGAGTGTATTTTCAAAATAATTTTCCTTCTAAGATAACATATTTTGATGTTACTTATTCTTTACTGAGGATATGATCCAAGGATACAATTCTTATTCTTTCTATGAATAGTTTATGTTTATGATGATAAGTTGTTTATGAAACCCATTTTTCACATGTTATACCTTGATAAAATGATTATGAAACCCACTTATTTTTCTTTGGATTTTGGTATAATGAAATGATGAAATTTATATGAAACCCATTACATTTACATGGGTTATGTTATGATGCAATTCTTATGAAAACCATTTATTTTCATGGATTTTGATATGATAAAGTATTAATGTTCTTATGGAACATGTATGTGTGATTTTAATTATGTGATGAGTGAGGACTATATCTATCTCTAATACATAGGGTAAAATTGAAATCTCATAAGATAAATTGGACTGTAATAGGTAGTGAACACAATTTAATAAGGTAATTTTCCACTGTGATAGTATTTAGAGTTAAACTTGACTAATATGATAGTTTTGGGATTGAACTCATTCCACTATGATAGCCTTGTAAATGATCCTTGAATACTACAGAAATGATTTTCTATTCTTATTTGTATATAAAAAATCCACATATTTTTCCAATTTTATTCTCTCATAGATAATGTTATTTGATTTCCTTATGATTCATGTATTATGAACTACAAATCTTTATATTGTGACTCAAGATTTTGATCTTTGATATGTAGGGTATGGTTTTCATATGTTATAATCATGTTATCATACCCTTACTCTCACATTATGTCTATTTATTTCCCTTGTTTACCCTTACCAATCATATGATATCACCCTTTCTAACATTTATTTCCCCTAGGTTATAATGATGGGTATTACGTGTGATATGTCAAAGGAGGGTGATAGTTGTGAAGAAATAAGTGGTAGATGATGTATAAATCTTATGAACCAATTATTTAGGCTTCTAAGTTTCCAAAAACACTATACCTTTATGATCCTCATGTGTTTGATTGTGTAATCTATTGAATATTCATCTAAAAATATGTAATATCTTTGTATGAAATGACTAGGTCATTATAGTTTGTATCAGAGGATAGGTTTAGTTAACTATTGAAAACTAGGAAGAGAAAATTTTAGTGAGATCCCTAGGGATACATCTAAGGATTTTTCTAATAATATTTATAGGTATATGTCAAAGTATAATTGAAAGGATGTGTTAAAGTATAGAAAAATGTATTGGAATTTTTGTAAAGTATAGAGTGATTGGTTTCCAAGAAGTTACATCCCTATCTAGATACTACAAGTGGATGTGGCTTTGGTATAGAAGTACTTAGGGATAATAACTCTGAAAATGGAACATTGAGTTAGACTCGATCATCACCCAGTGAATGAGAATGGGCATTGTTTCACATCTGTTTTCACACTCCTAAGTGATATTCATTGTAAATTCACAAACTGTTTACATGATATCATGAAGGATTTGAATAATGACCATGAGGGACCTAGGTTAAACCTAAGGGGTTCTAGACTGAAAATAGGGTTCCATGATTCAGATATCCTATAAGTTATTTTTTAATATTATACAGTTCCCCACTTTTATTATTGTTTCTTACACTGTTTTTATGGTTTTTTTCAATGGTTAGAATCAAAATGAACCATGTTAATGATGATTGTAAGGGATAATCAAATGATTTTCTCACATGAGAAACCAAACATTATGGGAGTTGGATTGAAAAATATCATTATTATCCTCACACAACATCCTCAAGCTATGAATTATTCTAAACATAAAAATGAGAAAAATAGTGAACAATGTTTTGTTGAGTCCTTTATGAGGAAACATCCACCATCATTTAGTGGTTATACTAATTCACTAGTTTCTTTTAAATGGATTAGTACAACTTAAAATATATTTTCCATTCAATATTTTTCATAGAATTACAAAAAACATTTTGGTGGTCTTCTATTTGGAAGGAGAATCAAATAAATGGTGGAATCTTAACACGAATACTATTAAACAAGATAAAACCGATTCCATGGAATGAGATATGTTTAAGAACATGTTTTTCTATAATTACTTTCCTCATATTATTAATTTGAAAATTAAAAAGGAATTACTTGAGATAAAAAAGGATAATGAATCTATTTTTTCTTAATAATAAAATTTTACAAGACCTGTGAGGTATGATTATGGTATTATTATCAAAACTTAAAGTATAGTTTATCTATTCTTCAGTGGCTTAAAACCAAGTCTCTAATGGGTGTTACCCATAAGGGAAATCTATATCTATGAATAAATCATTTTTTCTATAAAAATTGAAATTAATATTTGATTTACCCATCAATCACATGGTTTTGATAAGAAAATAAATATAGAATTTGAGTTTAACAATAAAAAACATTTATAATAGAAGAATACCTTTCTTATATGCTCAAAGTGTGAAAGGACACATAGAAGACATTGTCTTAAAGGGAATAATAAATGTTTTAAGTTATCAAGTGTATCATTGTCAAAGTGATAAAAAGAAGTTATGTATTTATGAAAATAGAGAGAAATATCCACATAATGCACCACCCACTCTCTAGTGCTTCAAGTGCAAGGTGTATGATCATTATGTGAATCAATTCCCCAATCCATGGGATAATGTAGATAATAAGACTCAAAAAACCATAATGAAAAAGGATAATTGGAAATCATATACAATCAAAATGGAAAAATTAAATCATGATAACTAGTGAACACTTATCCTCCCCTTCTTAGTTGGTAATTTCATGTTTGATTTTGTATGAATGATCCCTATGAAGATATTATTGTTTAACCTTCTATGAAATTTCATGTGATTTTGAGCATTGATTATCTCCATCTACATGGATTCTTGAATAATGAAATAACATTTTATATTCTATTAGTATATGGATGAACCCAATAGTCTAATGATATTATTTTATATGATAAATAATTTTTAAGGAATAAAGGGTGAATTATCTCTTCAAAGCATAGATTTATCCATGTAGGATTATAATAAGATTTATTGATACTATCATGGATTTATGAGTTTAAGGTTCATCAAAAGTTCAAAGTCATATACACCCATTTTGAGGTTTTATGGTATAGGTTTTTATCTAGATTAAGGATATTTTTGGGAGACTTTTCTAGAAATACAACCATTTGGTATTGTTTATGTTTTAGTGAAATGATTATTTGAGGGGGAATGCATTTCATTTTTTTTGGAAAAAATATTAAAGGTTGTAGTAACCCTTAGGTTTTATATTATCTCTAATTTTGAGGTAATTATGGGTTATTTATTTTTTGTACAACGTAGGAATTATATTATTATATTTTTGGGAAAATAAAAACCGCATGTCAGGTGAAAAGCTATCACATCTAGTAAGGCCACAGGGTTTGATCCCAAAAATAAAGGAGGAAAATGGAATATTTACTACCATTTTCCTATGTGAAAGAGTACTTTTTGTGGGACAACATGAAGAGAGATATTTCTATGTGTGTATTAAATTATTTTGTATGTCATCAAGTTAAAGATGATAGACAAACTTCTAAGGGGATAATATAATCATTATCCATATAGGCATGGACGTGGGAAAACATCACCCTAGATTTTGTCAATGGACTCCCAAAAACTTATAAAGGAAAAAATTCTACGTGGATTATAGGGGATAACCTTACAAATTCGTCACACTTTATCACTATCAAATAAGACATCTCTTTGGATCATATTTCCAGAATATACATTAAGGAAGTGATAAAGTTGCATGGGGTACCACATTCAATTGTATCTGATTGAGATCCAAAGTTTTCCTAAATTTTTTAGTGAATTACTCATCAAGATCATGATATGGAGTTGAGTTTTAGCACAGATTATCATCCTCAGATATATGGTCAATCTAACAGAAAAATTCCAACCCTATAGGATATGATAAGATATTATTATATGGATTTAAAAGGTGGTTGGGATAAACACCTTCATCTAGTTGAGTTTTCTTAAAATTATATATTTCACTCAAGAATTTATATGGATCCTTATGAATCCCTTTACAGAAATATGTGTAGAACTCAAATATGTTGGAATGATGGTGAAAAAGTGAAAGCTATTGGGATGAGAGTTATCTAATGAAATGGAATTGATGGTTAGAGCCATTAAAAAACATGTAAGGGAAGTTAAATATAGAAAGAAATGTTATTCTAATAATATTAAATGTGATATAGAATTTTATGTTGGTGAGATGTTATTTCTATTAATTTCTCTGTGGAAGAAAAAATGGAAAACTAATCCCTAGGTATATCAGTTCCTTTTAAATTCTTGATCGTATCATGACCATAGATTATCACTTGGATCTTCCACCAAACCTCTATCAGGTTAAAAATGTATTACATATATCTATATTAAGGTAGTATATACCTGATATATCACATGTACTGAACATATTGGTAGTACCACTAGAGCATGTCCTTTCTTATAAGGAATAACCAGTTGAGATTCTGGATAGTGTTGAGATATTTTTTTGAAATAAGACCACTCACCAATTCAAAGTTTTATGGAGAACCCACCAGAATGAGGAAGCTACATATAAACTTAATAAAGTAATGAGGAAGTATTATACTCAGTTTTTTGTACCAATGTGACAAATTTCTATGGTGAAATTCATTTTAAGGGGGTAGACGATAACACCCTGAGATTTTGTAAAACAAAAATCAAATAAATTTAATATTATCGATATTTTTCATTACATAAAACACCAAGGTTATCTTGAATTACACACAACACTAATTTTAGAATTTTTTACATCAAAACCTGATTTTATCATGCATTACATGCAACACTGAGTTTGAACAAAACATGAACTGACATGAAATTAAAATATTATTATTTAATATTATAGTTATCGTCTAGTCATTATAAATGACATCATGAATAGGATTAAATAAATTAGAAAAAAATAAGGTGAAAAAATATATCTAAAATTTTATATTTATTGACTAATTAATTATAATTGAAAATAAAAACTATTTGATAATAATGGGAATTATTTTCTAAAAAACATTTTTTATGCAAACAAATATTTTTTACCTCAATAAATTAAACAAGTAAATTTTGGTGAATTATTTTAAAGAAATTTATATATTATATATTCAATAAATAATTTAACATTCATATTATGTGTTTTCTGGATAAGATATAAAAATAAATCAAATTTTACTCTTAAAAACATTATTTTTCTAAAAAGAAGTTTTATGGCCTTTTATACACCTATTTTAAAATTATTTTTTCCCACATTTAAAATATTTATTTAAAAAATATAATTATTTTTCAAATAATCCTTTAAATTTTTTATTTAAGTGAGTTTTTGAGAATTTTCTAAAAAGATAATTTTTTCAATGATTAGTGAAAAATACTGATTTTTAATAAAAAATGTCATTTATTTTACAGAATTTAAAACCTTAATTTTTTTAATATGGTTTAAAATTACAATTAATTTCCTTATATATATACATTAATAAAATTTATTTAATTTGAATCAATTTAATATTTAATTATTATATAAAAATGTTTTATTCTTTTTAAACTTTCATCTTTGGAAAACAGCATTTTCATCTCATTTACATGATTGATTTTAAATTATATTTTTATAATTTTGTGAATTTAATTTGAAAAAATGGATTATATATTTTTGATAATAATAATTTCTATTGTCTAATAAGTTACAATTAATTTTTTAAGATAACTAATAATAAAACTATTAAACATTAATTATCACAGTTAAGGTTAAAAGAGGTTTACTGGGGTTAAACTAAAAATATGTGGGGGAAAATTACCTATAAACTTGTACAAAACCAATTTTTTGTCCATATTTATATCTTATCTCCTATAATTTTAGATAATGTACCATTTTTATCCCTTTTACATGTGAAAAACATTGGTACACTTTTGTTTCTAAAACATTACATGTGTGCAACTCACCTCACTTATAAAAAGCCACCCACTCTCTTATCCTCTTCAAAAATTCAAAAAAATTTGGTTATATGTACTTCTTAATACCCAAACCACATCCTAGAGTAATTTTTGAGATTATAAATCCCATATATTAAGTATTTAGGTTAAGCCTAAATAATTTTTCTGGAGAAAAGGTAGAGTTTTTAACTATGCATTTTTTACTTCTTCTTTTAACTCCTTAAAATCATTTCCAACTGTGATAAAATAATAACTACAACATATAATACATAATAATATGTTATTATGTTATTTTAATAACCTATATCCATATCCATTTAAATAATGTGGGATATGTAATTATCATTCATGTGTATAGCGGACTACTGCCTTGCTAACCGATGCTACTCGTTTTCCATCACCACCTCTCACGGATGAATATAATGATAGATTTATTGTTTATATATGATATTAATGATATTATTATACTTGTGGAATTATAATATCACATTTACCATCTTAATTTCCATTCCACGAGAATACAATAACATTTCACTTGTGTATATTGGATTATCGCCTCGTGAAGCGATGTGATTCATTTTTCACTAGTTATTTACAATGAAGATAATTAGGGTAAATATAATGAATATATGTGTTATATATGACATAATAGTTATTTTGAAATATTAATATATTATTTACCTTTATTTCATTTCATCCATCAAATAAATGGAAATAGCGTTCATGTGTGTGTACTATCTACCGTCTCCATGAACGATGTATTTCATTTTCTATCTCTAACTTTTATGGATTACTCTAAATACACATCTAAAAATATATATTTTAATTATATCATGGATAAATTTTTGAGGATTATGGAACCATTATCAATATAATAGAACCAAAAATTAAAAACATACACGAAAAACAAAAAATTTATTTCCCGAAATGTGGTTTTAACAAGGAATTTTTAATAAACGAGTAATTAAAGGTCATAAGTAAATAATATATAGTATGATACATATTATTATGAATCTATAATACACATATAATGAACTTATATATATTATACATTAGTTTTTAATGTGTGTTAAGGAATTAGAGATCTAAGGTAAGGTATTTTTTGTCGCAAATCGCCTTATTTTGGAAATAAGTTATATTATGCACATATCTTTTTTATGAGGTTTATTTAAATACATTTGAAATGTTATATCATGAATCTACATATTCTATTGAAATTAAATTTTTCATTATATGTTAATATTTTATTTCACCTACGATTCAAAAGATACCAAAGTGGTAAAGTTATGATGTTAGAATCTCATTATTTAACGGGATTATTTAGGATGATGCTTTTGATCATGAAATATTATAATATATTTCTCAATAATTTCATGAATGTTATTATTATATTATTATTTGATTAAAATATGTATTTTCCTTTCATTTTCATCTCTTTATGTACTCAAGAGAGAAAACATTATTTTTAAGTAAAATTAACTTTATTTCCCTCTTCGGTCAAAAACACTTTTTCTTCCATATCCATGTTTTCTAAAAATAGTTTCAAAACTATTTTAAAATTACCCAAAGCATTTATTAGAGAATTTTTACCGATGATTTAATTTTTTTACAATGTTTCTTAAAGTAAATCATCAGGTATTTTTTTTAAACAAGGCTAATGTGGATTTTTTCAAAAATTTAAATGGAGTCGTTATTTTAACATTTACTGCATTTTCTGCTATCAAGACCACTCATTTTTTTAAATATTAATTTATAAGTTTCAAAGGATATTTTTAAATAAAGTGATTTTATTTTTTTTATTTTTTAAAAATTGTTTTTAAAAGGAAGTTATACTTTCCTCCAGACATGTTTTAAATTATTTTTAAGTCTTTCTTTATAATTTTCAAATGTTATTTTCAAAGAAAATTATTTTTAAAATGATTTATATTTTAAATAGTGTTTTAAATGTGGAAATGATATCTTACTTATGAAATTTTTTAAATGTTTTTTAAATCTTCCATTATAAGTTTCAATGTTTATTTTTAATCAAAATGATTTCCAAAATGTTTTATGAGTTTTTAGTTTTACAAAATGTTTTATATGAAGAGATTTTTTCATCAAGAATTTTTTTAATTGATTTTAAATATTCCTTTAAAAGTATGAATGTTTATTTTAAAATAAAATTATTTAAAACATTTTTTGAAAATTTTTTGTTTTAAAAGGTGATTTTTGAATAAAAATTTGATTCCTATAAAAATGTTCCAAGTGTGTTTTAAAAATAATTTTCCATCTAAGATGACATCATTTGATGTTAATTACTCATTGATAGGGATATAATCCAAAGATACAATTCTTTTGAATTATCTAAATGGTTTATTTTTATGTTGAAAATATTTTTAAGAAGAGAGTTTTATTTCAAAAGGTTATACAATGATCAAATTATTTTGAAGCGCTCTCTTTTTTCTATGCTTTTTTCTATGATTAAAATATGAAATGTATATGAAATGCATTTAATTTGCATGGGTTATGATATGAATAATTCTTAGGAAAGCCATTTATTTTTTTTGTTCTGATATGATGAATTTTTTTTATGATATTGTGGAACATGTATGTATGATATTCATTATGTTATGTATGGGACCTATATCTCCCTATAATTCATTGGGTATGGATTGAAATATCATGAGATCAACTGGAATGTAATGGTGAGTGAACCTAGTTTTATAATGGGCCTTTTCCACCATTATAGTTTTTGGAGTGAATCTTTATTACTAAAATGGTTTGGGTATTGATACTATTCCACTATGATAGCCTTGTAAATGAACCTTGAATACTTTGAAAATTATTTTATATGCTTATGTGAATACCAAAATTTCTTGTCTTATGTTATTGTTATGCTCTCATGGATCATGTTATTTGGTTTCCTTGTGATTCATCTCTTATGATCTGTCAATATTTATTCCATGACTCAATATTTTGATCTTTGATATTTAGGGTATTGTTTTCATATGTTATAAACAAGATATCATATACTTATTATCACATTATGTTCATGTATTTATATTTTTTACCCTTACTAAGCATATGATATCTCTCTTTATTATGTTTATTTTCCCAAGTTTATGATGATAGGTATTACATGTGATTTGTTTAAGAAGGGTTCTAGTTATGGGGAACTAAGTGGGAGATGATTTCGATCTCTTATGAACACGTTGTTTATGTTTCCATGTTTCAAAATACATTATACCATTATGATCCTCAAGTGTGTGTTTGTGTAATATATTAAATTTTCATCTAAAATGATGTAATACATATGTATGAAAATACTAGGTTGTTATAAATGGTTTATATTCCATCATTGTTATCAAGAAACACTTAGAGAACCTTTTACCCCAAAGGTATCTATAAAAATGAAATAATAAAATCACCATCACCCTTACATTATTAGATGGTAAATTCTGTGTTTCTATTGGAATCAATTCACGAATAAGGGTGTCATAATCATGATATTTTAGGGATTTTAGTTTCAACTCTCTTCTGTTGACTTATTTAGATAGGTTTCTTGAATATCCATAAGGATCTTTGATATTCTCTAACAATTCTAGAAATTTATTTTTATCTGAAAGTTTCTGCACATATGATGTATAAGGAACTTTCCATTTATTTTCCTTAATACACACAAGATGAATTTTTAATCAAATACACCAATCCAAAAATTCATTCCATGATCGTAAGGTATCTTTACCCTTCCCCGTGACATTTATAATAATTGGAAGTAGCATTTTTCATATAGTTTTATCAACATAAATTACATATAAACAATTACATAACAAATTGGTAATCTAATACGCCAACTCAAAAGTGATAATTTTATTTTTCCAATTATGAGTGGATTTAGTCCCAACATTCTTCCACTTTATTTGACCTTTCCCTAATGAAAAAATGACTTTTGGAAATTCATTAGGAACAAAAATTCCTGATCTATATTGAGGTGGCTTTTCAGTGTTAAGATTATTATAAAACTTCTTGACCTAAAACTTCGTTGAAGTCTGTAAAAGTTTAAAATTTATATTCCTAAGAACTATAGTATATGTGGAAAGCAGGGCCGAACCCACATGGAAGGCAATTTTGACCACTATTATTCTATAAAGTTTCAAAAAATCAACTATTGTTAGCAGTGGAGTGGATTTTTTTTACTTTTTATTAAGCAGTAGATTGTCCAAATATTTCAAAACATGTATTCAAACTAGATTGAAGCAATAGATATTTGAAAACATGTAATCACATAGATGTAGTACGCTGATAAAAGGACAATTTATTAAAATTCTTGGGGAAAAATCTTCATTCTACTTGTTTTAAAGGTATTCTTATTCACTTAAAAATTGGTCCAATGTTCTACCTTAAAAAAATGACTCACCTCCCTCGCTAGGAGTTGAATCACAGAAGCCAACCAATTTAAGAGTTTGCCAGTCCAAAATTAATCAACTGTGAACTATTTGAGAAATGAACACAATATGAACTCACCGTAAGTATTGAAGTATTTTAAACCTATTATGTTTTGAAAAGTGTTTCCACAATCAATCTCACTAACTGATTGTAAAATCTTGAGATTATGTTCTTGTGGTACAAGCGGTTTGATGAACTCAGTATCGATCTCGCTGATCAATACTGAAATCATCAAAATGATTTGGTGAAAAGATAATTAGAATATAACCAGTGGAACTTCAATTCATCCCTGAACTATTTGATTTAGCCTACTATTTTGTTGATTATAAATACAATTACTTGTAACATACTAAAATAGAGTTCTTATACTAGAATTAAAATGAAAGATAAACTCCCATAATAATACTCTTCCCTATAACACCTCCAGATCTAGGAAGTGGTCCCAGAGTCAACCTCTGGTCTCCTCTGCTTGGAACTGAATCCTTTGATGTGTCTAATGAAAGTTATTCTCCAATGAATTTCACCCACATAAATTATACTTCTCCTCTACTTAAGTATCCTCCTCTCATAAGCTGCATGTCACCGCTCGGCTTCCACCGACATAGAGTTTCCTTCATGTGTGCACCGCACACATGTGTTTTTTTGACTAACATATAGCGCTAGTTTTACCCTTGTAACTAACTCTGGGTGAGTTAGTTCGAAGCACTTGGACATGTTTTTGAATTTGGTATGAACCTACACAAGAAAGAGAAAAACAGAATAGTTAAAAGCACGAAGAAAGTTTAATTAAATATAGATATAGTCAATAGTTAATTAAGGAATATTAAAAGGAGTTTTAAAGTTTCTAAATGAGAGTTTAATTAATAATTTATTTAATTTAAATTAATAAAAAATGTTATTATTGAATTAAATGATTTTTATTATAAATCTAATTACTATTTTTTATTGTAAAAGTCATGTATTAAATATTAATGTATCGATTATTTAAACAGATTAGTTTAATAAATTTTATAGATTTTTATTATTAATTTAATAATTTATTTGATTATTATTAACTTTAATGTTATTAATTAATTGAGTAATTCATTAATAAATATTATTAAAGTTAACTTCAGTTGGTTAAATAAATTTATTTTAATTGTTTTAATTATATTTAAGTAAATATTTTAATTTATAAATTTCTGTTAATTGTTTTAGTTTTTATAAATTATAATTAGTTAATTAGAAAATGATATATTTTATTAAAATTTTGAATTAATAATTATTAGTATTTAATATTTTAGTTATATAAATATTTTATTTTAAAATTTTTATTTAAATTTTTGTTTAAGTTTAAGTTAAATTATTTTTTAAAATTTTTATTTAATTTCCTTCTCCCACTCCCCCAATTTCGGCACACAGTAGGGGAGAGGGTAGAGTTTATTCTAGACCCCTTCTAGTAAAACGCAACATCCTCCAAAAGTGGTGACCGTCCTTCCTCACGATGGTCTTTGAGATCTGGTTTGGCTTCAGCAACACAGCAGTGGGACTCCATCCTCAATCGCGGTGGCATAGAGATGCTCCTCCCTCATATCTGGTAGTTCTTCTTTAGGTTCGGCCTGGGATCGTAGCTTAGAAGGTGATGGATTGTGCCTTAGGACTAGCAATGGTCCGTATATAACTCGACTTAGTGCGGTTCCTCTTCCTCGTGGATACGACGACAGAGTCCTTCTCCAGGTGGCTAGACAACCTTTAGCGACGACATGGCTAGGATTTACCTCTTCCTCAGATTCAACAGAGGTAGTGCAACCCTGGTCCTCCATCTCAGTTGGAAGTGGTTGAAAAGAAGCTGCAGAAGTGGTGGCTTCATCTCCTCCATGACACAGACCAGTTTGGGAAATGACTCCCAAAGCACCGGTGGTTCAAAGATACCCATCAGTTTTTTTTCAGCATAGGGGTGGCACAAAATCCTCCTCTGTGCAGCAGCTTGCAATCTAACGAATGGTCGAAGAGAAGAAAATGATTGCAGTGATGACACGAGTTAGTGGTTACCCCTTCAATAATCGGTGTTTTTGTGTTGATTGGAATCTTATTGAGTGTGTGAAATGAGATTCATGAAGCAGCGATGAAAATTGAACAGGGGATGCAACCGTGTGAAGCTGCGGTGAATACCAAGGAAGGCCTTCGGTTTATAAAAAGACACTAATGGCGAGATGCTGCATCGATAGGCTGTGGGTGAATGGTGATGCATCTGTGAGTGATAGTGGGAAGCAAAGGAAAGGTCACCGATAGACTAAAATATGAAATGTCATCGATAGATTTAAAATAAAAGCTACCGAGAGAGAAATGAGAGTGGTCACCGATAGTTGAAAAACAAAAGAGGAGCAGCGGTGCAGGGTTCGCTGATAGAAATAAAAACAAAAGGGTCACAGGTGCATATAAAAAAACTAAAAGCTCATCGTTAGTTAAAATTAAAGGTCACTGATGGGAATAAAAAATTAAGGTCATTGGTGGCTTAAAAATTTAAGATCACTGTTAGCTAAAAATAAGAGGTCACTGGTACATGAATAATCTGCATCAGTAACATTAAAAAAACTAACAGTTAGAAAAAATAAGTAAAACTACATACGTTAAACTTAGAATGAAAGCTTAAGTTAATTGAAATTAAAAATATTGAAGATAATTAACCAACTAAAACCATAAAATCAAAAAAATATAGAGATTGAAAATTAAAAGTAGGCTAAAGAACATAAATTAAAAAAAACATGATTATTATTAAACTTAAACTTAAAAGTAAAAATTATTAATTAACAACATTTAAATTAAGAATTGGATAATTGATAAACTAAAATGATATAAGACATAAATTAAAATTACTATATAAATTAATTACAGGGTAGGGAGTGAGTGAAAATTAATAGCATCAGTGACCCATTAGGTCACTAATAGCTCATATTTGTCTCACGGATAGACTAAAAATAAAAATTAATGAATAAATAATCAAACTTCATACATAGGATTAAATAATTAATTTTTTAAGACCATTAATTAATTAATTAATTAACTATATGAATACTTAAAGTTATAAGAGAACTATTTTATTTAATTGAAATGAAAACTCTTAAATTAATTACATATCAGGGTAATTAAACATATTAATTTATGAAATTAATATATTTTATTAAATAAATATTAAAATAAAGTCTAAGTTAATTAAAAAACAAATAAGGATGTTAAATAAATATTTATTATTAATGTAAAATTATTAAAAGGTGAGAAAATTAGAATTAACAAAACTAATTAACAAATAATTAAATTAGATAAGAAAATTAAGATTAAAATTATTAATTTAAAGACTAAAAATACTTAATTAATTATAAAATTGATTAATTAAGAAATTTAATTATAAAAATAAAAAAAATAAAATTATTTATTATAAAGTTCCTAAATAGTCAATTAAATCATTAAAAAATAAGTAAAAAGATGTGGTAAAACTATGAAAAAATAGAGCCACATCAAATTCCCCCACACTTAATCATTGTTTGTCCTCAAACAATCCCATGTTTTATTATCCTTGAAAAAAATATTATAGTATTTATGATTCAGATCAAACTGTGAAACATCTATCACTCAAGAAACGAGGATAGAACATGAAAAGAGGCTTTTGAAAAGATATTGCTCATATGAATCTTTCCTAGAACAAATACTCAAAGGGTAGTCTTGAAAACTATGAATCATCAAGTAGTGAAAATGTCATGCCTCATATGTGATACTGTTTAGTGACTCATTTCAATCCAGGATTAGGTTCTAAGTCCAAGAGTGACAAAATAAAAAACATCAGTGAAGTTAAGAACTTAACAGTAGGAACTATGTACTTTGACTCATCACATAGGTTCCAAAAATAAATAATTTTTTTGTGAATCACCTTAACGAAACAACCTAAATGACTCTCATATAAACCAATTGACCCCTTCTTCATCTGGTGTTCATCATCCCCCTCGCCTTAATGAACTCATTTTTGACCCTAGACACTTTATTTATTTTTCCCAATCCATGTATCATGTTCTAAGCACTATGAAATGAACTTATTCACGGTGTATAGATGGATTTTAGTAAACCGAAACGCACCCAGAATCTAGGGTCTCAGAGATTCACCGTGGGATCCAAGATTCCCAGACTACTCCAGTTTTAAAAGATTTTTATAAATACACTTTACATTGTCTCATTAAAGCAATTAATTTAATAATTAAAAGGAAATGAGTCCCCTAGGATCAAGACCAAACTTCCAGTTCCAAGGGATGTGATCATAATTCCACTAACAGGTTACCCATATCATTTTAAAAGAAAGTCCCTAAACCAAGATATCTATTCAACCACTAAGTAGATATCACTCAGTAATCATCCATTATCATTAATTTCAGACTCAATGCAAACCTTAACTACTAATGATATGTTGTCCATAGGCAATAACCATTTGAAAAACAATTAATAACCTAAAATTATGAAATAATTTTGAAAAAATTTAACCAATTTTTAACAAAAAGTTTGAAGTTGTAGTGGGAATTTATGGACTTTCAATTAAGAATAGTCTAGTATAGTCAAGAATTGACCCTCTCCCCCATACTTAAAATTCAACTTTGTCCCCAAAGTTGACTTCTAAACATGGAGAAGAATAATTAATCAATAAAGGTTCAGAAATATTTTCAATTTAGTTGATAGATGTCATGTGTAAAGGGTCTCTTTGAAGTTCAAGAATTTGATCACCACAATGAATAAATTATCAGCAGGTTCATTAGCAAGTATAAACATTAATATTTATAACCAGTGACACAAATTTTCAATTCAGTTCAAGAAATATCATGTAATTTGTGGGTAAAAAATGTATAGGGTGTCAGAATTTTAACAAAGTACGATTCAAATGGATGTTCGATTAAGCATAAAGAAAGCGTAACAAACTCCCCTTAGCAAAGTAGATTCAACTAAATTTGTCAGCCTGCATGTAACCCCACACACTTAGTTTCAAGCAGTGAATGGTTTTAATAACAATGAAATTCGGTTTTCAGCAATTAAGTACATTCATATTTTATTCTAATACAAACAGAATTTTTGGAAAACATAATGAAAAATAGAAGAAATTTTTCAACAAAGTTACATGAACCATATTTTTCAATATTTCAAGTCATACATTAGTATTTTCCAGAAAACAAATAATAGAATTTTTGAATCAAAACATGAAGCAGATTTCATCCTTAAAGTCAATAGGAGAAGAAAAATAAATGCAACAATTATGTGTTGAGTACTTCCCTAAATACATTTGTCAATTTTCCTCTAGTATGGGAATTCCACTCCTTTATTGACATAAGTAGCAACATCCTAAGACAGAACCCAGAGACCAAGAACAGCCAGTAATAATAATTTTGCAAAAACAGAGCACAAAAGAAACAATTTATTCAAGGTTAAAAATAAACAAAGTAAAGAAAAAAAGTTCTATGGGTTTCCTTCAATTCAGTGCTAAGTTTTAAAGTCATTAGCCATACTTTATTTAAGATGAGTTTTCAAGCATAGTGAAGGCAGCCAAGCCCTTAGGTTGTCCCTCAAAATAAAGCTTCACTCTCTTCCCATTAACCAACATGGGTTTGTTCTCTTCACCTATAATTTCTACAGCTCCATTCTTCAATACCCTCACAATTTTAAAGGGCCTAGACCACTTGGACTTAAGTTTTCAAGGAAAAAGTTTAAGTATAGAGTTAAATAGGAGGACCTTCTATCCAGGTTTGAATTCCTTGTTTTTAATGATAGAATCATGAAAGATTTTCGACCTCTATTTATAAATTCTTGAATTATGATAACTCTCTCTTCTAATCTCATCAAGTTCACTCAACTCAAGTAATATTATCTCACCAGCACTCTTAAAATCAAAGTTCAGAGCCTTAACTACCCAATAAGACTTTTGTTGCAACTCCATAGTTAAATAAAAAAATTTCCCAAACAACAGCCTGTAAGAAGACATACCTATTAGGGTCTTGAGATTAGTTATATATTCCCATAAAGCTTCATCCAATTTAAGAGACCGGTCTTTTCTGGATGTTGACACAGTTTTCTCAAGTATTTTTTTAAGTTCTCTATTTGAAATTTCCAACTGTCCACTAGATTGTGGATGATAAGGGGTACCAGTTTTATGAACACAACCATATTTCTCCATCAAAGCTTTAAATTTATAATTCTTAAAATGTGTTCCATTATCAATGATAATAGCTCTTGGGACTCCAAATCTAGAAAATATGTTCTTTTTGAAAAACTTTATTACATAGTTAGCTTGATTTTTGGGTAGTGCGACTGCCTCAACCCATTTTGAAACATAGTCAACAACAATAAGAATATATTCATTCCCATGAGATGATGGAAATGGACCCATTAAATTTAAATCCTAGAAATCAAAAATTTCAACTTCCAGAATTCCTTTTTGGGGTAACTCTTGCTTCCTATCCACATTTCCTAGCCTCTGAAATCTATCACAGCCAACTACAAATCTCTTAGAATCCTTAAAGAGAGTGGTCCAATACCAACCAGATTGTAAGACTTTTTGTGTAGTTCTTTCACCATCATGGTGACCTCCCCAAGGTGAGGAGTGACAACTCTCTAAGACAGGAATCATTTCTTCCTTAGTTACACACATCCTAAGAATACCATCAGCACATCTCCTAAACAATAGAGGATCATCCCAAAAGTAGTATTTAAACTCAGAAATGAATATCTTTTTTTGGTTATTGGACAAATTTTTAGGAAAGACACCTACTGCCAGGAAGTTGGAAAAATCAGAAAACCAAGTAGATTTCCTGATTAACATAGTAATTAGCTTCTCATTAGGAAAAGAAGAGTTTATCTCCCTAGGATATTCAGATTCAGATTGAGTAAGAGGAAGCCTAGAAATTTGGTTAGCAACTGAATTTTCAGCTCCCTTCTTACCCCTAATCTCTAGATCAAACTCTTGTAGCAATAGAATACATATAATCATCCTCGGTTTAGTTTACCTCTTAGAAAACAAGTATTTTAAAGAAGAATGATCAGTGAAAATAATGACTTTTGAACCTAACAAGTGCTGTATAAACTTCTCTAGAGAAAAAAAACTAGAAATTCTTTTTCAGTGGTGGTATAATTATTTTGGGCATCATCTAATAGTATGCTAGCATAATACACCACATGTAGTTTCCTATATTTACTCTATCCAAGGACAAAACCTACTGCCATATCACTAGCATCACACATAAGTTCAAAAGGTAACTTCCAATCAGGTGTAGTGATAATGGGTGATGTAGTGAGTTTCTCTTTATGAAGATTAAATGATTTCAAACTGTTTTCATAAAAATTGAGAGGTGCATACTTGACCAGAAAAGAACACAAAGGATTAGTTATTTTAGAAAAATATTTTATGAATCTCCAGTAGAAACCGACATTCCCTAGGAAACTTATAATACCTTTGGCATTTACAGGAGGTGGTAGTTTTTGAATGAAATCTATCTTAGCAGTATCAAATTCTAGACCTCTCTTGGACACTTTATGACCAAGCACTATACCTTCTGTGATAATGAATTGACACTTATCCCAATTAAGAACAAGGTTGGTTTCAATGCACCTCTCTAAGACTAACTCATGATTTCCAAGACAAGTATCGAAAGTGCTACCCACAATGGAAAAATCATCCATGAAAACCATAATAATTCTTGCAATCATATCTAAAAAGATAGCCATCATACGCCTTTGAAAGGTGGATGGAGAACCAAACAACCCAAAGGGCATCTACCTATAAGAAAAACTCCCAAAAGGGTACGTGAAAGTGGTCCTTTAATGATCCTCTGGATTAACAGGAATCTGGTTGTAACCAGAATACTCATCTTGAAAATAGAAAAATTCATTTCTAGCAAGCCTTTGAAGCATTTGATCCAAGAAGGGCATTGGAAAATGGTCCTTCTTAGTGGCTGCATTAAGCTTCCTATAATCTATACAGACTCTCCATTTTGTGGATTTCCTAACTTGGATTTCTTCATTCTTTTCATTCTTAACTACAGTGAAACCTCCCTTCTTAGGGAAAACCTGGACAGGGCTAACCCAAACACTATCATAAATGGGATATATCATTCCAGTGTCCTTTAGTTTAATCACTTCTTCTCTCACAACTTCTTTCATGTTTGGATTCAATATTATTTGACACTCTACCCTAGGCTTGTGATCAGGCTCCATAGGTATTTTATGTATAAAAAATGAGGGAATAATACCCTTGATATCAGCTATTGTCCAGCATATGTAAGATTTAAACTTTTTCAAAACATTAAACAATCTTTATTCTTTATTTCCATTACGTTTAGCAGAAATTATGACAGGAAAAGTGGAGTTCTCAATCAAAAATGAATATTTAAGATGGGAAGGGATTAGTTTTAGTTAAAGAGTTGGTGGTTCTACACTATAAGTAATACTATTAGGCCTGGGAGGTCTAAGATCATCAACATATTTATTGTAAGGATTTTGAAATGATGAAAGATTTTCAATTTCATGCTCAGATTCAGAAGTAACAGTGCTACTGCGCAAATTGGGCAGTACACTGTCCATATTTTCCAGATCCGATTTTAAAAAGTTAATAAAAGAAGAATCATCTAATTGTCTTATACCTCAACATCATCAAATTGTTCAGAAAGGTTGGTGTTAATAGAAACACCTTCAAATTCACTCAAAAATCTCATAAGTTCAGAAACAGAGGACCCTTCTACAACAGAAACTGGACAGTTGTCCAGTTCTAAAACTTTTTCCAGATTAAGTGTTTGAACAATATTTTCAACTTCTAAAACATATTCAATAATATTTTAAGCTTCAAAATTATTTTCTTTAAAAGATAATTGATTTTAAAATTTATCTATGTTTTCAATTTGATTTTTATAAGAAACTTCAGCTTAAAGGAACTCAATTTTTGAACAGTTTTCAGAATAAATTGGTCCCTTAATATTCTTAAAAAAATTGAACTCTTCTTGTTGTTCTCCAATTTTAATGATAAGTTCACCCTTAGAAAAATCATTAAAAGCACCAACTATGTCCAAGAAGGGCCTACCCAAGATTATGGGCACCTCTTGATCACACTCCATATCTAAGACTAAAAAGCCAGCAGGTAGGAACATTTTTCCAACCCCAACTAGCAAGTCATCTACCCTACCCACTGGATGAGTGAAAGACCTATTAGCCAACTGCAATATAAATATGGTGGGTTGAAGGTCACCCAACCTCAACTGTCGAAACAGTGAGTATGAGAGAAGGTTAATACTAGCACCTAAATCACACAAAAATTTTAACTGATCAGAATTTCCTAGTGTGCAAGGTATGAAAAAACTACCAGGGTCTTTCATTTTAGGTGGGATTTTCTTTTGAAGTACAGAACTACACTCTTCAGTGTGGCTATAAGTATAAAATTATTTATAGTATTTTTGTTTGAAACAATTTTCTTCAAAGATTTCAAGTAAGATGGAATTTTAATTAAAGCTTGAATGAATGGAATGTTCAATTGAAGTTTGGAAAGAAGGCCAAGGAACTGAAGAAGTTCAGCCTTGGTTTACTTTAAGGTTTCAACTTCTCAAGGAAAGGGATGGGTGGGGAATTTTTTTAAAGACAATAGTATATGTCACGACCCGTCCTCAGGGCCTATTCTGTGACTACTCCAAGCCCTCCTTCCATAGGCCAGGGGATGGAGACTAAAACCGAAAGGAGTATCCCCTAAAATCGGGAAGGCATTGCCTTTATATCCTGTAAACACATGAAAACAAGAACACAAAAAGATAAAAACACAATTAAACTATATAAAAGGAGTTCTGAATGTAAGAGGGGCCAGAATATAAGACCAATAGTAAAGGTACAAGTACAACAGAAATAAAATACAACTGATGAAAGAGAAAGGCAGCTACTGGGTTTTCCTTCGAGGTTCCTACCTAAAGGGTAGGTACAGATTGCCTCCTCAGCACTCTACATCCGTCCGTCTCCTCTGCGTACTGACATGCTGTATGGTCTACCTCCGGGAACTGTCTAGTCCTGGTACCCTCATCCTCAGTCTACACTGTCCGAAATCTGCACCAAACACAACAAGGTGCGGGCATAGCCCGTGCAGAGGTGGGTATAACAATACTCAGTAGGGACTCCAAGATACTCAAGGTCTCACAAAATCCACAAAGGATAAACCACGTAGCATGAAATCAACTGAAAACCCAACTTAGGTATATACCCTTACATATACCTAAGTTATCAAGTATGCCCTTCTCAATCACGAGGCAACACAGAGTCCAAATCAAAATCCCAAGCTCAACTGTTCCACAAAAGAAGGATTACCATGAAGGTAAGTACCACATAGGTATGCCACACAGAAGAATACCACCAAGGTATTACCATAAAGGAAAGTACCGCACAGGTAGGGACTCAGCTCACACCAGGTATAACTTAGGTACAATAGTAGAGATGATTAGATGTAACTACTAATTCATATTACCCTATTAAGAGGCAGACCCACGAAGGATCCTAAATCATCATCAGACCCATATAGGATCGTAGTAAATCGTTTGACCCATGCACGATCCTAGCACCTCGTCAGACCCACACAGGATCCTAGTACATCATCAAACCCACGCAGAATCCTAGTACCTCGTCAGACCCACACCAGATCCTAGTACATCGTCAGACCCACAAAGGATCCTAGTACATCATTAGTACATCATCAGACCCACACAGGATCCTAGTACATTTTCGGTATGTTTTCAGACCCACATAGGATCCTAGTACATCATCAGTACATCGTCAGACCCACACAGGATCCTAGTACATTGTCAGTACGTCGTCAAACCCACACAGGATCCTAGTATATCTTCAGTGCATCGTCAGACCCACACAGAATCCTAGTACATCGTCAGACCCACACAAGATCATAGTACATCATTAGTACATCTTCAGACCCACATAGGATCTTAGTACATTGTCAGTACATCGTCAGACCCACACATGATCGTATTACTTCGTCACAGCCAGCTACTGGGTACCCACACTAAGCTTGCTCGTCTCTGGGAGAGTCCGTTCCTCAAGGTACTGGTTGATAATCCAACTCCCATTATGTCCCATGAATAAGTATCCCAAAGTTCCACCATGTCATAGGGGTCTCAATGCAATAGACGGTGCATCAAACGGACGCCCGGTCTGTAAGTTATTAGCCTTTTAGTCTCGAGGGCCCGGTTGGATTCGTGATCGATCCAACCTGACCATTCCCCAAATTCATCTAAATCTTTAGTGGGGTATACCAAAGTGACCGTCTCACTCCAAGGTTTCTAGCTCCATAGACAGTTAGTCAAAAAGACACTCAGTGCCAAATTTATGGCCAAAAAAGCGGAAATGGGTCAAAGATGGTCCGACTTGGCGCGCACTGGGTGGCCCGGCCTGGCGGCGGGGTGGCCGCGGGGTGGCACGACGGTCTTGGGGCAGTGCGAGGGGCATGGGGTGACGTGAGGGCCATGGTGAGGCACAAGCTCCGTAGTGCGGGCACGCGCCGCGCCTTCGACGACAGCTGGCTCGGCCGACCGTCCTTCTTTCGCCGCTACGGCATAAGCCGCAGTTCTCTTCCGTTGGGCGGCGTGGTTTCACCAATGCCTTTGTCGCCGCCAGTCGTGGTGACAGCCTTCATTCTTTTACCCCACCGTTGTTTGTTGTCATCCTCTTCCATCACAAATAACACAACAATTAATCAGAAGAATTGCAAAGAGGTGGGGCCATGTTTGTTTGGCCTACACTCTCCATGTTAGAGCGGTAGTAAGTAGCTATAATTTAGTCTTCATTTACGAAGAATTTTCAAGAATGGGTAAGGGGGGAAAATTCAAACAACCACCCTACCTTGAAGGTTCATTGATGCTGGTGCGAAAAAGAATTTGAAGATGTTGACATTCGTCATGCCCGCCACACGCCTCCGATCCCGGGCTCGTTCATCAATTCTTCAAATAATCGTTCTTTGATGGAGGATGTTCTTCGTTGGAGAGAAGTTCTACAAACTATCCCCTTATCCTTCACCAACCAAATCCTCCCAAAGGAAAGAGATACTAATATAATTTAAATTGGTTAGATTAATTAAATTGGCACATTGACATAATTAATTGGCTCAATTAATTGAGTCAATTAAATGAAAAGTTTTGGAATAATTAAAGTTGGAGGGATTCCATGGGTTAACTCTTTATTAATGAGGGATTTCAAGGGGTTTCTCCCATTAATAGGGTTCGGGTGGTCCCCAACACTAGAAATTCAAAATGGGGGTTTTAGGATCGGTGGTCCCCACCTCCATAACATCCAAATGGGAGGTTTTAACAAATAAAAATGTTAAACATTTTTATTTTATTTTATTCTTTTATGAAAAACACACAAACTAACTTTCACCCTTGACAAACTGTCATTGATGTGAAAGTCTTCTTATGCGAATAACGACACTGCGTGTTTAACGATGTCCTCGTATTTCAATTCTGAGCACCTTATCAAAAGTTACAAAAACCTGCTCACACGTTTACTGAACGTACTCAAAAAAGAGTTCAGAAATTCATTCAGGGAACACCGGGCCTCGGAATCATGCACCGTTAATTTTAGTGGACTCGTAAAATTCCCATATAATTAAAAAATTACATGTAAATTTTGGGTCTTTATAGTATATCCCTCACCTCTTCTTCAACATTTTCTTTTCCTTTATTCCTTTAATTTTTAGATGAAGTTTCAGCTTGAGTTTCAGATGATAAATTCAGATTTAGATCATTTTCATGACTTTTCTGTAAATTTCCAGCATGTGTGCAGAGCAGATTTTTATTTTCAGATTGAAGCAGATTTTCATTTTGGGCATTTTCAGTGGGTTTTTCAGCAACATCTTGAGTACTAAGCCCACTCCTAGTGACAACAACCATGTAATTCTCCCTAGGTTTAAGTTCAGTGGTACTTGGAAGTCTACCTTTTTCCCTAGATGAAAAATCTCGAGCAAGTTGACCAAGTTGGGTTTCCATGTTCTATATTATAACATCAGTTTTCATTTTATTAGACTCATATTGATTTTGATGTTTGGATAGCTGAGTCATGTATCTTTCCTCTTGGGAGTTGATTTTGTTCAAAATTAGATCAAACTTATAAGACATTTGATTATCATTGTTTCCTTGTACATTTCAAGACTCACCCCTTTTTTAATTTTGAAAGTTTATTCATGGTTGATTAGAGTAATTAGGGGCAGTGGATTGTTTAATTAAGCCTTGATCTTTCCAGGACAGATTAGGGTTGTTCCTATAGCCTTGATTGTAATTATTTGAAAATCGATCTTCTTTAGGAGGATTTCTAGGACCATAGTTAACAAAGTTGAGTTTTCTTGTTGTTGGTATTGCATATCAAATTAGGAAAAAAGTTTTCAGTATGCCCAAACATACCACACTCGACACATTGTTCCCTTAAATATTGGATGTTATTTTGACAAACAAGTTGGTTAATAGTTTTCTTTGAGTTCTGGTTCATTAAGGATTGAAGTTGGTTGGTGATTTCAGCAAGTTCAATTTGAGTTTCATTCATTGAACTAGTGTTTGGGTTAACATTTCTATTGAATTTTTTACTTCTTGAATTTTTATGTTGTGAATTCATAGTAAGATTATTAAAAAAAATTCTAAGTTATTCATTTATTTTATCATTGTAATTAACCCCAGCAGCTTGGTCTACAAGATTCTGTCCAGAGGAGGACAACCCTTCATAGAAGGTATCCATGAGAAGGTGAGATGGGGGTTGATGACGGGGAAACTGCCGATGTAGATCCCTAAATCTATCCCAAAATTCATGAAAATCTTCTCCATCCTCTTGATAGAAACTAGTGGTTTTTTATGAGTTCTCCTTTAAGTCTTTGAGGATAAAATTTCATTATGAAAGAATTTCACACTTAATCCTAGTTTTCAAAGATATTCTCATCTAGACTCAGAAACCAGTTCCTAGAATTACCTTCAAGGAAAAAGGGAAAGACTCTCATTCTTAGTTCATTTTCTATGAGTCCTAGAAGAGGTAATTGCTGCATAATATTGTAGAAGTATCTAATGAAGGCAAGAGAGTCCTCATTAGAGATCCCATTAAAAGTAGGCAGCAGCGAAATGTGTGATTGTTTCAATTCATAATATCTGGACCTAGGCCTAATTCTGATAGATGATGTATTTCTTGAAACTTGAGGGAATTAAAATTCCCTCTTCCTAGGCCTTTCATTTTAATCTAAGAGTTCTGGTTGATTTTGGTAGTTGTTAGGTGAAAGAACTCTATTATCTAAGTTTTCCATTTCAGTTTTGTTCTGCTTTCTTAAATTAGTTAAATGTTTGTCTATTTCATGATTTAGGGGCTCTAAACTACTAGAAGATGTTCTTTTTCTCATAAAAGGTATATTAACAATTAAAGTAACAAAATAGTAGAACCAAATAGGAACTCAATCAATACAGAAAACAATAGAAATTCAGTAGAAAATGAAGCAGATTTTTTTAAACAGTTTTCAATTGTTTTTATAAGAATTTTTTTAGTGTTTTTTAAGAATAAAATGGCTCATGAATTCCCCAGAAATAGTGCCAAAAACTTGACCGAAACCATAGTTTAAGTCAGATAAAGTTTAAAATTTATATTCCTACTAACTACTATATATGTGGCAAGCAAGGTCGAAGCCACAGGGAAGACAATTTTGACCTCTATTCTTCTATAAACTTTCAAAAACTCCACTATTGTCAGCAGTGGAGTGGATTCTTTTTATTTTTTATTAAACAGTAGAGTGATATAATATTTTAAAACATGTATTTAAACTATATTGAAGCTAGAGACAGTTGAAAACATGGAATCAAAGAGATTTAGTACGCTGATTAAAGGACAATCTATTAAAATGCTCGGGGAAAAATCTTCATTCTACTGGTTTTAAAGGTATTCCTATTCACTTATAAATTTCTTCAATTTTCCACCTTAAAAATAATGACTCACCTCCCTCTCCATGAGTTGAATCACACAAGCCAACCAATTTAACAGTTCACCTCTCCAAAATTAATCAACTATGAAATATTTCATAAATGACCACAAGAAGAACTCACCGTAAGTCTTGAAGTCTTTTGAATCAATTATCTTTTGAAAAGTGTTTCCACAATCACTCTTGCCAATGGAATTTGATATCTTGAGATTATGTTCTAGTGGTACAAGTAGTTGGATGAACTCAGTATTGATCTCTCCGATCAATACTGAAATCGTCAAAATGATTAGGTGAAAAGATAATTAGAAGATAACCAGTGGAACTTCAATTCATCCCTGAACTATATGATTTAGCCTACTATTTTGTTCATTATCAAAACAAAGACTTGTAACATATGAAAATAGAGTACTGATACTAGAATTAAAATGAAAGATAAACTCATGTAATAATGCTTTGCTCCAGAACTCCTCCAGCTTCAGGAAGTGGTCCCAGAGTCGCCCTCTGGTCTCCTCTGCTTGGAACTGGAACCTCTGATGTGTCGAATGAAATTTCCTCTCCAATGAATGTCACCCACACAAATTCTACTTCTCCTCTTCTTAAGTATCCTCCTATCATAAGTTGCATGTCACCGCTCGGTTTCCAATGACTTGGAGTTTCCTTCATGTGTGCACCGCACACATGCATTTCTTCGCGACTAACACATCGCGCTAGTTTTACCCTTGTAACTAAATCCGCGTGAGTTCGTTGGAAGCACTTTGAAATGTTTTCGACATTGGTATGAACATGCACAAGAAAGAGAAAAATAAAATAGTCAAAAGCACGAAGAAAGTTTAATTATATATATATAGTCATTAGTTAATTAAGGAATCTTAAAAATAATTATAAAGTTTATATATTAGAGTTTAATTAAAAAGTTATTTAATTTAAATTATTAATAAAATGTTATTATTGAATTAAATGATTTTGATTATAAATCTAATTACTATTATTTTATTGTAAAAGTTTTTTATTAAATATTAATATATCAATTAGTTAAACAGATTAGTTTAATAAATTTTATAGATTTTTATTATTAATTTAATAATTTATTTTATTATTTTTAACATTTATGTAATTAATTAATTGAGTAATTGGTTAATAAATATTATTAAATTTTACTTTATTTGGTTAAATAATTTTATTTTAATTGTTATAATTATATTTAAGTAAATATTTTAATTTATAACATGCTATTAGTTATTTTAGTTTTTATAAATTATAATTAGTTAATTAGAAAATGATATATTTTATTAACATTTTGAAATAATAATTATTACTATTTAATATTTTAGTTATATAAATATTATATTTTAAAATGTTTATTTAAATTTTAGTTTAAGTTTAAGTTAAATTAATTTTTTTAACATTTATTTAATTTCTTTCTCCCCCTCCCCCAATTTTGGCGCACAGCAGGGGAGAGGGTAGGTTTCATTCTGGACCCCTTCCAGTACGGCGCAACATCCTCCAAAAATTGCGACCGTCCTTCCTCACGGTGGTCTTTGAGATCCGGTTTAGCTTTATCAACACAGCAGTGGGACTCCATCCTTAATCGCGGTGGCAGAGAGCTGCTCCTCCCTCAGATCTGGTAGTTCTTCTTTAGGTTCGGTCTTGGATCGCGGCATGAAAGGTGGTGGATTTTACCTCAGGACTAGCAATGGTCCTTATCTAACTCGACTGGGTGGGGTTCCTCTTCCCCGTGGATGCGATGACGGAGTCCTTCTCCAGGTGGCGCAACAACCTTCAGCAAGGTAATTCATCTATAAGATTAACCTAGCATTATGCAACTCAACTAAAAATTATGATTCTATGGATGAAATTTCTACCAAGGTAATTCATCTATAAGATTAAACAACTCATTATTATCTTTAATTCTCGTAGTATCACCGATTACATTTTTGGATATTTTAACAACCGTGAATAGATTTTGAAGCCTAAGAATCAATGGATATTTCCACCTAACTTTATGTGAAACATGAGATGGTGTTAAATCTACATTTGGCTTCCATCAAGATACACCACATTCTTTAATGTCATTTTCTTCTTATATTTCCTCCTAGAATAAGATAAAATATTTTCGCAAATTATTAATTTTATTAGTAGAAAATCCAATAATCTAAATTAACTTCTATTCCATATAATTATTTAAGTGAATATCTGCATTATCAAAATGTATATCCTCCAAAAATGTATGAAAATAATCAATTGTGGTATTAGTAATTTCATACATGATTTTCTCATGATATAGCCACATTGAATGTTCCAATGTTTGTGTTTTATTAAATTCCCAATATACAAGTGTCTTAGTATCATCCATTAATTTTTTTCACTCTCTCAACATCTTCATTTTTAGTATTTTCTTGATGTATTTTTTGAGATCTGATTAGTATGATACAACCAAATTATATCCATTATATTACTTGAAAAAGGTTATATTAATTTCAATATAGTAAACAATAATTAAAAAATTCATTACAAAAAATTTAAATACAAAAGTTGTCAGAGAATACTCTTAGCTAGGAAAACAAATAATAAGATAAATGATGTATGTTTTAACTGATGCATACAATTAAAGAACAAAACAAAGTATAAGGCCTATAATGAGAAACAATGATTATATAATAAAATTAAAAACAAATGTCTTTATTAAACAATTATTTTAAAAAACAACTTCTTTGTTTTCAATATGAAATAAATCCAATTAAATACATTTTTATTTATCATGTAAAACATTTACTCAAGAATAACAACAATTTATCACCAAACAAAAAAACTATTTCCTTTGAAACATATATTTTCTTTCAAAGAAATTTTCATAATATCATCAAGACATAATTTACTATCACATGTATGCAAATCATTTCCAATAATATAATCTGATTACCCATTTTAATATGAATTCCATTAACCATCCTAGTAGGTATCCAAACAAATAATAAGAGATCACATATGATATAATCATTTCATACTTCTAACAACCCAAATAAAGTATAATACATGTAATACGAGATAAATAATACATACTGATAGATTAAAATTAATTATAAAAATATTTTTATCATCAAATTATGTAAATAAAACAATAAAAAGAATAATTTCATAACCCTCTAATATATTAACAAAAAAATAATTACTATAATAATTAATTATATAATCACTTAATATATATTACACAAAAAAACATTATATTGGATTTACGTAAAATTATATAATAACAAAATTAAAATAACATATATATCTATGATAATCACATTTCTTATGCAATACTAAAAATAAACTAAAATGACCTTTTTTTTAAATAATTATGAAGAATAGTGACCTAACAGGATCTGGTATTGGTTTTGATATGTTGATAAAACATAAAAAAATGCTCAGAAGAAGAGATGGTGTATTTGGAAATCACCAATTTGTTGTTCAAGATTAATAGAATCAAAGATTATATGAATTAGGGTAGATCTATAAGGGAGAAGAGAGTGGAGGATTCTACTCGGGTTATGGGGATTAGTGATCATGGGTGGGGATTATAGGAGGGTAGACCATTCATCTTATATCAATACCCTATACTTATGGGTCTTTAAAAACCATTGGTATAGGATTATCCATACCAATAGTTTGTAAAAAATCATTAGTATAGGATACAATAAATTACTCTATACCAATGGTTCTATCAAACTATTTGTATAGTGGAATGTATAATGCCTCTAATCCTAATAGTGTATCATATTTCTGATTTATATAAATTTCCTTTCTATATGGAATGCATGATTAATAGTATTTTATGATGTGATAGTTTGGACTAAAATTATATATCCCTCTAATTCATATTCTAATGTGATATATCTTAGGAGATTATGTATGTTATGAGTGAACGTGATGCTAGATTTTTTTCACATATTGTGTATTTATTTTTCTATAAATATTTTATACATGAACATGATAAAAGATTTTTTCACATTCAATATGTGTACTTTGTCCACAATGTTATGAAATTTAATTATTATTTATCTTCCAAATTCTATGTCACCTTCAAATAATTTAGGTATTCTTATAATCATGTTCCAATTCCTATTAAATTATGATGATGATTATTCCCACCTATGTAATAATATTGATCAATGTCTCTTGTTTTTTAACTATTAACCCTCTCATTACTAGGATTTTAGCTCACTATTTCTCTGATATATTTCTTAATGTGATTAAATGTATTAAAGAGAATATAAAACTTTTTAGAGGAATAAAAATAAGTATTTGATTAATATTTAAAATTTCATATGTATACATTATTATATGTAGTTAATTTTCCAAATACACTAAACCTTTTGATTCAAGAATGTATTATTTTTATTATTTTTATCTTAAAAATGATGAAATAATAATGTATCTAATAAATGAATATATATATAATATCTACCCAAATAATCATCTAAACACCCCTATCCACATCCATGATCCCCTATCGTAACCAAAACTCCCACAACTAAATGTTTTTTACTCAATCAAAAGGAGGTGACACAAAGTAAAATGTAAGGAATCCTAATTATCTCCTTTATTTCATATTTGAGATTATTTTGTCTTAAAAATATTTTAATACCCCTATTTTTTCCTTACATAATTATATTTATATTGTATTATGTTTTCTTCAACACATTATAAATAAGTTATTAACCATTACCTCTCATCAAACACAGGTTTCAAAACCCATGTATTCTCATTTCGATAATCCTATTACCAATTTTATAGTATAAATGGCCATTAAAAATAAACTTAAATTATAATATTAATTTTTATCTAATGTTTTTATAAAATTAAAATATTTATTAGTTTTTCCTTTTTTAAAACTCATTTAAAATAACATCATTCACTTGTGGTGGTTTTATGCTACCTTAGTAAACTATGATGTTTTATTTTCACTTATGCATTCCATGTATATTCTTTAAAATATATTTCATGATTGAATACAATATAAATAAAAAAACAATTCCATTTTTATGATTTTATAATGATAAATATTAAAAATAAAAATGATATTCAATTTAAATACTAGTTGATGTTTCAACTTTCTAAAACAAGATTACTGAGGAAGATTTTGTGAATTGTAACTATCTAATAATCTATTTACCTTTGTTAATTTACTAATGTAATAAATCATATAATATGAAAATTATATATCTTATGATACAATTTTAGAGTTACATTCAACCATTACTATTAAATTGATGTGGTTGAAGAACTATAAACAAAATAACAAAAAAATTAAAAATTAAATAAATATTAATCATTTAATTAGTTATTTATTTTATGATTTTATGGAAAACACTTTTAGGGGATAATTTTTAACCCTAAAAAAGTTAGAAAAAAATAAAACAACCAACATAATCACAAAAACATTACAAAAAAATCAAAACCCTCATAAAAAAATTACAAATTTTCAGGTTGTATAGGATTCATCGATATTTCCAAGATAAGTATATGATATCAAGGTCATGGTGGATCCAAAGATTTAATTTAATCATAAAGGAAATTAAATCTTAAATTGTAAAGTATTCATAAAAGGATAAGTGAATAAGATTTGGTTCCAAAATAATTAACATCAAGTTATAATTACAACAATTTCATTAAATCCTCAATGAGACTTTGATGAAGTTTTTATCTATTTAATTTAAAATCCTCATATAGTGTCAATAGGATATTTATGTTATTATATTCCTTTAATAATTCCTTGTATTCCTTACAAAACATTTCATATATGCCTTTAATTGTTTTAGAGAAGTGAAGAGGATATGAGAAGTTTGTATGATTCTTCCCTTCCAAGACCAAACCCTTCTAGAGTGGATCATCTGGATATTGTCATAAATATTATTCTTTATATTCTTTAGGAACGATAATTATCCCAATATTAGACTCATTAGAAATTTGAGCCTCATATATCTACTTAAAACCATTACTATTTTTATGACTAAGATATTTGGAGCTAATGGTTTTACCCACTGATATTTTCATAATTGGTTTGGGTACATTGGAATAATATTTTTGGTGTTTTATTTTCTTCCATATAATTAATGAAAAATCCACCAAATCAAAACAAAATTTTTCCCCGTTCATTATTCCTAATCAGAACAAATCTTACACCTAAAATTCATCTTTGTATTTAGATAAAATGTTAGAGGAAATATTGTATCCTACAACATCAATAGAAAATTTATTTGTTTATACTTCAGAGGAATCATTATCTTTGAAACTATATCTTAGAAATGTTTCTTTTTCTTCCTAGACCCCATTAATTTACACCATTCGTTCTCTTTTTTCATAAGGTTATCCTTCAATTACATAAAATGAATCTTATCCGCTATACTAGATTGATAAACCAAATTTTAATATGGGTATTTCATGTGGAGTGATCATCCTTATAACCCGGCTATAAGGGTTGGAACATAGTCATTCCTCTCCTCTAGTATAACAGGTTTTAGATATCATTAATCTATTAAATGATTTAAAAATGGTGATAAATTAATTAAAATTAATATTTATTATTATTAAATTTTAATGAAAAGGGTTATAAAATAATTAATTATTAAATATAATGTTATTATTAAAGAGGTTATAGAAGAATCTGATGTGATCTATGACTCGAGGTATAGGTTTTTCTTCAAAATCTAAATTATTTCCAGGAATTTTTTTTCTATGGTCTATATTCACTTCAATATTTTATCTCAAAAGTATTTAAATTATAAAAATATGAATCTACTTTAATTTTGAGTTATTATTTTTGTATCCTTACTGTTATATTTTCAAACATATTATCATACCATGTTTATAAGGGTTTATATTCCAAATCCCTCTACATTTTACAAATTGATTATCTATTAACTATATATACATTTATGTCATTTATAGAATGGTTTTAAATTTATACCTTACTGATTTAAAATTTAATTTTGAGGTATTCTTTTCATGACACCTCTTTTATTACTTTATAGCACATAGATTACATTGTTCATAAGGGGTCTCTTATACTTCTTTTCTGTTGTTCTGATTATGTTCTCTATCACTCTCTATATCTCTCTCTTAACTTTATATTTTTCTTAAATTTATTTGTATATCATAAAATGGATATATTATATAATTTTTCCATTAAATCTATGGTTTATCTAATATTTACTTTATTATATACCATTTACTCTATATAACATGAATAACACATATTTTCATAATCTATATTGAAGGGTGTTTATCTAGAAATTTATTCTATTAATTTAACTAGATAAATATTGATAATTTGTATACTTGTTATTTAAATATAAATAATTATTGATTACCTGGCCATTTTTATGTAATAGGTTCCTTAAAGAACATTACATATTTTATTGTTTTCTCAATCATTTAATAAGATGAATGCATTGGACTTATTAAGGGATGGATGGGGCCTGCAATTATGTAACCATGAAATTCATTATTTTATATCATAGATAAAAATATCTTCGGTATTGGATGTATAGATTCTATTTATACAATATTTCCTTGCATGAGGCCTTGATAGTGTGGTTAATATTTCTGACATTTTGTATTCAATCATTATGTGATATTGTGTTATTATCTATGTCATTGTCTATTTCCAATATTATAGATATTGTATATTTTTTTATTAAATTATAATGCATTTATATGATTATTTATGCCTAATACATTATGCATTCCATTCTTATTCTATAGTATCATTCACTTTATATTATACCTTACCGAGCATATGAACTCATCCCTTTGTATTGTTTCTCTATTTCTTGAGGAAACTGTGAAGAATACTAACCGTGATATAAGGATAAGAAATAAATGAATAAATATTATTTAATTGTTTTATGGTGTACTTTAATTTAAAATCTAATGTGATTATCAGTTTTGTATCTAGCATCCTAACACTACTAAGCTTTTGAGTCTTGAATTTTTCAATGTAATAAATGCCCACTGGCTCCAGGTAGCTGGAGTTGTAGTTGTTACAAATTTTGGTGAATAAAAGATTTATCATGTAAAATATTTAAAATTTGTTCTAATATAATGGATATTGGATAATATTATTATATGGAAATGGATTTGAAAAGATATTACAACAGAATATTCATAATTTTAAATAAAGAGAGGTAAACGGGAAACCATAACATACTCGAACTTCTTGGCATTGAATTAGACCTTAAAACCACCAAAACTATTCAGGATTAAAGGTATATCTTTATGAGAGATCCATTAAGAGAATTATATATAGATGAATTTATATTTTTTAATAAATAATAAAATGGGGTGAGTAACTATTGGTGTGATGGGTGGAATCCCATTGAATAAATTATTCAATATATGTTTTTCCATTATTTCAAGTGGTACACTATACCCATAGTGCCCCATTAAATTACATAGTGACCTAATAAAATATTTACTTAAAAAATTAGTTCAAGAGAGATAATATGGTAAATTTTGGGCATTTTTTCATTTATATGATGACATATTTACCATATGTTACTGTATTTAACCATTTTTACCAAATTTTATTATCTTTAACAAAAATAAAATATATCACCCAATTTTTATTTCATTTGTACAAATTCAAAATATATAATAAATTTTAAAAATAAACTTATTATAATAATTGTAAATCTATCTTTTTAAAAAATACATGTGAAAAAAGTTTCTGTGCAACTGATGATATTCAAAAAAACTACATTATATTTTAACAATCAAATTATTTTCTTAATTACAAACATATCCAAATTTTAAAACATTTTATGATAAAAATAAAAATATGAGAAACTAATTCTCAAATTAAAATAATAAATACTTTTAAAAATATTATTTCAGTGAAAAATATGTTACTTGACCTTTAAAAGAAGTGTTTTAGAGTATCAAAACAAGAAAATAAAATGTTTTATTTATTTTAAAAATTTTAAACACCCTTTAAACATTAAGTAAATTATTATCTAAATTTTTAGAATCCCTCATATTATTATATTTTAAAAATATTATTTAACCATTTATTTTATTATGTTACATGAAATATTTTACGATACTTAAAATGTACATAACTTATTATTTTCAATAGTTTCATGTTGTAATTACAATACAATGATAGCTGTTATATTGTAATAGATGCATTTATTTTATATTTTCCATGTGGAAATAAAACACGAAATATAATAAATATAGATATTGATGAATCATAAATTATGTAAATAGTATTTTGAAAAACTATTTTAAGAAAAAATTATTATATATATATATATATACACATAAAATTCCATTATGATATATGGAATAATAATCCATATTATTAATATTAAATACAATATTAAAAATTCCAACATATGGATACATTATAAAATTTGAAAAAATATATATAAATAAGATAAATATGGAATTATAAAGTCATTATTTCAGAATATAAGATATTGTCTTACCATTAAAAGAATTAATTATTATTTCATAAAATTTTATTATGAATTATTATTTATAATTTGTTATTTATGTAAAAAAATTATCATTTATAGTTAATCAATATTTCTATCATGTAAAAAATGGTTTCAACTTGTAATTACATAACAATCACATATTTATACCAAATGATCATGCAAAAAAAAAATATAACCCAAGTACCCTCACATGTTCCTTATTATAATGATTAAATAATATTTTTAATTTCATATATTGTTCTTTTTTCTTATGTACCTCATTTCTTATAACTATAATAATTTCTGGATATTATGTTATATTTATTTATTTTCTAATGTCATGTATAATATCTATATTTTACTATAAAGTAATAAAAAAATGATTATCTCATGATGTGATTCATATAAAGTCTGTTTAAAGGATAATAGTTTTCATAATTTATAATAATTATCATATTTATTATTTTTTTGGAATACCATAATGTTTATAGCCTCTAATAATGGAATTTCCTTGTATTAATTTCTTATTCTATATTAAATATGGTTAGTGTTTCAAATTTATTTTCCCTATAAAAAATGATGAAATTATGTTTATCCTTTCATAATTATTTATTTACATATAGGATTAATGTAACATAAATTTTATATATTAAGAATAAGTATAATAAAATTTATTATGAAACACATAAATTCTAAAAAAAGTAAAAAAATTACACAAAACAATTATGGGTCAATACACTCCACCCCAAATAGATTTCTTTTTCGTATCATTGAAAAATAATTTGAGATTGTTTTAATAATACCTTAAAATTTTAAAATCATCAATATCCTCCATTTTTTTGTGTATATTAGTTCCTCTATGTCTTCATTTATTAGGATTAACACATTATGGAAAATAGATGAAATCCTTGTAGATATTTTCCCATTCGTTTAAGATATAAATATTGAGTTAATAAAATATGATCATAAAAGTAATGAGACAAACATTTATTAATGAAAATTCATCTTTAATTGATTAATTGTCTTACTATATACAATGGTTATATAAGTGATTCTCGCTCAAATCTACCCAAGAGATGAAGGTAGAACGGTTCTTGTAGTCTAGACTGGGTTGTCGAATCCACTGAGACCTAGGAAGATACCTAAGACACACAACCTATGAGGTGGATTTTTGGCTATGAAGTGGCCAACTTGGTTTTGATTTTATATGGTTTTAAAGAACACTAATAAACCTAAGTTAATTAAATTAAATGAAAATGGGTTGATCATAATATTATGCTAGGGGTGGATTGAATGAATTTTACTTCTTTAGACAATTTTGGTTTAATTAATTCTTGATGAATCCATTCTTCAAAATAACACTACCTTCATAATTTTCTGGTTTGATGCAACTAAACTCAATTACTAATCCCCTACACACTTAGAGAACCAAACTCATGATGTCTACAAGGTATATGGTCATTTTAGTAATTGTATTTAGCTTCCTCAAACACAATGAAGATGAAGAGTGGAAATAACTGAAGAATGGAAGTCTTAAATTAGTTAACCAATTAACAACAATTCGTTCATAAAATAACATTCAGTCCATCCTCTGCATATTCACAAGATCAACCCATTAAAGGTTTATACCTCCATTGATGGTATACTCTCAATGGTATGAGGAATATGGCTTACAAGAATTAGATTAATGAAATTAAAACCGCGGAAATAATGAGCACTCCTCTGTGTGTGTGAATGAAATTCACACCTATGTGTGAAGTAATTAAGCACAACAAATAGATATCACTGTGATTTTTGATTATAATGTTTTAATGAAATAAATGGGAAGAATATAAGAGAAATATGTTGATTAAGAACAAAGAAGTACAAAAAGGAAACTTACCTGGAAATTGAAATGCGATTACAAACACAAAGTGGCAGCATAACATTACAATTAAACCAAAAACCCAAGATCCTTAAATCCTCCAACACTACTACCTTAAATAGGAATTTTTGATCCCTTAGGTAGAGCCTACAACAGTACAAGTAATCTCACTTGAGTATGGTAGGTCTAGGGTGGTGGAAAGTTTGTGGAAAGAAGACTTTCCACCCTTGACCCAAAAAGGCATCCAACTTGCATCCACCAAACAGAGGCGCATGAAACACATTCTAGATTGCCGAATTTGGGTGGGATATACAAGACTTAAATTTAGATCCGGATGTCATATAACATCCTTTAAAATCTCAGCCAAATAGGAGTTATGGTTTTCGAGATATAATTTAATTGGTGGGCTATTTTTCTGGGCCGCAGATTCTAGCCCAGACTTTGATATACTATTTGGGCCGCATAAATAGCAATCATGGAAGCCGAACTAGCATTGGATCTTGAAGAATGATTTGTTAATATATATATCTTCTTTCATACCATGAATTTTGGGCCTCATTGGGCTTGTATGTTGGGCCCCACATTCTCATCAGTGGGATGGTGTCCAATCTACCTCCTCTAGAATTGTTTCTTTTCATCGCCAAATATCTCCATCAACCTTTATGAATCATCCATTTATACCTGAATGAAAAATGTTTAAATTTAAATGAAGATACATTTCACAAAATATCAAATTAAAATATGGATAATTAAATTCCTTAGAATCAGATGACTCATTGGGCCTAAATTGGTGTACATTAGGCATAAAGTGCACAAAGGATGAGAATGAATGTTTAAAATCAAAATCCACTATATCAGGCCCATAATATCAAAAATGAACATTTAATACCATTAATATTTGATTAAAATATGTGTTTTTATTGGATAATCACACCCCCAACTTGAGATTTTCTAGTCCCGAGCAAATAATTCAATGATTTTATTTGAATTCCTTTCTTCAAACACATTATAACAAACAGTGCTCACAATGTAAAATTCACACAAATATATCTTTATAACCTATCAAAATAATTTAAAACAAGATAAATTTAGAAGCATATCTCAATCCCAAGCCCATTCCTTTGATCAAATCCATCATCATAATTCATCCTACTCAATTAGGTGTAATGATGTGTTGTGAATCACAATAGATATGGGGGTTCATTTTCATTCAAAGGGAAATCATGGAAGTGCTAGGTGGAATCACATTTAATCCTAATAGGTGTATTCATTATTTTTATTTCTTTTTTCTTTTCTTTTTTTTTGATTTTACAATGTTTCCATAGTAATTGAGATTGCAGTTAATCAAATTAACCCATGTAGTGAGACATTACCGATTACTCCCAGGCTCAAAGGCCTTAGGGCACCAAGTGAAGCCCACATACTTGGGAATAATCTTGAGTTAACTTGATCAAAAACAAAATCATATTACCATAAATAGAGATAGAGTGAAAAAATCAGGGCTATACAACTCTGGAGTCACGATCCCCAAGTGCCGAAAGCCTCGCATTTTATCAATCCATTGCTTTACATGAAAATTGTTTTTTTGAATACTCATATTATTTATAAAAATGAAACCAGCCTATGAAATTTATTATGGGACCCTGAAAATTAAATTTATTACCCCACTATCTAGAGGATGTGCATTGTGTCATTTTGATTTAATATATGGAAATAAAAATGATGAAAATTCTCATTGGACAACCAAACTTCCAAAATCAATTCTTTTAAAATTAATCCTGAATTAAATTAAGAGTCAAGGAAATACAAATTATTTTCTATGTAGCTTTAATGTGAGAAATTATGTTATTATATGAATGATAAATGAATTTTACTTCTTTTTTATCATTGTTTTTTTAACAAACATTTTGATTCCACACCCCCCAACTTAGAATGAAACTGTCCCTAGTTTCGTAAAAAGAAAATTTAGAATGGGGTAGAGAAATAAAAGGGGAGTTCAGTAAGGAAATTGAAATATTAGGATCATGGAATTAAGTCACCTGGTGGTGTAAGTTTGAAGTTTTTGCCACTCCAATTTAGTCCTTTGATATCCATGTCGCTTGTAGAGTTCCCTAGTGGAAAAAGGAAAACAGACAAACAAAACAAAAGAGTATATATATATATATATAATTAAAATATAAGTATATATATAAAATAAAATAAACTGATGATAAATTGTCTTATTTTTAAATTTCTGGGTAAGGTATTATTCAAGGTTCACACCACGTGAAACAGATGAATATGATGCTCCCATTTCGTACCCATAAATACTCATAATAGAAGAACATGTCAAAAGTCTATTTTTTTATTTTTTTTATTTTTTTTAAATATCAAAATGATTAATTAATCTTATTTGAAAATAAATATGATTTAGAAAGTTTAGAAACATGAAAACCACAGGTTTCCTCCCGTGCAATGCTTTTGTTTAATGTCGTTAGCCCAACATGGATCCTAAATCTATCAATTTTTTTCCGGTTCATAGGTTGGATCAGTTAACACAACCTCTATTTCCTATTTATTGAATGATTCAATGAATGGTTTTAACCTATGACCATTGAACTTGAAAATGTGACCACTAGTGGGATCTTGAATCTCTACTTCCCTATGGGGGTACACATGATGCACTATGAAAGGTCCTGACCATCTAGACCTTAACTTTCTCGGGTCTAAATGAAGTTTTGAACTATACAAGAGCACAAGTTTTCTCGGTTCAAAATGTTTGACCTTGATATTCCTAGATTGGTAGGCTTTAACTCTAGATTTATTGATCCTTGAATTTTTATAAGCCTCCATCCTTAGTTCCTCCAGTTCATTGAGATCTAATTTCCTTTTTGTTCCGGCCAATGAGAGGTCATAATCCATTTTCTTAATTACACAAAAGGCCTTATTCTCAATTTGAACAGTTAAATGGCATGATGTTCCATAAACCAACATATATGGTGACATTCCTAGGATGGTTTTGAATGTTGTACGTTATGCCCAAAGAGAGTCCACGAGTTTCTCGGACCAATCTTTCCTAGAGGGATTGATAGTTTTTTCAAGAATTTTCTTAATCTCCCTATTCTCTAACTCATCTTGACCATTGGTTTGAGGATGGTATGCAGTGGACACTTTATAAGAAATACCATACTTAGACATGAGTGAAGAGAATGGGTGGTTACAGAAATGGGTTCCTCGATCACTGATTATAGCCCTAGAAATTCCAAATTGAGAAAATATGTTCTCTTTCAGAAATCGAATCACAACTTGATGATCATTGGACTTAGTGGTAATGGCCTCAACCCATTTTTAGACATAATCAATAGCTAAGAGTATGTAGAGGTATCCCCTAGAGTTTGGGAAGAGACCCATGAAATCGATTCCCCAGTAGTCAAATATTTCAACCACTAAGATGGGAGTGAGTGACATTTGATTCCTTTTTGTGATGGACCCTACTTGTTGACACCTAGGACAAATTTGAAAAAAATGTATAGGAGTCCCTTGAGAGGGTGGGCTAGAATAGACCACTTTTAATAATCTTAACAGATGTTTTCTTAGAGTAAAAGTGACCTCCACATGCCTCACTATGAAAGAATTTAAGGATGGACTCTTGTTCAGATTCTAAAACACACCTATTAATGACTTGGTCAGGGAAGAACTTATAGAGGTATGGGTCATCAAACACATAGAGTCTAACATCAGAAATGAATTTCCTTCGATCTTGAGTCCCTAAGAATTTTGGAATTACTCCTGTAAATAAGAAGTTGGCTATGTCAGCATACCAAGGGCAGTCACTCACAGAGTATAGGTGTTCATCAAGAAATGAATCAGTCACAGAAAGGTGATTTGAGTTGTCTTAGAATTCCATCCTAGAGAGTTGATCAACTACAACATTTTCAAATCCCTTTCTATCCTTGATTGTGAGTTCAAATTCTTGTAAGAGAAGGACCCACCTAATCAGTCTAGCCTTAGCATCTTGTTTTTGGAAGAGGTATTTTAGTGTAGAATGGTCAGTGAACACAGTGATGGGGGATACTAAGAGGTAAGACCTAAACTTATCTAAATCAAACACAATAGCAAGTGACTCCTTTTCAGTAGTGGTGTAGTTTATTTAGGAATCATTTAAGGATTTGCTTGTATAAGCAATGACATAAGGAGTTTTATCACAATGTTGTCCTAACACATCTCCTACAGAAAAGTCACTGGCATCACACATAAGTTCTAAAGGAAGGGTCCAATTTGGAGATTTGATAATGGGAGGAGAGGTGAGAGAGGATTTGAGGGTTGAGAATGAACCCTCACAGCTTTTTGTCCAAACAAATGGAGCATCCTTTACTAGGAGAGCACAAATGGGACACAAGATTGAACTAATGTCCTTGATGAATCTTTTATATAAACCAACATGTCCTTATAAAGACCTCATTTCATTTACAGTTTTGGGTGATGGAAGGTGATGAATGATGTCAACCTTGGATTTATCAACTTCAATCCCCCTACCCGAGACCAGATGGCCTAGAACTAGTCCCTCTTTAACCATGAAATGGCATTTTTCCCAGTTTAGGATTAGATTTTTTTCTTCACATCTTGACAAGACTCTCTCCACATTCTACAAACATCCCTCAAATGTATCCCCAAACACAGAGAAGTCATCCATGAAGACCTCTAGAAATTCCCCTACCATGTTTGAGAATATTCCCATCATGCACCACTGGAAGGTTCCAAGAGCCTTGCATAAACCAAAGGGCATGCGTTTGAAAGAAAAGGTGCCGAATGGACATGTGAATGTAGTCTTACCTTGATCCTCTAGGGAGACATCAATTTGATTATACCCCGAGTACCCATCTAAGAAACAGTAGAAGGCATGACCTACCACTCTCTCAAGGACTTGGTCAATGAATGGTAAGGGGAAATGGTCCTTCTTGGTGAATGAGTTTAGCTTCCTATAGTCAATGCAAACCCTCCATCTACTACTCACCCTTGTTGGAAGAATCTCTCCATCCTCATTGGTTATCATTGTGATTCCAGCCTTTTCTGGAACCACTTGGATTGGGCTCACCCATTCACTCTCAGCTATGGGATATATGATACCAGCTTTTAACAATTTCAGAAGTTCTTTTCTTACTACCTCCATGATATTTGGATTGATTCATCGTTGAGGTTGATGACATGGCTTTGAATCAGATTCCAGAACAATCCTATGAGTCCCAACAAGTGGGATAATCCCAGAAATATCAAACTGGGTCCAACCAATGGCTTTCTTATGTTTCATAAGGACATCTAGAAGCATCCTCTCGTGATTGGATTCAAGAGAAGAAGAAATGACAATAGGATGTGTTTGATTGTCCCCTAGTAAATCATACTTGAGTGTAGTGGGAAGTTCCTTAAATTCAAGATCAGGTTGGTTTGGAATTTCAGCAGAATATTGGGACATTGGATCAAGATCAATTTTTTTTCCTAAAGTTGTATATAGGATTGATTCCCCACATGTAGAAGTTTCAACTACTAGACTGGCTTGATCAAATTTAGGGAAGGAAGTTGTAGTGGTCTCCATGAAAGTGGTTTCTTGAAAGGTTTCACTGATTTTTGGACCTAAGAAATCATCATAAGAGAAATTTGAAAATGATTCAAGCCAAGGAGATAAACTTCCTTCATATGAACAAAGGAAATCAATCTCATCCTGACTTAAACATTCATCAATTATTCCTTGATGTTCTATGGATTCATTATCAATTCTTCCTATCATGTTTACTTAATGAATGTCCTCATCATCCCCTATTTGTGGGCTTGCATTATAGATGTTCAAGTCTAGACTCATGTTTCCAAAGGTGATGGTCATGTTTTCATTTCAGACTCAGATAATAGAGTTGATTGTTGCAAGGAAGGGACGACCAAGGATAATTGGGGTTTGTTCCTTATTTCCTATGTTTGGATGGTTTTCAAGGAAAATGAAGTCAACAGGGTAGATGAAGTTTTCAACCTTTACCAGAACATATTTTAAAACCCCCTTTGGAACCCTAATGCTACGATCATCAAGTTGAAGTGTGACAGATGTGGGTTGGAGTTCTTCTAGGACTAACCAACAGTACACAGCTTATGGGATGAGATTGACACTAGCACCTAGGTCATACAAGGCCTTGAAAACTTTGATCTCTCCTAGTTCAACATTCATTTAAGGGCAACCTGGGTCTTTCAACTTAGGAGGACTAGTCCCTTAAATGGTGATACTCACATTAGCAGCCAAAAGGACTTGGTTTTTATGATAAAATTTTCTTTTAAAAGTGCACAGATCCTTAAGGCACTTTGAGTAGGAAGGTATGGTTTGGATTTCATCAAGAAGAGGAATGTTCAACTTGACTTGTGAGAATATTTCCCTCAATTTTTCACACAATTCAGGCTTAGTTTTCCCCCTCATGCATTGAGGAAATGGTGCAGGTTGTGGGGTTGTTTGTTGAAGAGTTGTTTCTTTTACAATGTTATCATGTTTTTCAGTTTGAGCATTTGGTTTATTTGAATTTTCATCCAAGTTTGAATCTTTAGGTGGATTCTAAATTAGTTTCTCATGTTTTTCAATTGATTTCCCACTTCTTAAAACAGTCACAACCTTTAGTTGTTCATGAGTTTTTTGAGTGCAACTTGAATCTCCCCTTGAAGTTGGGGATGAAACCACCTGAGTAGGCATGGGTGCCTTTCCAGTTTTGATGGTTTGAAGTTCTTGTTTTAGGGAAGAGACATCCAAGTTCATCCTCTCCATTTGTTTGCACAGTTTTTCTAGTAGGCTTTGTGGAACAGTTTGGGTTGGTGCTTGAGTAGATTGGTTTATCCTAGGGGGATATTTTGGAAGTGGGATGTTTTGTTGAAAATGGACCAGTGGCTGTTGGTATTGGATAGGTTGGGTTTGAAACTGGTTATGGGATTGGTAGTTCTGATGGGGGTAAGTATTTTGTCCCTATGGTTGGCTAGGTTATTGGTTATCTTTCAAACGGAATCCTGGGTGGTAATTATACCTTGGGTTGAAGGTGTTTTGGTATTGAGGCTTTTGAAAGTTAAAGGCATTTACTTCCGCTGGGGGTCCTCCTAAAATAACATCTTTGATGGATGGAATGGTTGGGAAATTTTCTGTCTTATGGTCATGTTTGTCACAAATTGTGCAAACAGGGTCAACAGTTTGGATTTCATGGACTTTCCTAAGGTCTATCTCTTCAACCTTCCTAGAGAGTGCTGCGAGTTTAGCCTTGAGGATTTTCTCTTCTCTAAGTGTATGAATTCTAGTAGTTATTTGTGGGTTTTCAGAATAAGGTGAATTTCCCTATGTTTGGTTTTGTTCAGAAAGGCTTTCTAGATACTAGTAAGCATTATTTGGGGCTTTGTTTTTAAAGGTTCCATTACACATCATGTCAATGAATTGTTTGTTCCCTGGACCCAACCCTTCATAGAAAATCCTCACTTGTTCAGGTATAGAAAAACCATGGTGTGAAACCATGTTTAGAGTGTCTTTGAATCTCTCCCATGTTTCATAGAATGACTCTCCCTCTTTTTTCAAAAAAGTTTCGGATACTCTTTTTAAGTGCAACTGTTTTGTGGTGGGGAAAGTATTTTTTGTAGAATTCTCTTTGTAATTGGTCCCATGAGTGGATTGATGTAGGTCTCAAGTTTTTTAGCCAATTTTTAGCTCGATCCTTTAATGAAAAAGGAAATAGCCTCATTTTAGCCGATTCTAGTTGATGTGGGGGACACATGGTTTCTACAATGTCATTGAACTCCTTAACATTAAGGTAGGGCATCTCGAACTCCATCCCGTGAAAGGTTAGAAGGTGGTTTAGAACATGGGGTTTAAATATGTAATTGGCATCTCCTAGGGAATTGTGTCTAATTCATGAGGGGGAATTTTTCCAAGATGGAGTGAGGTAGTCATTCATGGTTTGATCGACTACATTCCCTAGGTTTTGAGCTTCTTGGTTTTGGTTCCCCATTTGATTTCCCCCAGGATTTACAATTTGATTCCATGGAAGACCCTCCATTAGAATTGGTTCAATTTTTGATTCTGGAGAATTATGAATATTAGGATCTAATGGATATAATACCCTATGTTCACTTGACTCCCCTGTCCTAGGACTTTCCACCCTAACTAGTCTATTTGAATTATCACGGGTGTAGGCGGACATGCGCCCAAAAAATGAGAAAGGGACAAGATAAGAGATCTTGGGTGAGAATAGAAGAATAGAGGTGAGTAAAAAAGGTTGTTGTTCTATGGTACTTACTTGGTCCCCGGAAATGGCGCCAAAATTTGATTCTCGCTCAAATTTACCCAAGAGATGAAGGTAGAACGGTCCTTGTAGTCTAGATTGGGTTGTTGAATCCACTGAGACCTAAGAAGATACCTAAGACACACAACCTATGAGGTGGATTTTTGGCTATGAAGTGTCCAAATTGGTTTTGATTTTGGATGGTTATAAAGAACACTAATAAAACTAAGTGAAATCAATTAAATGAAAATGGGCTGATCTTAAGATTATTCTAGGGGTGGATTGAATGAATTTTACTTCTTTAGACAATTTTGGTTTAATTAATTCTTGATGAATCCATTCTTCAAAATAACACTACCTTCATCATTTTCTGGTTTGATTCAACTAAACTCAATTACTAATCCCATACACTCTTAGATAACCAAATTCATGATGTCTCAAATTTATATGGTCATTTTAGTAATTGTATTTATCTTCCTCAAACACAATGAAGATGAAGAGTGTAAATAAATGAAGAATGGAAGTCTTAAATTAGTTGACCAATTAACAACAATTCATTCATAAAATAACACTAAATCAAGCCTTTGCATCTTCCTAAGATAAAACCATTAAAGGGGTAGACCTCCATTGATGGTATACTCTCAATGGTGGGTGGAAGATGGCTTACAAGAATTAGATTGAAGAAATTAAAACCGCGTAAATAATGAGCACTCCTCCGTGTGTGTGAATGAAATTCACACCTATGTGTGAACTAATTCAGCACAACAAAGAGATATCACTGTGCTTTGTGATTATAAAGTTTTAATGAAAGAAATGTGAAGAATAGAAGAGAAAGATGTTGATTAAGAACAAAGAAGTACTAAAAGGAAACTTACATGGAAATTGAAATGCGATTACAAACACAAAGTGGAAGTATAACATTACAATTAAACAAAAAACCCAATATCCTTAAATCCTTCAACACAACTGCCTAAAATAGGAATTTTTGAGCCCTTGGGTCGAGCCTCCAATAGTACAAGTCATCTCACTTGAGTATGGTAGGTCTAGGGTGGTGGAAAGTTTGTGGAAAGAAGACTTTCCTCCCTTGACCCGAAAAGGCATCCAGCTTGCATCCACCAAACAGAGGCGCATGAAACACCTTCTAGATGGCCGAATTTGGGTGGGAAATAGAATAATTAAATTAATCTATGGATGTACCCTAAAAGTCTGTAAAATATCATCCCAAAAAAATTTATGGTTTTCGAGATATGGTTTAATTGGTGGGCTGTTTTTCTGGGCCACAGATTTTGGCCCATATTTTGACATACTATTTGGGCCGCATAAATAGAAATCATGGAAGCCGAATTAGAATTGGATCTTGAAAAATGATTTTTTACTCTATATTTCTTCTATAATCTCACAAATATTGGTCTTCATTGGGCCTGTATTGTGGGTCCCACATTCTCATCAGTGGGCTGGTGTCCAATCCACCTTCTCTAGAATTGTTTCTTTTCATCACCAAATATCTCCGTCAACCTTTATGAATAATCCATTGATCCCTGAATGAATAATTTTTAAATTTAAGTGAAGATACATTTCAAACAATATCAAATTAAAATAGGGATAATTAAATTCATTAGAATCAGATGACTCATTGGGCCTAAATTGGTGTACATTAGGCAAGAAGTGCAAAAATGATGAGAATGAATGTTCAAAATCAAAATCCACTAAATCAGGCCCATAAGATCAAAAATGAACATTTAATACCATTAAAATGTAATTAACATATGTGTTTTTATTGGATAATAAATAATACATATGCACTTCCTTGGTTTTATGTTTTTGGATTTTAAAATACCATTACGAATTGTTACCATTGCTAATATAGCGGTTGAACAGTGAACACATGATTAGTATAAATATAGGGCTTTTACAAATCCAATTTACTCAGAAAATGGAAGAAATGGTCTCATCCAATAGAATTACTCCATACGAAGCTCATTTTTTAGAGCTCAGAAAGGAGGTGGCGTCACTAGTATTCACTCTTGACCAAGCTCAAGCCGAGCTTCAACACATTAAGCCTGAACGGAAATTACTATGGGAGAAGTGGAAGTTGATATATATTACCACCCAAGCGATGTTATCCGAGCCACCCCAAGAGTCTTTCTCCATCGCACACCTTACCCTTAAGTCATATGTGGGTTTTATAAGGGGTTTTGTAACAAGACCCTAACACTATGATTATGTGTATTATTTTTGTTTAGAATAAATAATATACATTCATGTTATTATTGTTAATTTGTAAATATTTTTTAAATCATAAATAGTATTTTTAGTTAATATTCAATTACGAAATATATTTTGATGAATTAATTGATTTTTAAAATAAATAATATTTTAATAAAATATTATTACTAAATTATTTTTTATTAAATATAAATGATCGTATAATTTTTATGAATAAAATTGTATTTTTTATTAAGGTTTGAAAGTTATTTTTGTCAAAACCCATGAATTTTTTTATAAATGTCAGTTTTTATTTAAAAATTAAAAATTCACATATTTATAAAATTATTTAGATAAAATAAATATTATTTTTGAATCATGACGTCATAATTATCTAACGGTGAATTTTTCATAACTTTCTGAGACAAACAAATTTTTGGGTAAAAATTAAATACCGTTTAAATATATAATGTATTTTATGACATCATAATGACACAATAGTGATGTAATAAAATAATAAAAAAGGGATTTTTAGATATCATATGTTTTACCTTAAAAATAATTTGATTTTATATTGGTTTTATTTATTTTACAAAGCCTTAGTGGACCCTCCAAGAATTATAAAACATTTTAACATTTTAAAATGATTTCCTTGAGAGTGTGACTCACCTTCACATAAGAAAGCCAAATATTTTAATAATTTAGGATTTTGGCGTTCTAAAATTATATTTTACACTACCCTTTGTCAAAAACCATGTGAAAAACCATGGTATTGTTTTCGGATTTGATTAGTTTAATGTGCAATGTCCAAAACCTAAATTATAATGATTTCCCTCCCTTTTCCTATATAAACCCACCCAAGATCCCACTTATCTTCACTCAAAAACATTTTATCTAGACCAAACTCTTAACTCCTATCTCTATAATCCTTTCAAGGAACCCCAAGCTCCCAAGAAGCCTCTCTCAAGCCTCTCATAAGCCTTTGGGGTCACACTTCCATTTAACAAATTTCTTCCTTTCTTATTTTTGTCCACATTTCTTTATTTTGATAACCCCTTTTATTTTCAATTAAAAATGTTGGGGTATGATTTATCAACTTTCAAAAACTACCCTACTTATGTTTTAATGATTATAGACCTCTTTCTCTCTCATTAATTCCTCCCATGTACACCTATTACCATGCCAAAATTCTATAAGGAATTTCTCTCTTCTCATTTACGATGGAGCAATTATTTTGTATTATGTATTTAAATTCTATTACATATGTTGGTACATGTATCTATATGAACCCCTTAATATCCATTTAATGTAAATATGATGAGATACCCCTTTATCTCTCATCAACTATTTTTATGAATTCTTATGTCGCACCGTTATGCTGTCGAAATTGCATCGCGATTTTCCAAGCCAAAGTCATTGTATAGTAAATACCATTCCCATTTCTCTATTAAGGTTATTAACCTTTATACACATTTATTTATATATTGTTTAGTTTCATGTATTTATTCCACATTCTTTTATCATTGAATAAATATTGATGTTGAATGATTCTATGTTGTATGATCCATATGGAACACTTTTGCATGAAATGAAATGATTAAGAGGAGTGCATCCTGACAGCGCTCTAGTGTAATGGGTAAAGATTAGTATCATGATACATCAAGTGTAATGGGGGGTTACTCATGCTAATTAAATTGCAATGAGGGTTTAAAAATGATAATTCAATTTAAATTAGGGTTTACTCATGCTCCATGTGCAATGAGCCTTGTCTCATGCTAATATCATGTTAAATGTTGTTGCCACATTTCCATGTTATGATAGTCATTCTATATCATTCATTTATGTTCATATTTATCTTGGGCTCCATTGATATTACTATTTCCTAAAATGTATTATATTTTTCATGTTATTCCTTGATTACTCCTTTACTAGGCTTTATAACTCACCCTTTTCTTATGCATGTCCTCAGGTAGTCCCATGCAATGCTAAGTACGAAGGAATGTTGTGGTCCTATAAAATAAGTTTTCAATAAAGTTGTTTTTTATTTATTAAGTAGTCATGTAATGTTCCTAATTTACCAATACACTAGACCTCTCGATCCTCAGAGTTATCTTAAGTGAATTTTTATGTAATAAATCATGTTTATGAGTGTAATAAAGAGCATGGTTGTTATAGTTGGTATCAGAGGATGGGTTTAGTTATTTTTGGGATTCGGATTAGAAAACCCTAGTGAAAGACTTTGGGACAAGACTAAGTACAATAAAAACATCCTTAAATTTTGGTGAGTATTGAGTATGTGTTTTATCAAGAAAATACATCCCTATATGGATACGAGTAGGTAGAGGCGGCTCTGGCACAGATCTATCTAGGGGTAAAACCAGAAAACACCGCTTTGAGTTAGAATCAAATGAGAACTAGTGCATGAAAATGGTCCTTTATACACTCTTGGTTACGACACTCCCAGGGGATATGTGTAGATGTAAAAATCAGCCAAAGGTCCCATGAAGGCACCCTTGGATAAAATGGAGCCATATTTTGACTCGGAAGATGGTCTTGAGAAGTGCCACAAGGCTGCGCGGAAAACTGGAACGATGCGTGGAAAAATACTTTCTAGCGTGGAAAACCACTTCCTCTTGTAGAAAACTAGATCCTCGTGCAGAAAATGGGCATGAACTGAAGAGGGTTTTGCACTCCAGTAGGGGAACTTCTGTGCCACCACTCCCAGGTCTGGGTTTTCCACGCGGATCTCATTCTGCATTAAAAACATGACTTCCTAGTATGGGATTTTCTACAACAGGTCTCCCAACAGTCCGCCTTTGCGCGGGACCACTCGGGCTTGACCCTCGACCAAGTCCTTCAGTGTTGGGATCCTTGCACACAAATCCTTTCATTTGTGTGCAAAATCTTCCACCTTCATGAAAAACCTCATTCTTTCCATGCACACAAACCCTTCCACCTGCATGAAAAACCTCAGACCCTCTTTTCGTTCAAATCAATTCCATTGCGCGCATCCCTTCTTTTCCGCTCAACTTGGCCTTTTGTGCCCAATAACCCCTCTCTGCGCTCAATCTGCCCCTTTGGCATGCAAAACCTTCTTATTGTGTGCACCATTTATCATGTGTTTGATGTCCCTCTCATGAGCACTATCTTCGGGAAATTATTACACACAAGACACTTATCTTACACAAACTTCTCCCATATGACCCTCCAGGAATGTATGAAGTGATTTCAAGGTCCCTTGGGTGGTGCTTCCTATTACGTTGCTTTGCCTCATGCTTCTCTGTATAGGCACACTAATGACTATTGATTCTTCGCATATCCACGCTAATGTGGTCCCCTCAATGGATCACTCCATGACACCCACTCTCCACGACATTGTTGATGCTTTCCCTCCCCCCAAGGGGTGGGAGGTACTGGTCATGTATGTCCTAGGGGGGCGCAAAGTTCACCAACCTCGTCTAAGATGTAGGAATTTAAACTGCCAAGCGCCGTCATCCTCAACACATGACGTTAAACTGTGACCTCACCCGACACACTCTACATGGGGCATCCCTTATCGGACATTCTCTATGCCCACTAGTATCTACAGGAGTGAAATCCTTCTTACATGGAATGAAATTCTCTTTGTTGGATTGGCGTCTGTCTGTAGGGAAAGGAAACCAAATTGGTGTAAGCCCCTAACCTTTCTTGCAGGAGGCAACACCCTTGGTACTCCTTTCTTCTTCGGTGCCAAAGACCAGAGGGAAGGATGGGCACTAGAACCCTCCTCTCTTCCGTTCCAAATCCCTCTCCCATTGGGCTTTATCACCACTCAGGCCTCCATCCTAGAGTAAGTCCCAATCTTCATCTCCCTGGGTTGCAAACCACGCGTAAGACCTTTTTTCCTCATTGGGCCTCTAACCACATGTAAGCCCCACTCCACTTCCCATGCATGAACCTTTCATGTCGTGATCGTCAAGTATTTGATGCCTCTTGTTTCTCACACTGAGCATGACTCGCGTGGTCTTAGAGTAAGCATTGAACATAAAATCCTCTTCAAACCGCTCTAGAGTGTAAGCCCCAACACCATCCCGAACTACATGAACTTTGATCTTTGCCAAGGCAAGCCTCCCTGAGGTTCAAGCTCAACAACCATTGGTCCCGAACACTTCACGTCGGTTCACCAACACTCTCCCAAACTATATAGACTTTAATCCTTTCCAAGGCAAGGTATATAGGATGCCTCCCTAAGGTTCAATCCCAACTCCCATCAGTACTGAATACTTCACATCTGTCCACCCTCATCCTGCATGATGTTAAACTGTACACCCCTTTTTTGTCCCTCATGAAACTAAACTATCCCCCCAATCAGCGGTAAACAGTTGTCAACCTCAGTCAGCGGTAAGCTGTTGTCAACCCCAATCAACGGTAAGCCATCATGTTCCGTAATAGATAGTAATGCATTGTGATTCCTAGCCAGCGGTAAGTCATTGGAACCCTAGTAAGTGGTAATCCGTTGCAACCAACCAGTGATAAGCCATTATAGTCAACAATCAACAGTAAGCTGCTGTAGTCCCCTTTGTTGGGACCCATATATATGGTCAGCCCTCGAGCGTCAGACCATCCCGGCCCGCCCTAGAATGTAATCCCCAACCCCGTCCTGAACTACGTGGAATTTGATCCTTGTTAAGGCAAGGTATTTATGAATCCTCCCTAAGGTTCATTCCCATCACTCATATCTTATCATGGTCTTTCCATCGAGACTATGTGTTTCGTGAAGGTCATGCCCCAACTTGGAGGTTCCACTTCCTCCAAGTCCCCTCCATATGGGTTGCCTCTTTAGGTGTCTCATCGCCTCACTAAACTACATGAACATCGATTCCATGCCATCAGGATATGCATGAAGTCTCTTTGAGGATCAAGCCCAACATCACCGTCGCTCTTACGATAGTTACACGTCATTCTCCATTCACTCTCAACAACCCATATCCATCTTGATTCTTACCCGGGTAGCCACATCCTAGTAAAATCATGTCATTTACCTCTTCACAGATCTTAACAGAACTTAGGTAACTAACCATGCGTTATATCAAGCATTAGTGTTCCCTACAGGGGTTGCACCAATATAATCCACTCCAGTCATTGTTCTGATCAGTCAGATCTGTCTCCGCTTGACGTTAAACCTACGACATACCCTATATTAAACATGGGAAGATGAGGAAAACCTCAGAGACATGCCTATGGCATATAATTCCTCGTATTCGACATGGGATACCTCGAGCTTCCACACCCTTGAGAAGACCAATCATAAGGGGAAGAAACCCAGATGCACCAGTGTTCTAGCATTTAGACACGCCAGGGATGTCCAATGTGACTACTCCCCCGACTAAAGGTTTCTGCCCTGATTGGACCCACTGAAATGTCCTGACAGAAGCGGTGTAATTAAACGACATCCATGAAGATATGGCACTGTAAAGAGTTTCATGAAGAACATATTAATCTATAAGGGAGACCCAGACTAGGTGACAAAATACAAGGAGGAATCCATAGAAGGATGAATCGACATCCCATCATCCTGTTTCGGTCAAGGAGAAAACGTCCCTCAACAGCCAACGAATACCACCCGCCTTTTGAAAGAGGGAATGTGGGGCAATACATCTACGTGTACTCTAAAATAGATGGATTTAGATGCCCTAGAGAAAGCATCATAAATAGAAATTGTGAATCCGATGTGAAATTCCTTCTCCTCAATGTGGAGATTAGTAGAATTTGAGAAATCAGTAGACTAGAATATCACCAGATCCAGTTATCCAGCACCGGGTCCCACCAAGAAAATAGTGGGCCTCACGTGAAACTCACTAGAAATTGGGGTAGTTAAAATGTTGGACATCTCGATCTGTGACATTATCAGCGTGGATCATTCTTACCAGTCGTGGAAGATGGAATGGTGCTAGGGCACTGGGCGTCAATTTCCTAGTTTTAGCACTAATGGTTTAATCTCCCTACCTTCCAGGACCCAAGCTTCTATAATAGGAAACTGATCACCAACCATCCACCAACACAGGGGCAGGGGAAATGTCAACACGATAGTCCCACGTGGTTCCACTGCTTCTATGATAGTCTCCACATCCACAACTGCTGGGATCCCACACCCCATCTCCCCATCTGAATTCGTTCAGAGAAGGGTGATAAATGACCTCATCCTCTGATACGAGGAGGAGGGGATTATCCCGAATCAGGATATGGACCACCAGGATTTAGAGGCATATACACCTTATCTCTACCACCGCCCCCAAACGCTGCATAGGGATCCACTTCTCCCCACTCCGACACACAACCGTTTCGAGAGCCTCTCCCTAGAATGCTTCGATGACTCCCTACCCTACGCCGATGAGGTGGGGGATGTCCGAGCCAGTCCATCCAGGATCTTGTTCTAGTGGATCCCAAGGAGGGCCCACAAAAGGTCACACTGGTGCCACCACCCGACCCCACTGGTTGAGGAGCAGGTAATATATATGCCATCACCGCTAGCCCCAGTTCGGTTGACTCGACGCTAGTGTTGGGCGAAGGCTGAGTATGACGCCTGTCGAGGGGCATCAACGTTAGAAGCAACTGTGGTTCATGCCACCACCGACGTATATCATCATCCCCATGTGTATGCTGAGCAGGGTAACTCATATACCTGGCCTGGATCGAGGCCCAAACTACCCCACGGGTAGGCTAGGTTGACTCTCCTGATCGCCAGAATAGGGAGCACCCGCCACAGACTGACCCACGACAACAACAACCAGCATGAAGGTCTTCCCTGTACTGACACCATTGAGAACGTAGGTCATCTGTGCTTCCAATATTGGTTTAGAGGTCCACCCCAATCCACCTTCAATTCGAATGAGGGTCCTCCCCACGACCGTGACACTCAGTAAAAAAGCATCTTCCGCTCTCATAACATCGGGTATGGAGTCGTTCCTCCTGCCACAAGCTGCCAACATGGAGATGGAACACATCCAATCAATCTCCAGCATGGGGGACTTCCCCATGTCATTATAGTAGCTAGTTAAGGTCCTCCTCACAATAGTAATCATAGGGGTGAAGGTCATCCTAACTTCATCAGCACCCAATACAGAGGTCCTACATGTGTTCGGCTTGACCTGTACGAGGACCCTCCTCACACTGACACTAATAGGGGAGATATGTGTGGAGGCCCTACCCATGCTCCTACCCATTCCTGTACTTTTCGCGGATATTCCCTCTACACATATTCCATTAAAGACAGAGGTCCTCCTAGTGTTCCCTTTAACATCTGGCCATGTTCTCCTTGCACCCCAGGTCACTCAGGCGGAAGTCATATCCACCCCATCACCAGTTCAGCCGAAGGACCTCCCCGAGACATAAAACTACCCTATCCTGAAGAGACATCCTAGGGAAGGATGGAAGGTCATCACTGCCATAAAAATAATGTCTGGAAGATTAAGATTGAGATTAAACTTGTCTACTTCTCAGATTCTGAGGCGGAATATGATTCAGTATTGGAACCCTCGCCTCGATCCTTTGGGTCATGGGCTGGGGCAGGAATGAGGTGCATCATCCTCATTCTTCAAGAATGAAAGGTCCACCGGATCCCTTCCTCCCTCCGTAGATACATCTAAGAGGATTCAAATTGGGTGTCTCCCCAGGGTCTAGCCGTGTAATCGCTACCGTCATCACTAGAATCACTCTCTACCACGACCAGAGAACACAAAGAGTTATTTTGGGGACTGATAGAGAATGAGAAACAACATGGTCCACCACCAATATCCATAGTCCCAGTGCCTGAAACTATAGTCTCCATACCATCTTATCATGATGTGGTGGCCAAGTCACTGAAATATTCGAAGGATTTCCCGAGATGCGGCAGCTTGTCAGCTTGCTCGTCGTATTCTCCACCGGCTAGTCTACCATCTCAGCGTTCTGCTTCAATATCGTTACCTATTCCACATCCAACTCTAGTTGATGAGTGGGGAAATGAAGGCCCCAAATCTGAATCTAGACTGAGGATCTTGTGGGACATTCTTGCAGAAGACCATTTCCTAGTGAAATTTTGGCTAGTCGCAGCTCCAAACTTCAGTGCACCGAAATTGCTCACCTAGGAAGAAGTTGGGTTCTTTCTTTAGACCCTCTGGGTGATGCAATTCGGTCTTCATCATCGATGAGTGGCCTACCCCAAGAGTTATGCATACATTAAAGACATTGGCCAACAATGTTGTCTGGTTGATCTAGCTGCATTCCCCATGGCCCAGTGCCTGAGTCACCAGGCCGCCATTGGACCCTCCAACAAAGATTCCTCGAGAGCTTTAAAGTGCTCTATAAGATTATCAAGGAGGCTTCCCCCATGTACAAATCCATGGACGGGGGAAGTATGCTACCCTCCACTTCAGTTCCATCTAGCTCCAGACCAACTTTCTAGGTGATATTGAGGATATGCCTCTAGGAAGAGTTGTGGTTAACATGGACGATTTATCAGAGTAAGAGACGGAAATAGAACTCCTTAGAGAAAACTTACCCCCCTGGGGTAGTGCAACGAATTTTGGACCCATTAGGAAGGGTTACTCACCAGTAGAAAAATATACCAGGTCTTCTCGTACCCACCAAGGCATTGGTCCTCAGCTGGAATATCAACAAGGGTAAAGAGTGCATTGGAGTCGTCAAACCCTTCGACTCGTCTGGTTCAGTACAAAAGATTGGGGATGATCCTGAGAAAGCCGTGTTGCATCAACAAATCACGGAGCATAAGAAGATGGTCAAAGACCTCCTTGCTGAGCATTCCAAGGAGTGACGACCAGACTATCGTGATCCTTGGTTGGGGCAGCAGGGTCAGACACATCTTCCCCCCAGAGAATTGCCTCCAGGTGACCCCGAACATCCTACCCACATAGACAGGGTTGAGGCGGGAATTTATGGTAAGAGGGAGCCGTATGTATTGACAAATCCACCAGAGCAGCGAGATAATCCCTGGGACCAAGCTCAGGTTCCCCCAGCCGCTCCGCAGATCATCCCACCAGCTGCTCGACAAGTCGGTGGGCCTGCTTATCACATTGAAGAAACTGCCAACGCACTGGTTGTCAGGGATATCCATCAAGATATGAACCCATGGCTAGATGATCCAATGGTGGCACTCATTTCTTCCCCTAAGGCGTTGGAAACGTGACAGGTGGCCATCCCACCTGATGGAAAGCCGTATCCAACGTGGGTGGATGATATGAAAGAACCTGAGGGTTTTGGAAAAACAAAATTCCCCCCTTCAATGGGACGAGTGAACCACTAAAACATCTATACCACTTCATTTCAAGGTGCGGGACCATTTTGGGAACTCCGGCATAGTAGGAGGTTTCCAAACTCCAATGCTTCATACAGACATTGGAAGGGCCTACATTTGTTTAGTACATCCATCTACCCATCAGGTCAGTAGCCAGCTTGGGAGATCTTCGTAGACAAATTCTTTACTAGTTTAGTTCCACCACTCGAATACTAGTATTTTAGACCTATTCAAGTGCAAGCAGAGGCATGATGAGCACATTGCAGACTTTGTTGCCCAATGGAAAGGGATAACATATTCCTTTAACATGCTGCTGACTTAGGAATAACTATTGATGATGTGTGTGGGGAATGTCAAGACAGAACTAGTCCCATCTCAGATCACCCAGAACTACCCCGAGGGATTTTGAGACTTCTCTAATAAGGCCCAAAACCTAGATGAAGCCTTACAATAGGCCAAGTAGGCAATTCCATTACCTCATACGATTCCCACAAGACGGGACGCTAAGGTTGAGCCCAACACGGTGGCCCAAATAGAGGCCCCTAGGAAACTAGAGTTATTACTAGTGGAGCCGCCTCCATATCCTCGCAGAGGCCCGCCACTGCAGGTGCAGCCTCCGGTCTAGCAGCGCCCACCTCAGAACTAGAAGGAGCCCCTGCATAATGCGCCACCACCACCCAGGTGAGATAACCAGGCTCCTCCTCCTCGATATTCTCCTCTATCCCCTTGTCACGACTAGGCTCCTAGTGAACCCTTCCGAGATAGGGGAAACCATACCTACTCATTCAATGAGTCTCAGGACTTTGGCTATTTCTGAAGTGCTTTAGAATAGGGGATTGTATGTTTTCATGAATGCAAGAGGCCAGAAGAAGTGGGTCTCATTGATCGACCCAACTACTATACCTATCACTGGATCTTGGAGAAAACCCTCTAATAGTGCTACATGTTTAAGGACTGGCTTCAAGACTAGGTCTACAACAACATAGTTAGGTTGGGCCCAGATCCAGAGCATGTGGCATGTGTATTCGTAAATCCCAATAGCAGTAGTGAATGCGAATGTGAATGGAATCAGGTTTATAACTGCGGGACCCAGAAGTTTGGTGACTAGATGGCTTGTAAGGAATTCACCCTTGCCCAGGGAATTATCCGTGCATGTCTGAATCATCCTGAACCTTGAAAAGACAATGTGTCACTCGTAGCCAGTACCTCTACATCAACAACTCAACTGTCCTCTTCCCAGAAGAGAAAGCATTGGCGGTGCAAGGGAAAACAAAGTCCCCAAAAAATGTTATCTTCATCCCATAATCCTGGATACTTCATGCCCTTAAAGATGGAGATTCCCCCAAGAATATGCCCAGAAGTGGATGATTCTTCAAGTGACAATCAAGGGTACGCCTCGGTTAACACCGTAGAGCTAGTAAAACCCCACATGATTTCTGACAGTGAGGAGTGCTGGGAAGATCCTCCCAATGTTCCCAGCCACCATCAACGTCGAAGGAGCCACAACAATATGGGGCATCAGAGTGCCTCAGTCATTATTTTTAGTCCGAGTGTGTGTGCCACCAAAACTAGACAGCAGGCCCAGCACAGAGCTCAACACGTGAAACGTTTTCATCGAGTGTCTTCAAATCTGTCTTCACCCCTGTTTGTGTCGCTTGATCAGGAAGATTCACCTCAACTACATCATGATCAGACATGATCTACTATGGACCGGTCTCTGTCATCTGGACTTCATCTGGTATTCACTCCACAGGCTTCGACTAGTGAGCAATAGGATATTAACAGCACCAATCAGCACTTGGTCCAACCGGTAGGTCCCACCATACCTCCTGTTATATAGAGACCTACTGTAAGAATTATTTCTTTCCTAGAACATAATTATGATGTCCTCTAACATCTTTCCATCATTCTAGGAAGTCTCTCTATCCTTGAGTCCCTTAGCCTGTCAGTAGATATGCACGAAGCCCTTGTTGAGGCTTTAAAAAGCCCCATCCAGTTTGAGTTGGAGGTAGAAGTTGTAGAAGCCTTCCATGTTGAGGCAATAATGTATGCTGAATGCCATTATATTATCTCTTTCTCAAAAGAGGATGAAGGCTATCCCAAATCAGGGAACATATTCCCACTGTACATCACTATCCATTTTAATGGTGTGGAGGTTCATCGTTGTCTTGTTGACACAGGCTCTGAGATCAACCTAATCCTGACTTGGACACTATGAAAACTAAGGTTGTCCGAGGATGATATGAGTCCCTTTGACCTAAAAATCCAAGGCTATTATAAGACAGAACCAACACTGGTCGACAAAATTTACCTAATGACCCAGTTCGTTGATCTAGTTTCTAGTACTGAGTTCATGGTTATCTCTTAGGACACCGCCTACAATGCGATGATGGGTAGTCCATGGCTCGACCTGCATGTGGCAGTTCCATAATCATATCATTACTGCCTCAAGTACTCCCTTAATGGTCGAGTGGGCATAATTAAAGGTGAAGAATCTCCTTTTTCCTCTTGTGAATCCCTCTATCTGGATGCTGAATATTACAAGATGAAGGAGAAGCAGATTCCGGCTAATGAGGTTGAGCCTCCTATGAATAAAACCGACCCGTGGATAGATCTGGATGATGCCTACATATTTCCAATCCACCGATTGGAGGCTACAACCCCAGAAATGGGACAATGATTTATTGTTTCTGGAATGAGGTGAAAGCACATTCCCAAGACTAAGTGATGCCAGAATATCACCTCATAATCCTACACGAATCAGGATCGGGTGATCTTGAGGCCCCCTACTCTAATAAGGTATCAGGATGTCTGCCCCATGGCGACGACAATACGTCATAATTGCTTGTTTCACCGGGATAGGATAAAATAGCTCAAGCTGATGCACCACTACTGATTTGATATCATCATGAATTACCTCTTAGGCAGAAGACCATATGGGATCATATCGACAGCTTTCATCGCTGTGGTTTCGGCAACACAAGAGTCCCCTGATGCAATGTCTACCGCTACGCTAGCTGGTACTAGTCTCCCATCGGGATCAGTTGAATTAGAGGAAACTGCTCCCACCAAGGATCTATCCACCATAAGTGAATAAGAGGATTTAGAGTATGCTCCTACTGCTTTTGAAGAGGGTGTCTCCACCATGGTCGATGAACAGGTGAACCTCGGTAGTGAGACGGACCCGAAACCCACATTGATCAGTGTCTCTATGCCCCTCAAGGAGCAATAGCAGTATGTATACTTCCTAAAAAAACACCGTGATGTATTTTATAGGAGCTATAACGATATTCCAGGACAAGATCCTCAGGTATCCATCGTTTACCTTATCCTCCTAGAAAATCACTGCGGGTTTAAGTAGCCTCCCAGAAAGATGCACCCTTCTCATGGTGCCATGGTCGAGGCCGAAGTCAATAAGCTCATCAGAGACAATTTCATTAAGGAGGTTTAGTACCCCAGATGGCTATCCAACATTGTTCAAGTTAGGAAGAAGAATGGACAGATCTGAGTCTACATCGACTTCCGGTATCTCAACCGCCTGTGTCCGAAGGATGATTTTGTAGGACCCCGGGACACCATGAGAGGGTAGGGGTAAATCAGGGTGTCAAATTTTTCTTTTAAAAATAAGGATCTTATTCCCACGATGGTAGAAACTGGTTAAACATGTATGATGGAAATTATTAGTAATGAAACATTCACATGCAAAGAGATGACACAACAATATTTACTTGGTTCACCACTAAGGGCTACGTCCAAGGAGCATACACTGACAAGTTTCTGGTCATACCAAATTCCACTAAACTTCACTAGCTGTGGATTACAATGGTTTGGGCACAATCCCTCTATCTCAGGCTCACTACCTTTACAAAAGTTCAAGGATAGCCTACTGCATCCCTCGGGTCACTCCCATTGACTCCCCTTGGCTCAATGCCCTTGGTAAAGTCCGACTTAGTTTATAGACGTGAAGGTCTCTTCAATAGATTTGCATTGAAGTCATTGTCTCCTGTTTAGCATGAGACAATGCTTGCATCAGAGTACTGAGTTGATGCTCTTTTGTATTCAATATTCTTATTCAGTGCAATAACTGGATGCACTAAATCTTCTTCTTCTCTTCCTTTGATTCCCAATACCAACACCTGAGTGTATTGATATATTCGCCTATTTCTATGCAGATCTATGTTTATTTGCATGAACCATTCTTCTTCTCTTCGTAAAGCACAATGAGGGTGTTAAACACCAGTCATATGTGTCTGGTACCACTTCACTTCATAAAACAAAATTTTTCACTGTTCTTCCGTCTTCACAAATGAATACATCATATGTTGCACTGAAGGTATCAGGAAATATTACAGCTTTCGGGTAGCTCCAAAAAGACCAGAGTGCTTCAACAATACCTGGCACACATCTCCTATCCCGGCGCGTAAGTTCCAACATGCTGTGCAAGTCTTCGGCATGAAAGTCCAAACTGGCGTGCAAGTATCACCAAACCACCTGCATGACACTACCTTCTTCAACTTCAAACCTGCGTGACTCACTTCATTTATCTCCCAAACCTCCTTGGGCACGCAACCAACATTTGGTGCGCAACTTATAAAAACTAGCGCGGAAGTCTCACCAAACCACTTGCGCGATAACTCACAACTTGCGCGACCACCACACCTGCGCGACGACAGCTCTGATTTTCTCTAAGTATTGAGATCGTGTGGAATGAGGAGGGGTCGACCTGTATTTATAAGCATTTGGACACCCTGTGCAACGGTGAACAAGTCTCCCCTCAGTGCGCAAGTTTCGGCGCGCAAGTATCTACCCCTACAAGTCACTTGCGCGACCAACTTCCAAACTTGGGTGCCCTTATCCCTTTGCCATATTTTCATGTTTTGATCTTGAAAAACAACATCCATGCAAGTTCCCAAGCCTCCAAGTAGTCGACAGGCAAGTACCTTTTCCAAAAACACTTTTCAAAACACTTGTGCGACCAAAATCAAAACTTGCACGACCCTTATCCCTTTTCCATATTTTGATGTTCTGATCTTGAAAAACATATGGAACGAAATATTAATCTCCTTCAAATACACGGAACACAAGTCCCTTTTCCAAAATCCACTTTTCTTCATTTTTCAATTCTCAGGCCCAAAAATTTGGCAAACACTAGAAAAAGGCGCCACCTTGTATCTGCTCTTTTTGTACCACCTCCAGATCATCCATTCCATTTTCGACGTTCTTGAATAAAACATGGATAGTTAAACATAACCCTTGAACTTGACATGCCACCATGAAATCCCCCTTTTCAACAAATTTCTATGTCATTTTTTTCTTTGTCAACAAGCACAATCACCTTAAAAAAAACTTATTTTATGTGATTTGCCTTCTTCAGAAACTATTCTTCTTTCATCACAAACTCCACTATCGTGATATATATCCTTTGATAGATCATATTTAGCATCATTATATTTTGATGCAATGTGAAGTGCATGGCCATCTCAGAATTCCAAACCCTTCCACTTTGTCTTCTTCTTCAACCGTCATTCTCTACTTCATGCAAATCATACGATTCAATTATTCAAGAAGTCTCTTGCATGGTTCTCATGCAATCATGAAGAATTGCATGGTCTTCCTCAAATCCCCATTCTTATTTAATCATCCTCAAATGGATTATACCTCACCATTATTCACTATTGTAAACAATGTGTCACCTTTGACACATGTTCTTTGAACATATGATTAGTACAACAATCGTCTAAATTTCAATTCCTCCATTTCATTAGAGTACTTCTTGATCTCCTTCGTTTTGATCTTCATTGAAAAATATTGGCAAAAAATACGACCTTATACATAAACTGGTCCCAACAATCTCCCCTTTGTATTTTGTTTTCAATACCTTCCATACCTTCTGAAATGAATTATTCAATGTCAAAATGAGAATCTTCTCTTCAATCAACTTTTATTTTCAAACTTTCCTCTTCAATCAACTTTTCTATTGAAACTTTCATTTCACTTTATCTCCCCCATAGTGATAAGAAAAACAAAGCTCATGGTAGGGAGGGTATCAATCTATACTTACACAATATTTCATTAATCATTTCACTCTAAGTATACTTGAGCAATGCTCGATGTAGAAAACAAGAGGATTTGATTTAGACAACAAGGTTGTCCATTATCCACAGATCATGATACCACATGAGATGAGAACTCATTTATTTTGTCTTAAAGGGTTTACCACTTTCATTTCAGGATAAATAAATCAAATGTGATAGGGAATAATCAACCTGAAACTCCTGCACTCACATCAGCAGACAGTTCAAAAACATTCAAGTGCAATTGGCAAGATAAGTGGCCTTAGGGAACTTCCATTATTCTTATGTCACTGATAAATTCAATTAATCCCACTTTATAGAATGATCTTTGTTCTGAGTAACCAAGGTTGAGAGATTGGAAAATGACATACCTTCTCTAATGACATGTTCTTCAATAAATTTACAAACTAATTTGTATTTAATACCTGGTGGAGCTAATTCTAATTGAAATGATGATTTTGGAAGCTTATTAATTTTTCTCCCCCTCAATGGAAACACTCCTCATCATCTTCATCAAGAGTGATCCTTCATCTTAATCTTTGAATATCAATTGAAGAATATTCCAAGGATGGAAACTTCTCTAGATTATCTATCAAGAGTTGACAACATTCACTACTTCTCAGGTTCTCCCCCTAAGAACATGATTCACCTTCAATTCCCTGTATTATTATCACAAATACAATAAACAAATGAATAAGGGAATAAGGTGGTTCCTCCTTGCTTCATCAATATGAGTTGCATGGTTGAGTTGCTTTTCTCAACCAAGTTCATCTGTTCACTCCAGTCTTCATGACTTTATATTTGAGCATATGTTCGGATATGTGTTGAAGTGGCATGGCTCTCTTCACATTCTCTTCTTCTTTGTGTGGAGAACTGTTCTGCTTAATAGCCATCATATATGATACATTCTTGCTCCTCTTAAGGACTTCTTCTTGGTCTGCTATTAAGGTTAGACAACCTTTTTTAATGTGACCAGATTTCATGCATCTCTCTCACAGAACTTCTTTGACATGTGTGTTTCTCTTGGTTTGAAATCTCTCATGCACTCTGTCTTCATCACGTGAAATATTTTCTTTTCCTTTACCACTAGCCATAGATTTATCATTTTCAAGTTTCCTCATTCTTTCCAAATCTTATGTCCATATGACCAACATTTCATTTGGAACTGATGCAGCTGGTTTGGATCTTCCACCTGGGTTCATCTGAGTTTCGTCCCACTTAGTTTTTCTTTTGGTTGAATGACCCTTCAATTTCATGGATCTAAAATCCTAGGTCTTCTCAGTTCCACTACCTGAGATATTCTTGGGGAAATGTGTGTTCAAAACATTCTTCTGATTTCTTCCCAAGGTAGATGCTTTATACTTAGTCGGCATCGTAGGTCTTCTTTTCTTATCAATAGTGAAATCATGTTGAGATGGACATGTGCCTACCTTGTGACCACTGCCGTTGCATACATCACAGATGTTATCAAGCATTCTAAATCTATTTGCTGTAAACAAATGCTTCTGGACCTGCAGATGTTGCTTCTTCTTCTCTGGATTTCTTCCCTTTGATACAAGATTTCTTTGTGCCTTTTCATTAAAGGGATTGTACCAACAATCCAGTGCACAATTCCCAAATCTGTTGCATTACCAACATTGACCAACAAATATTTTCTTCTTTGTATCTTTTGTATGAGGTTGTTGGGCCTTCTTCTAAATCTTTTGTGCTCTATTTGAGGAACCAACTTCCTCCTTTTTCTTCCCATCCAACCTATCCATAGTGGTAGGTTTCGTATCCTCCCCTTTCCTCACCCATACTTGTTTATAATTTTTCTTCCAACCTGCACTTTTTGAAGGAACATATTTAGAAACAATAGCACATGTTTGTATGGATGGTACCTTCACTTTCATAGCTTCTTGTGATAGATCAGTGAGTGAAGTCATGATATTCTTATAACATGTTGGAGGTCTTTTGATAGTAGAGTCCTCCAGTGAGCATTGAGTACCAGCAGAAACTGATTCTTGAGATGGATAATCAAGAGTTCTCATAATCTTTTTGTCACATGTTGGAGGTATTTCAGATTTAGAATCCTCCAATGAACATTGAGTACTAGAGTCACCTGTTTCATTATTTTGTGAAGTCTCAATACGTGTCTTCTCAAGATTTGTCAATTGGGCTTCCAATTTTTGACTTTCAATATTGAGGATGATCTTCTGATCTTCAATCATGATCATCTTCTCTTCACAAGTCTTCTTCAATATTTCAACCTCATCTTCATGCATCTTAATGTCGTTTTGTAATAAAGAGTCAAGTTCCTTGAATCTCCTGGAAGTTTCTTCCAAACAAAAACTCTTGAATTCAGTTCTCTTATTCAGCTCAACTTCAAGTGCATGGATCTTTTCTTTTAGAGTCTTATTGACTCCCTCTTTTTCTTCAAAGACTTTAATCTGTTTGGTGAGCTTTAAGTATTCAAGAATTATTCCTTCCAAGCCCTTTTCCAAATTATCAGCTTCACTTTATAATCGATTGATCTCAACCTGCATGCATTGAAATATTCTAAAAACAGCAACAAATCTTTCTTCTGGAATATCATGCAGATAACTTATTAATTTCTCTTGATCACTTGAGATAGAAGTGTCTTCCTTTCCTATGGTAGGAACTTGGGCCACCGGCTTGATACTATCTAAGCCTGATATTTCATCATTATTGGAAGGGCATGGAGAACATGACACGGTATATTCTTTGGACATGAGGGACTTCTTCAACTGCTTCTTCTCTTTATTTTTCCCATTTGTCATGGTCTTTCTAGATGAAGGCTTCTGCTCAGAAATGACTGAATCTTCATCAAGATTACACTTCATTGTTGACTTTAGGAAAGAAACTCAAATCCTATTCTAAATAAAATTACTATAGAGTATCCAACATATGTGAAACTCCCTCCGATACCACTTGTAGGACCCCGAGACACCCTAAGATGGGAGGGGTGAATCAGGGTGTCAACTTTTTCTTTTAAAAATAAGGATCTTTTTACCACATTGGTAGGAACTACTTAAAACTATAGTATGGAAATGATCAGTAATGAAAAATTTACATGCAAAGAGATGACACAAATTTTTTACTTAGTTCACCACTAAGGGCTACGTCCAAGGAGAATACACTGACAAGTTTCCGATCGTACCAAATTCTGCTAAAATTTACTAGCTTGGATTACAATGGTTCAGGCATAGTCACTCTGTCCAGGCTCACTGACTTTACAAAAGTTCAGGGATAGCCTACTGCATCCCTCGGGTCACTCCCGTTGACTCCCCCTGGCTCACTTCCCTTGGTGAAGTCCCACTCAGTTTATAGATGTAAAGGTCTCTTTAATATATTTTCATTGAAGTCTTTGTCCTCTCTTCAGCATGAGACAATGCTTGCATCAGAGTACTGAGTTGTTGATATTTTGTATTCAATCTTCTTCTTCAGTGAAATAACTGAATGCACTAAATCTTCTTCTTCTATTCCTTTGATTCCCAATTCAGACACCTGGGTGTATTGATATATTCCCCTCTTTCAGTGCATATCTGAGCTTAGTTGCACGAACTGTTCTTCTTCCCTTCGCAAAGCACAATGAGGGTGTTAAAAACCAGTCATGTGTGTGTGGTACCACTTCTCTTCATAAAACCAAATTGTTCACTGTTCTTCTATCTTTGCAAATGAATACATCATCTGTTGCACTGAAGGTATCAGGAAATCCTCCATCTTTTGTGTAGCTCCAAAAAGACTGTTGTGCTTTAACAATACCTGCAACACATCTCCCAGCCCAACGTGCAAGTTCCAACCCGGCACACAAGTCTTCGGTGTGCAAGTCCAAACTGGCGTGCAAGTATCACCAAACCACCTGCGTGACACCACCTTCTTCAACTTCAAACCTGTGCGACTCACTTCCTTTCTCTCCCAAACCTCCTTGGGTGCGCAACCAACATCTAGCACACAACTTCTAAAAACTGGCGCACAACTTCTAAAAACTGGTGCGCAAGTCTCACCAAACCACTTGTGAGACCACTCACCACTTGCGCGACCACCACACGTACCCGACAGGAGCTCTGATTTTCCCTAAGTGTTGAGTTTGTGTTGAATGAGGAGGGGTTGACCTGTATTTATAGGCATTTGGACACTGTGTGATGGCGCACAAGTCTCCCCTCAGCGCGCAAGTTTCAGCGCGCAAGTCTCTGCCCCTGAAAATCACTTGCGCGACCAACTTCCAAAATTGGGCACCCTTATCCCTTTTCCATATTTTCATGTTATGATCTTGAAAAACAATCGACACCCAAGTTCCCAAGCCTCCAAGTAATCAGCACACAAGTACCTTTTCCAAAAATAATTTTCAAAACACTTGCGCGACCAAACCCAAAACTTGCGCAACCCTTATCCCTTTTCCATATTTTGTTGTTCTAATCTTGAAAAACATATGGAAAACAAGTTTCCTCTCTTTGAAATACAGGGCACACAAGACCCTTTTCCAAAAACTACTTTTCTTCACTTGTCAATTTTCAGGCCCATAAATTTGGAAACACTGGAAAACAGCGCCACCTTGTATCTTCTCTTTTTGTACCACCTCCAGACCATCCATTCATTTGTCGAAGTTCTTGAATCAAACATGGATTGTTAAATATAGCCCTTGAACTCTACATGCCACCATGAAATCCTCTTTGTCAACAAATTTGTATGTCATTGTTTGGTTTGTCAACAAGCACAATCACCTCAAAAAAAACTTCTTTTCTGTGATTTTCCTTCTTCAACAACTCTTCTTCTTTCATCACAAACTCCACTATCATGATATATATACTTTGATAGATCAGATTTTGCATCATTGTATTTTGATACAATGTGAAGTGCATGGCCATCTCAGAATTCCAAACCCTTCCACTCTATCTTCTTCTTCAACCGTCATTCTCAACTTCATGAAAATCATATGATTCTATTCTTCAAGAAGTCTCTTGCATGGTTCTCATGCAATAATGAAGAATATCATGGTCTTCATCAAATACCCATTCTTTTTTAATCATCCTCAGATGGATTATACCTCACCATTATTCACTGTTGTAAACAATGTGTCACCTTTGACACATGTTCTTTGAACTTATGATCAGTACAACAATCGTCTGAATATCCATTCCTCCATTTCATTGGATTACTTATTGATCTCCTTCATTTTGATCTTCATTGACAACTATTGGCAACAAATACAACCTTATACACAATGTGGTCCCAACAGATTTTACCCTTCCTGTGACGGAATTGTTGATTGACGCTACAACTAGGTCTCAATCCCTCTCCTTCATGGATGGGTACTCCAAGTATAAACAAATCCAAATGGCTCCCAACAATGAGGAGTCTACCACCTTCAAGGATCCACGAGGTACTTTATGTTACCAAGTCATACCCTTCGGTCTAAAGAATGTAGGTGCCACCTATTAGTGGGCTATGCATCTCATATTTAAGCAAATCCTAGAGACATTGGTGGAATTCTACATGGACGATCTGGTGGTAAAATCTTGCCAGCGTCTAGAACATATCAAAGAATATAAGAAAGTGTTAGAGTTCTTTTTTCTCACCACCAGAAGATGAATCCATTGAAGTGTGCCTCCAGGGTCACCTCTGGAAAGTTTCTTGGCTCATTGTCAGATACTAGGGCATTGAGATCGACCTTGAGAAGATCAATGCCATCAGTGAGATGCCTTCCCCAAGAAACATCCGAGAGCTGTGAGGTTTCCAAGAACACATAGCCTACATACCCCAATTCATTGAGAATCTGGCCGGAAAGTGTAAGCCTTTTTCCCATATCATGAAGAAAAGCACTATCTACGAGTGGGACAAAGAATTTTAGACTACTTTTGAGGAAATCAAGCAGTATCTACTCTAGCCTCCAATATTAAAGTCACCTATCTCTAGAAAGTTGCTGGTCCTTTATGTGACCGCCCTAGAACAATCTCTTGGTGCCCTTCTCACCCAGAAGAACAATAAGGGAAAAAATAATAGTGTCTACTATCTCATCCACATGCTCCTCGATACAGAGACTAGATACTTTCCTATCGAGAAGATATGCCTCACGCTGGTATTCATAGTACAAAAATTGTGACATTACCTGCAGCACCATGAGGTACAGTTGGTGTCCTAAGTTGATCTGCTGAATTATATCTTGACCTGCCCAATGTTAATAGGCCATCTAGATCGCTGGGCAGTAATCCTTTATCAGTTTGACATCAGTTTTGTCACTCAGAAGGATATTAAGGACCAATCATTAAAAGATTTCCTCGCCGCCCATCCAGCTCCTACGGACCAATACCTAGACTTTGATTTTCCCGATGTGGCAATTCTCTTGGTATACCAAGCCATCCTGTGTTGGAAAATTCACTTCAATGGTGCTTCCCAGAGCCCTACTAGAAGAAGGATCAATGACCCCAGGCTCAATAGTGTAGGCTTGGGAATCATCTTCATCACCCTAGCATAATCCATTCTAACATATTGATTCCTATTGTCAGAAGTTGGCACCAAAAATGAGGTGAAGTATTAAGATCTCATCACTAGCCTCGAGTTGGCCCATGAGATTGAATTTCCCCACTTGAATGTGAAAGGGGACTACAAACTAGTCATCAAGAGGATCAATGGTGACTATGTTGTTAGGAATCCAGAGCTCCTACCACTATTGGAATGCACCCTCCAGTTGATGGCCCAGTTCTCATCTCGGCCAGAAGTTTCTCATGTCCCTCAATCCCAGAAAGGTCTAGCTGATGCCTTGGCCAGCCTAGCTGCATCACTTGTGGAGCCTAAATAGGATGATTTGGTTATCTATGTGGAAGACCAGAGAGTCATCGCTCCCATTACATCAGATGACAATGATAACCCATAGGTGATCCACCTTACTATTGGCACCTCCATGTTAGGACCTCTTGGTCCCCAAGATGCAGTGATTAAGGTGAATCTTGACTAGAGAGCCTCCTCTATCGAGTTACTCCAAAATGGTTATCTCCCGGCAGATCAAGCCAAGCATGAGTGAATCTAACGCTGTGCATTACACTTTACCCTCCAGAGTGGTCCCGACTATGAGAAAATTCCCTATTAGCGTGGTTTTGATGGAATTATCCTCTGTTGCATTCAAGGAGCCAATATTTCTCAGGTCAAGTAGGAGGTTCATGTCTATTCCTACAGGGCTCATCAGACCGGGCCGAAACTATCTTACCAGATCTGGGGGCTGGGATACTTTTTTCCCTCCATGATTCGTGACTACATCAAGTTTTCCAAGATGTGCCATGCATTCCAAATTCATGCCAACTTTATGCATCAGCTGCCAGAGCCTCTACAAAATACCATGTACTCTTGTCCCTTTGCGGTCTGGGGACTCGATGTTGTGGGACCATATCCACTGGTGAAATCTCTCCAATGCAGGTTCATTCTGAATGCTATGGATTTATTTTCCAAATGGTCCAAGGAAGTCCTGCTCAAGGAGTTCAAGGACCATTATTTTGTTGAATTTGTGAGCTCCGATATCATTTACCAATTTTGAGTCCCTCACATTGTCCTCATCGATAACGACACCATATTTTGGGCGGCCGAGTTGATGAAATTGTTCGCCAAGTACAACATCCATTCTAACCATACCTCCCGCTACCACGTGCAAGAAAATGGGTAGATCAAGGCATTCAACAAAATCCTCTCCAAAATTCTGCAGAAAATAGTTGGTCATAAAAATAAGAGTTGGCTGGAAAAGCTCACCAAAAGCCTATGGGATTATCAGATGACGACTCGTAATTCCACACAGGTGACACCATACTACCTGGTGTACGGAACAGAGTTCATCCTTCCTATTGAGATTCAGTTTCCTTAATTAAACACAATTGTCTACAATCAACAAGCACCATATAAAGTAGCTGATGTTCGTCTAGATGAATTGGAAGCCCTTGACTAGAACAGGCTCTCTGCCCTACAAAATCATGAAAGTCATTAAAACAATATAGCCAGAGCTTTCAACAAGAAATTCTACCTCCGCTATTTTTTGAAAGGTTACTTGGTGTTGTCATTGAGAACACCAATGACAACTGGATGAAAACCACCCAAGTTGGAGCCCAAGTGGGAAGGACCTTAAATTATTCACAAGGTTTATCCCAATGGTGCATACTCATTGGTTACCATGGATGGTGATCATATAACTCCTCCCACTAATGCCAAGTTCCTCAAGCAATACTTTTCCTTAGAAAATGTAGTCCTACATGACCTTAAACTGTCTGGTCTTACATGAACTTAAACTGTCCAGTCCTATGTGACATTAAAATGTTGTGTTACTACATGACCTTAAACTGTCGGGTCCTACACGACCTTAAACTTTTGCGGTCCTACATGACCTTAATCTGTCGGATCCTACATGACCTTAAACTATTATGTCCTACATTTCATTAAATTGTATGTCATCCCACATGACGTTAAACAATATCTGGTCCAACACAACCTTAAACTACTATGTCCAGCATGACATTAAACTGTATGTCATCCTGCAGGACGTCAAAATACAAGAACTATATGTGTCGTGATTCCCATCCTCATGGGATACGTAGGAATGCTCAGACGCTTCATTTTGAGTTCATCCCCCAGTTTCATCTTTGACTATCCCCCTGGGTATAATTCTCTTAGAAGATTCCACATTGTGTTGTGTAGGCTTCTTTGGCACCAGTCATGTTGGGATTATGATGATCACACGATGTTCTCCCCTCCTTGTTCTTCTATTCTCTCACGTTTTCACCACACGATGCTAAAATGCATGGCCTTTAAGAACTATGTATGGATTGATTCCAATCCTTATGGGATATGTATGAACGCCCGTAGATTTTGTCTATTGGCCTAGACCTAACTTTAAAATCTCCCCTCATGTTGGAAAACATGGTGTGGTGCCAGCTTTCCCCCTCCTTTATGTCAGATTCATCATGACCACACCATACATCCTCTTCCCTGGAGATCTTAACCTTTTTCATTGTCTTGCTTGACATTAAGTTACTAGAGCACATTTATACTCCACACACACCCTTTAATTGGAACTATGTCATATTTCACATCTGAAAGGACCCACAAATGATATGGATACTTAGCCTAAGGGCTATTATATCATTTCAGGCCAATTCCCTTGAGGACCTCGAACGAAAATTTGATATAAATCCCGCGTTGCGAATATGGTTAGCAGTCAATGCTCATTTGTTGATTCCCATTTCAGGTCACATGATATGGATGTTGTGTTTTGAACCTGTTCAACAACTATCCTTTTTCATTTTCACCACCCCCATATGTCCCAAATTTTGAGTGTAGTGGTTCATTCTACCTCGTTGTCTCTTCAAGCTTCAGTCTACCTTGGGAAAGAGTGTGAGTCCAACTTTCATACCCCTATATGTTGGGGAGATCCCAGTCCTACTCCTTGTTTCGCACACTGAGCATTTCTCACGTGGGGTTAGGAGTTGTGGTAAGGCAATACCCACATGAGGGGTCATATGGATACAGTTTGTCGAGACCCCCCAGCCTCAGGTCCCTCGACCCTTTTTCCCCATGCCCCAATTTCTCATTTAGGAATGTGTGGTGTGGTATAGACTCAAATCCTCATTCATGTTGGGATATTTCACCACACCAAACATATCCCCTTGAGACATACCTCCATCTATCATCCTTTCCACAAGAACATTCCCTGTCATGCTTCGTGTGTCCCATCATTTGGGTTTCCAACAACTTTCATATCCAAAATAACCCCCAAATGGCATGAATTCTCGGACCAATGGATCTCCTACCTTTTTGGGCCAATGTCCTCAAGGATTTAAAGAAAAAAATTGATACAATTCCTTTGTTTTGAATTCGGTCAACGTTCAACTCTCAATTGTTTGCCACAAAACCATGGTCACACAAATACAGATACTGTGTTGTGAACATGGTCAACAGTTATCCTCTATTTTTGTTTCTGTTTTTTGGTTTTCCATATGCTAGATGATTCACCCTCTACACTTATTTGTCCCTTGAATATGAAATTAAACTAGGAATCTACAGTCTGAGCCCTATAACCTTAAACTAAGAGCACCATCATCCTCACCACAATACATTAAAATGCGAACTAGTTGGGAATTCCTGTTTCAGGTCCCTCAACCTTTTAGGACCCTTGGCCCAAGTGTTCATTTAGGATTGTATGATATGGTATGAACTTATGCCCTCATTAACCTTAGGCTACTCATTGTGCCATACACATCTCCTATTGGGGTACCTTGTACCTATTTGCATCCTTGTTTCATGACATTAAACTGCACAACATCCTTCCTCAAAACTACGTGTGGCTTGATTCCCATATTTATGGGATACGTAGGACCACCCGAACATCTAGTCTCTGGGTCCATCCCCATATCTTTGAAACCTCCTTATCATTATATCCTCTTGTCTTGAGTCTTACTAGGGGAGGGGTATGTGGTGTGGTTTGGGCTTATCTCCCCATTCACGTTGGGATTGTAACAACCACTCCACATACCTCTCTCTCCTGAGCTCACTTCGCTCCCTTTCCCTACACTCATCTTTTCAAGTTGGATGCTCTTAATTTGGGCCCATCAACCCTCTTTGGTGATTCACCAATGTGCCTAGGAGTACTCTGGTTCAGAACCTAGAGTGTCCGATTCTACCTATACATGCTTTCACCCATTATTCAAGCTTCATGTTCCCCTTCATTTGGGATTTCATTATCTTTCACATCTTAATGTAACCCCAAATGGAATGGATGCTCGGCCCAAGGGATCTCCTACCATTATGGTCCAACGTCCTTGAGGATTTCAAACAAAAAATTGATACAAGTCCCGCATTGTGAATATGGTCAGCATTTGACACTCCTTTGTTATTCCCATTCCAAGTTACATGATATGGATAATGTGTTTCAAACATGGTAAAAAATTATCCTCCATCATCACATCAACCCCATCTAGCCTTAAATGTCGGTTGCATGCTTCACATCATTTTCCACCACATCATGTCTAAGTGGAATTTCAACACTCTAGGTACTATCCCTCAGTGCACATTTGCACGTTACGAGGAAAAAGTCATGGTAAGGTGTAATTTGGGGCTCCAAAAAGACTTCCCCTTTACATGTATCCCATGTGTTGCAAATACCTCTTCCACCCTTGTTTCCCACACTGAGTTTGAATCACGTGGGATTAGGGATCAGATTGAGGTCTGAAATCGCCTGGAAGAGTTTCACTTCTTCCTGGTCCAAACTCTAAGACCTTAAAATAAGATCTACTTATATGTCCTCTTCTTAAAACTACATCTATCTTGATTCCCATGCTCATGGGATATATAGTAATGCCCAGACATATCGACTTTGGGTCTAGCTGAAATTCCACTAGTTATCTCCTATGTTCGGCTTTTAGGCCCCGACTCTTATAGGATTGTGTGGTGTGGCATTTCCAGGATTATTCCTTCATTGACATTGGGTTTGAAATAGTCACACCATGTACTCCCTTTCTAGGAGCTAGTCCCTCCTACCTCCAATATCGCATGACATTAAACTTTATGTCATCCTGCATGACATTAAACTGTATACTGTCCTACATGACCTTAAATTGTTACATCCTACATGACATTAAATTGAACCCTTATAACTACTTATGACTTTATTTTCATCCTCATGGGATACGTAGGAATACCAGGACATTTCGTCCAAAGGTACAACCCCATATTTTCGGACATTTGCTGGCCCCTCAGCCTAAGGTTTCTTCCTCGGAATCGTGCGTGGTGTGATGTCGACCTTGTCCTCATTCATGTTAGGTATGATTTATCATGTCTTTTTCATTCCACCTATGGCCCCACATGGATTTATACTATTGTTTCTTTATTACTCAATGTTAAAATGCATGGTTGGTCCAATGACGTGACTCTAATCTGTGACATTATCGTCCTGGCCGCACGATGAAAAAATGGTACTACATCGTGGTGTCCTCACTTAAGGGGACATCATGTTGGGTATTGGTCATCCACCATACCATTTTTCAATGCCTGTATGTGGCTTGATTCCTATATAAATAGTAGGATTATTTGTCCTAGGTTTATCACTTCACAAAAAAAAAACACACACATCTATATTTAAAGGACAAATAAGATCTATCAAATGCCACTTTTTTTGGTGCGTGGACTAGACCCGCACGACCTTATCATCCTGGAACTGTTACCTTACCATTTCTCTTCCAGAACTACGTATGGATTGATTCCCATTCTCATGGGGTACATAAGAATGCCCACATACTATGCCTCGAGCCCAGCCTAACTTTTATTTTCGGTCCCTCATCCTAAGACCTCCTCAAGAAACACATGGTGATATGGACTCAAGGTCCTCATTAACGTTGGGTTTTATAATTGCCTCAACACATGTCTCCGTGATTCCTTACCATCTCTAGTACGATCTATATGACCATAAACTAAGACCACTCTGAATCCTTGTTGCAAGATGTTAAACTGCACTACATTTTCCAGAACTACATATGGCTTGATTTCCATCCTCATGGGATATGTAGGAATGCCCAAGAAAATTGTCTTCGGGTCCAGACCCAGGAATCTTAAATCCTACCTCCTCCTTTTTGTCCCCTTGGCCCAAACTCTTTTGGGAAAATGTGGTGTGGCAAGTACCTCTTGGATTCTCATTCACGTCAGGTTTTGCAACAGCTTCACCATGTGCCTCCCATGTGTTTTCCCAACCTGGTCCGAGTTCTATGACCCTGAAAGAGCACTGTCGTGGGCGCCCTCAAATGATTAGTGTGATTTGGGGTACTTAAGTGCAGCAGAGTGGCTGACCAAGGTCGTCTCTCAAAGGAGGAAGTGAATTTAACAACTTATTAGAGGTATTCTAAAAAATAAAATAAAATAGAATAGAATAAAAATACTACTTTAAAGGATTGGGGTTTTTTGTAGTTTATGAATCTAGAAGAATTTTGCTGGAAGAAGATTGTATAATTTTTTTTTGTTTTTAGTTTTGAAATAAATTTCAATTTAAATGACACAACAAGAAGATGTTTTTTTAGAAATCTATTTAAAAAGCGTAATCGATCTAACTCTACCTCTTCACTTTATTATTAATCATTATCATTTAAATTAACATTCACTTAATTATGATCCCTTAATTTGTTAAATCCCAAACCCTACGAGAATTAACTTTACCACAAAGATGATGTGAATTTAAACCTAGGCTAACTTTGGAACGTGCAATCGCAGCACCCTGCTTTGATTGATGTTCTAAGATTAGCTTATGATAAGTGGTAAATTAAGGCACATATCCATTCTGGAAATGAGGATGAATTGTGTTTAGGGATTATATTTTAACTCTACAAATTTATCCCGCGTGGTCTTGTATTACCGATTAAGATCGCGCTCTCACAATTTACACAAAATCCCGACCTCGCGTGTTTTTGTGTTAATTGTTCAATTGCTTGCTTAGTTTATTACAATTTAAAAACACAATTCATGGATCATATTAAGTGAATTAAAGTAGCTCATTGATTCAAAATAATTAAATGAAGAGGGTAGAAGATAGATCGATTACTAAAAGACTACTCTTCCATGGGTGGCGTAATCATCGTAGAAGCGTTTTGCATGTGCAAAGGTTTAAAATGGGTATAACCCAATAGCGCTTCTACTCAAGAATTCCAGCCCAATTAGGAAGATTAAGAGAAGAATAAATTTAAACAAAACAGAAGAAAAGAGAAGAAATATAAGAAGAGCAATGAAGTTTATTACACAAATGAAAACATTACAAAATGAAGAAGAGAAGGAGGCTTCGATGAGGGGATCCTTGCTTCAAGAGCTACCCCTCTTACAATGGTTGGAGAATTTGGGTTAAAAAAATTCTCCTCTGCCACCAATCTCCCAATGCACGTCCCAACCCCTCCAAATGAGAAAAACTCCAATTTATAGAGGGGAGGGGAGGAGAGGTTACAAGTGGTTTCAAGTGTGAATGTGGAAATTCGGCCAAATATTTTATTCCAACTTGCACCGCCCATTTGACCACCAAAACGCGTGAATTGGCCGGCCTTCTATAAGGATGATTTATGCCACATCATGTCCCCGAGATTTCATCAAAATTTGGGCTCAATCCAAGCCCGTATGTAGAATATATGGCCCAAATACAGAACCTTCTCCATTCTGGCGAGCCCAGCCCAACTTTGACTTCATGGCCCAATTTCAACAACCAAATGAACTCTTTATCTTTAGTGTCCTGAATAAAAGTTGTAGATAATTAAGTTAGGAACACTGTTACAAAATTTCAAATTCAAATAATAAATATAACAATATTTATCTTCGAAATACTACAGTGCACTATTAAGGGTAAAACTGGAATTTTCACCAAATTTTCAAATGAATGATCAAATCCCAAATATTTTATAAATAAACATGTTTAACACAATGTGAGGAAATTATATCATTTATTATCAATAAAATATTCAATAAAATAGTGTTTTATCAACTCCCCCACACTTACCCTTTTGCACACCTGGGCAAAACCTCATATCAAGTAAACATCAATATCAAATCAAAACCAATTTTAAAACACATATCTTTAAGATCAATCAATTTCACACCAAGAATAAAAAAGATATCAGGCCTCATAAAAAACCTTATTTCAAGTTCTCCATTTATATCATTCAATATATTTCCACTTCATTTATCCACCCATGCACAAAACACTTACCTTGCTTGAATTTTCTCTCATCACTCAAATATCAATTTTTTTTGCAATGTCTTTCTCATCCAAACTCATACAAGGGTCACCATAGGCTTGATAGATTCCTACATCGCTACCCGATGTGAGTCAAGGACATATGTTTATCATGAGGATTTTTCAGGGTTGTTCTGTGGCTTTCGGTTGGTAGGATTAAGATGTGAAAAACTCTGAGGCTGAATGAGGAGGGTTTGACTCTTTTGAAGAAAAATTGCATTAATCTAATTTTCACTTAAATATGGTCTTCTCTTCAATCCCCATAGTATCAATTCAGCTCCATCATCATGAAAAGTCATGAAAGGTTTACACCATTCATCATTTCAGCATAAAAAATGTCAATCTTCTCAAACATGATTTTCTTGAAAGCTCCAGATGGGCACAGTTTTCCACCTCAATTAGAAGCTCCAGAAAAGGAACAGCTTCACTTGTCATGAAAGCTCCAGAAAAGGCACAACTTTCAATATAATGACTTTCTTTAGCAGCAAACACATCTCTTCAGAATTTAATTTTCCACCCAAAGTATCACAGAATGTGGTGGCAAAATCCAAGACAACTTCCCCCACACTTAAGCTCAACTAGATTATGCAATTTCACTTCAAGAGTTGGTTGGATAGGGAAAATTGGCTTGTAATGTGGCTTAACCTAACAGGTTGTGCATGGATTCTAAGGGCTACAAGGATTAAATATTCAAGGTAGGCCATTATAAAAAAGGATTCTTTGAAATAGGGGCTTTAATACCAAACAAATGCCTCAATCATTTAAACATATGTACCTCAAACCCTCAAGTTTTGACAGGAATAGATCAAATTCTGGTTAAATCAAGTATGGTTTGGTTCTCTCAAGAAGTGAGGTGAATGTAAAGAATATGAAAATAATGGTTCAGAAGCCTCACAGGAAAGTGATTTCAAATTTAAAGACAGTGAGATGTGGCATGGGATTCAAAATTCGGTGTACTTTCCATGAAATTACTAAATATTTGAACTTGAAACAAAGTCATTTCAGCATTCATTTAAGCTTAGTTTCAAGGGGTAAATTGTTTCACTTATTGATATGGATTTAAAAATGGTGATGAGAATCATTTCAGCTCAAAAGTTTTAAAAACACACAGAAAATTGTAAAATAAACACACAAATTTTGAAAAACACACAATTTTTTTTGGTTTTTTTTAACAGGAAAACAATTGAAATTACTAAACTAAAAGGTTCCCTCCCCCACACTTAAAATATTACATTGTCCTCAATGTGAACCCATGAGATGATATATGCACATGAAATGCAGAATTTTTAAATAGGACAAATAATATAAAAGTGAAAGGGTTAGGAACAGCCTGATGTGATCAAGTGATGATGGGGTCATGCAGTGTGATAAAATCCACTGCATCAGTAGGATGTCCCTCAATGTATCTCTTCAAACGTTGCCCATTGACTGTAAAGCTCCTTCCAGTGTCCTCTTGTGTGATCTCCACTGCACCATAAGGAAAAACATTAGACACAATATAAGGACCTAACCATCTGGAACGCAACTTACCAGGCATCAACATCAGTCGTGAACTATAGAGAAGGACTTTCTCTCCAACATGAAACTCCCTTTTTTGGATCATTTTGTCATGAGCTGCTTTTGATCTTTCCTTGTAGAGCCTTGAGTTCTCATATGATGACAGGCGAATCTCCTCAAGCTCTTGAATTTGCAACTTCCTTTGAATTCCAGCTTGGGCCAAATCCATGTTACATTTCTTTATAGCCCAATATGCCCGATGCTCGACTTCCACGGGGAGATGACACGCTTTCCCAAAAACAATCCGAAATGGGGACATACCAATGGGGGTCTTGTATGCTGTCCTATAAGTCCACAATGCATCATCCAAGCGCTTGCTCCAATCCTTCCTATTTGGCTGCACGGTTTTCTCCAAGATTTGTTTCAACTCACGATTTGAAACCTCAGCCTGGCCATTTGTTTGGGGGTGGTATGGTGTTGATGTTTTGTGTGTCACCCCATACTTTCGAAGAGGGAAGCAAATTCCTATTGCAAAAGTGTGTCCCTTGGTCACTGATGATGGCCTTTGGTACCCCAAACCTGCAAAAAATCTGTGCTTTGACAAAGTCCACAACAACATGAGAATCGTCAGTCCTGGTGGACTTGGCCTCCACCCATTTACTCACATAATCAACAGCAACCAAAATATACAAAAATCCAAATGAACTAGGAAAAGGACCCATAAAGTCGATGCCCCATACATCAAAAATCTCACAAAATAGTATGGGTTGTTGGGGCATCTCATGTCTCCTAGAAATGTTCCCAGTGTGTTGGCAACGAGAGCATGACTTACAAAACAAATGGGCATCATGGAACAAGCTAGGACAATATAATCCAGAGTCTAAAACCTTTCTAGCTGTCCGTTGGGGTCCAAAGTGTCCACCACAAGCAAGTGTATGACAGAAATGCAAAACAGACTCAAACTCATGATCGGGAACACACCTCCTAATGACTTGGTCACTACACATGCGCCAGAGGTATGGATCATCCCACACATAATACCTAGACTCACTTTTTAATTTTTGGACTTGATGCTTATTCAAATTTACTGGGATTTCAGAGCCAACAATGTAATTAACTAAATCAGCATACCAAGGATGCTTACCTGAGATGGTATAGAGATGCTCATCGGGGAAAGTGTCCCGAAGTGGTACCTGGTCCAAGGTGTCACCCTCTAGTGTGTGAGTAAGCCTACTCATGTGGTCTGCCACCAAATTCTCTTACCCCTTCTTTTCCTTTATCTCAAGGTCAAACTCTTGAAGAAGGAGCATCCAACGGATAAGTCGTGGCTTTGCATCTGGCTTCTTTAGGAGGTACCTCAAAGCTGCATGGTTAGAAAAAACAATTACTTTAGAGCCCAATAAATATGAACGGAATTTATCTAAAGAAAATATGACAGCAAGAAACTCCTTTTCTGTGGTAGTGTAGTTTGATTGGGCTGAATCTAGCATCCTCGATGCATAGGCGATCACATGTGAACGTCCCTCCACCCTCTGAGATAAGACAGCTCCAACCGCGAAGTTGGAGGCGTCACACATAAGCTCAAATGGAGGGTCCCACCGTGGGGGCTGTATGATTGGTGGAGTGGCCAGACACTTCTTCAGCTCATCAAATGATACCCTGCATGAATCATCAAAATTGAAGTCAATATCTTTTTGAAGCAATCGAGATAAGGGTAGAGCGATCTTACTAAAATCTCTGATGAAGCGTCGATAAAATCCAGCATGCCCAAGGAATGATCGAACATCACGCACACATATAGGATATGGGAGGGATGAAATAATGTCTACCTTAGATTTATCAACTTCAATTCCATGTTGTGAGACTATATGACCTAAGACAATTCCCTTTTCGACCATGAAATGGCATTTTTCAAAATTTAAGACCAGATTCTTCTCAATACAACGATGCAACACATCACCCAAACTAGAGAGACATTCATCAAATGAGGACCCATAAACTGTAAAATCATCCATAAATACCTCCATGCAGGTCTCAATGAAATCTGAGAAAATACTCACCATGCATCTCTGGAAGGTACCTGGGGCGTTGCAAAGTCCAAATGGCATCCTCCGGTAAGAAAAGGTACCGAATGGGCAGGTTAATGTTGTCTTCTCCTGGTCCTCTGCTGCAATGGGAACCTGAAAATAGCCAGAAAATCCATCCAAGAAACAATAGTGTGTCTTCCCAGCTAGTCTCTCAAGCATCTGGTCAATGAATGGAAGTGGGAAATGGTCCTTACGAGTGGATTGATTTAGTTTCCTATAATCGATACACACTCGCCAACTGTTTTGTACTCTCACAGGAACTAACTCATCATTTTCATTTTTTATAACAGTGAAACCAGTTTTCTTTGGTACAACCTGAACAGGGCTAACCCATTGTGAGTCAGAAATAGGGTAAATGATACCCGCCTCAAGTAATTTTTCAACTTCTTTCTTAACAACTTCTAGGAGGGTGGGATTAAGTCTCCTTTGTGGCTGTCTCACCGGTTTAGCCCCATCCTCCAAGAGAATCCTATGTATGCAAATGGAGGGGCTAATACCTGATATGTCTGCCAATGTCCAACCAATTTCCCTAATGTTATCTCTCAAAAGATTCAAAAGTTTTTCTTCATGTTCAAAAGAGAGATTGTTAGCAATTATGACAGGTAATCTATCACCACTGAGCAAGTATGCATATTTGAGATTTGGGGGCAATGGCTTGAGTTCCAATGTAGGTGGGTGATGTATGGATGGAGAAATTGATGCAACAGACATATCTGCATAATGAACATCAGTATCAGAATAAAAATCATCACAATCAGAGAATAAAGCACCAAATCCATCAGCATACTCAATAGCCATGTCATAATCAGAGTTCACATGATCAAAATCAGAATATGATTCTATTTCAAAATCAAATCTTAGAGAGTCTTGTTCCTTAAAAATGGGTGTAGAAGTATTCTTAGACATCAAACTAGAACCAATACTCATAATCTCCCTAATCATAGGACAATAAAATTCTATGGAGTTTTTATTTGGTGGTTCAAAATGGGAGATAACAAAAGAAGAATGGTCCTCTGAGGGGTACTTCATGGAATCCATAACATTAAATATCACAACTTCATCCCCAAATTCCATGGAAAGTGTACCCTCATTGACATTTATGATAGTTTTTGCAGTTTTGAGGAAGGGTCTACCTAAGATAATGGGGGCATGAGAACTTACCTGATCATCCTCCATGTTAAGAACATAGAAATCCGCTGGAAAGATCATGTCTCTTACCCGGACAAGTACATCCTCAAGGAATCCTACTGGATATGCCGTAGCTCTATTCGCCAATTGCACCACTACTCTTGTTGGCTTCAACTCACAAACCTGCAAGGAAGAGAATACAAAGTGAGGCATCACATTTATGGAAGCTCCCAAATCACAAAGAGCATCAGAGAAGTGCAACTCCCCTATGGTACATGGGATGGTGAATGTCCCAGGATCCTTGCACTTTGTTGGCATTGCTAGAGTTGGTGTAATGAGTGCCGAGACATTCCTTCCAAGGTTGATCCTCTCATTCCCCTTGAGCCCTCTTCGATTGGTGCAGAGTTCTTTTAAGAATTTGGCATACCTTGGGATTTGCTTAATGGCTTCAAGTAGAGGAATGTTGATCTCCACACGCTTGAATGTGTCCAAAACCTCCTTTTGCATTTCTTCTTCAGCCATCTTCTTGGTTTGAACAACCCTGTTTGGAAAAGGAAGGGGTTTAGGAGGAACATCATCAATCTTTTTCTTACCTTTATCTTTCTCCTTGGATTGCTCATCAGTTGGTATGGAATGCGACTTCTCTGAAGTTGAGGTGAATCCCGGTGGAATGGTAGGTGCAGATGTATCATTCATTTGCTTCCCACTTCTCAATGTGATGGCACTAACATTCCCCTTTGGATTTGGAGTGGGTTGGGAAGGTAGATTTCCAGAATTCTTACTCACAAGTTCATGGAGGGCGGTGGCAATCTGACTCATTTGAGTCTTCAACTCTCTCAGCTCCGAACCTTGACTCTTCAGCTCATTCTGTTGATTAAGAACAATTTGTTTCAAAAGATCATCAGTGTTAGAGTCTACCTTGTGTTGGATATTCCCTTGTTGCTGACTTGTTGATGTTTGAGCTTCAAATCTCCTTTGGGGTTGTTGGAAACCCTGCTGGTAAGGCGGAGGCTGCTGGAAGTTTGGTTGAAAAGGGGGCCTTTGTTGTTGTCCAGAGCCATACCTCATGTCCGCTTGATCTTTACACCCTTGGTTGTATGTTGGATCAAACTTCTTTTGGGGATATGGTTGTTGTTGTTGCTGCTGAAATGGTCTCCCAGGGAACACTGCTGCACAATCTTCTTTTTCTTGGAGTTGTGGGCAACAGTCAGTTGGGTGGCTTGTCTCAGTGCAAATACCACAAGGCCTTGAAGGAGGGGGTAGAGATGTCTTTTGTGCCAATGCAATCTGCCTCACCATAGTTGTCAATTCTTCTAACTTAGTATCAATCAAATGACTTTCAAGAGAAGAAGGACTTACTTGATGTACTCCTCGAACATGTGGTGTACCTCTATCACCAAATTGTTGGGAGTTTTGGGCCATCTTGTCGATCAATGCTCGTGCAGCTACTGGTGTCTTGTCCACCAATGCTCCTCTAGCTGCAGCATCCACCATGCTCCTCTCCATGGGTGTGAGTCCTTCATAGAAGTACTGGATGAGTAATTGCTCACTGATTTGGTGATGCGGACAGCTTGCACACAACTTCTTGAATCTCTCCCAGTACTCATACATTGACTCCCCTTGGGCTTGCTTGATCCCCGAGATCTCCTTACGAATGGATGTGGTCCTTGATGCTGGAAAAAATCTCTGCAAGAAAAGACGTTTCAAATCGTTCCAACAAGTTACATCTTCGGGTTGTAAATAATACATCCAGTCTTTTGCAGCTCCATCAAGTGAGAATGAGAATGATCTTAATTTGATTTGATCTTCAGAAACATTTCTTGGTTTAAGGGTTGAGCAAACCACATTAAATTCTTTCAAATTTTTATTTGGATCCTCACTAGAGAGGCCATGAAACTTTGGAAGTAAGTGAATTAACCCAGATTTCAGTTCAAAGTCCGATTCGAGATTTGGGTATGCAATACAATTTGGTTGATAGTTAATATCAGGTGCAGCCAATTCTCGAATGGTTCTATTAAGTTCATTTCCATTGTTTCCAGCCATTGGTTCTTGTTTTATGGTTGAATTTGAATTGCTTCCAATTTCAATGTTCTGATATTGGAGTAATTCTCCAAATGGTTGAATGTTGAAACTTCCCGTAGATTGAGAATGTCTGATTCGTGCCTTAAGGCTACGTTCAATCTCAGGGTCAAGATCTAAGAGATCTTCGGGATTAGTTCATGTCATCAATCAATGAAAGATGAAAAGAAGGAATGTGGACCATAGTAAAATAAAAATTAGAAGTTTGAGTTGATGGTCCAAAAAGAAGTAGAAAGAGATAAAAGAAGAAGAAGAAAGAAAAAAAAATCAGATTGGGTAAAGACGGAAGAAAGAAGAGAGGAAGAGAATTAAAATGTAAAATAAAATAAATACCTCTAATTGGTTGAAATAATTACTTGCCTCCCCGGCAACGGCACCAATTTGAAAGAGCGCTGTCGTGGGCGCCCTCAAATGATTAGTGTGATTTGGGGTACTTAAGTGCAGCAGAGTGGCTGACCAAGGTCGTCTCTCAAAGGAGGAAGTGAATTTAACAACTTATTAGAGGTATTCTAAAAAATAAAATAAAATAGATTAGAATAAAAACACTACTTTAAAGGATTGGGGTTTGTTGTAGTTTATGAATCTAGAAGAAGTTTGCTGGAAGAAGATTGTATAATTTTTTTTTTGTTTTTAGTTTTGAAATGAATTTCAATTTAAATGACACAACAAGAAGATGTTTTTTTAGAAATCTATTTAAAAAGCGTAATCGATCTAACTCTACCTCTTCACTTTATTATTAATCATTATCATTTAAATTAACATTCACTTAATTATGATCCCTTAATTTGTTAAATCCCGAACCCTACGAGAATTAACTTTACCACAAAGATGATGTGAATTTAAACCTAGGCTAACTTTGGAACGTGCAATCGCAGCACCCTGCTTTGATTGATGTTCTAAGATTAGCTTATGATCAGTGGTAAATTAAGGCACATATCCATTCTATAAATGAGGATGAATTGTGTTTAGGGATTATATTTGAACTCTACAAATTTATCCCGTGTGGTCTTGTATTACCGATTAAGATCGCGCTCTCACAATTTACACAAAATCCCGACCTCGCGTGTTTTTGTGTTAATTGTTCAATTGCTTGCTTAGTTTCTTACAATTTAAAAACACAATTCATGGATCATATTAAGTGAATTACAGTAGCTCATTTATTCAAAATAATTAAATGAAGAGGGTAGAATATAGATCGATTACTAAAAGACTACTCTTCCATGGGTGGCGTAATCATCGTAGAAGCGTTTTGCATGTGCAAAGGTTTAAAATGGGTATAACCCAATAGCGCTTCTACTCAAGAATTCCAGCCCAATTAGGAAGATTAAGAGAAGAATAAATTTAAACAAAACAGAAGAAAAGAGAAGAAATATAAGAAGAGCAATGAAGTTTATTACACAAATGAAAACATTACAAAATGAAGAAGAGAAGGAGGCTTCGATGAGGGGATCCTTGCTTCAAGAGCTACCCCTCTTACAATGGTTGGATAATTTGGGTGAAACAAATTCTCCTCTGCCTCCAATCTCCCAATGCACGTCCCAACCCCTCCAAATGAGAAAAACTCCAATTTATAGAGGGGAGGGGAGGAGAGGTTACAAGTGGTTTCAAGTGTGAATGTGGAAATTCGGCCAAATATTTTATGCCAACTTTCACCGCCCATTTAACCACCAAAACGCGTGAATTGGCCGGCCTTACAGAAGGATGATTTGTGACAAATCATGTCCCCGAGCTTTCATCAAAATTTGGGCTCAATCAAAGCCCGTATGTAGAATATATGGCCCAAATACAGAACCTTCTCCATTCTGGCGAGCCCAGCCCGACTTTGACTTCATGGACCAATTTCAACAACCAAATGAACTCTTTAGCTTTAGTGTCCTGAATAAAAGTTGTAGATAATTAAGTTAGGAACACGTTTACAAAATTTCAAATTCAAATAATAAATATAAAAATATTTATCTTAGAAATACTACAGTGCACTATTAAGGGTAAAACTGGAATTTTCACCAAATTTTCAAATGAATGATCAAATCCCAAATATTTTATAAATAAACATGTTTAACACAATGTGAGGAAATTATATCATTTATTATCAATAAAATATTCAATAAAATAGTGTTTTATCAAACCCTAAACTAAGATCTCCCTATGGGAACTATGCATCCGTTTTGGATACTTCGCCACCCTATGCACATTCCTTCAAACCGGGTCCCCTCTTAATGGTACACTCTATGACCTTAAGCTAGGATCATGTGACCCCAGGACCCTTTTCCTCAGAAAGGGATTTTACTTCCTCTATCTGACACATCTCATTATCATACTCAAATGTGGCATGGGAAAGAGCCCATGGTTTGGGGTTTTCACATAAACATTCCCTAATTTCGTGTACAAGCTCTGTAAGTCCTTTATTTGGATCTACACACTCTTCCATGTCTGAAGGGACCCCCTTTACGGCTCATTCCCACACCACATTGGCTCACCTACTGTCTTGGGCCAATGCCCCTAAAGACCTCAGACAACATTTTCAACTGGTCCTGTTTTTTGAACATGGTTAGCGGTTGATCTTCATTTGTCTGTCCCCATTCTAGGATAATGTGATATGGATACTTTGTTTCGAACATGGTCAGTAGTTATCCTCTATCATCACACCGCTATCATTTTGGTCTAGATATCGAGCATCATGATTCACATCTTTTTCACTTTCTTATGTTCAAGTGGAATTCCAACATAATCTGCTTTACCCCTATGCACATCTAGGTGCGTTAAGTAGGTAGGTCGGTATCATTGGGATGTCATTCACCTAGAATCCTATTTACCCTAATGTGTACCTCCTTGTACCAGGAAAATCCCACCACTACTCCTTGTTTCCCACATCGAGCATGACTCAAGAGGGCTTAGTTGTTTTGGTAGGATTTGTACTAGTGTAGCTGAACTACACATTCCCCTCATCCTGTATGACGTTAAACTGCATTCTTAGAACTATGTGTGGATTTATTCCCATTCTCATGAGGTACTTAGGAATTCCCAGACAACCTATCTCAGGCCCAACCTAGTTTTCACCTTCGGTCCCTTGAACTAAGGATTCTCCTGAGAGAATGTGGTGTGGCATGGACTTTTATATTCCTCATTCACGTCATGGTATGTACCGCACCACACATTTATTTTATGGTTATCCGTGTCCTCAACGAATGACTTTAAAATGTGGCCCCTACCCTGAACAAGTTTAGGATGCCCCATGATAATTATGGGAGGTGTCAGCTTCCTCGCTAGGGAGGATTCCCCCTACCAGCATTGGTCTCTAACCACGCTGTTTTCAGGAACTACATTTGGATTGATTCTCATCCTCATGAGATATGTAGTGATGCCCAGGTATTTCACTTTGGGCCTATCCTCAGGGACGTTAACCCTTCTAGCTCCTCGGCCTAGGTCACAGTCCAGGCAGTATGACCTTTAAAACTATTTCCATCGTCCTTACCGTATGATGTTAAACTACATTTATATCATCTTCCTTAGCATGATGTAAAACCAATTGGAACCCTTGGTCCTAACTAGAGAGTTTATGTTCGAATGTATGTTTGATCCCTGATCAGACCGATGTGCCCACCGAATTTGTTTCCACCATGGTGGCATAATTTCAAGATTGTTGGATTCTAGTCCAACAACCTATCACTCCAACCTAAACCATTTGTGTACCCTTTATTCAGATCCTCATCCTCTTTCACGTCTAAAGGAACCCTCTAACAGTATGGATGCTCGACCTATGATTCACCTACTATCCTGTTCCAATGTTCCCAAAGACTAATGGATTACATTTTGAGTTAGGCCCCATGTTTCGAACATGGTCAGTGGTTAGCCCTAATTTTTTATCCCCATTTTAGGCTTACGCAATAAAAATATTGTGTTTCGAATATGGTCAACAACTATCCTTTATTTTCACGAAATACCTATAGTGTTTCGAATCTTGTGTATCATGATTCACACTTTCCTCTCCCCTATGTTTGGATTAATTCCAAGGCCCCTAGTATTACCCCCGCTCATGCACTAGAGCACATTGGGTATATGATAATTCTGCTATTCCGAGGACATTATTCTCTAGTCAGGCCTCCACCTTTCGTCTCGGAAGCCCAGATGGGCTGTTTATACCTTGGATTTACAAAGTTTAGTTAGCACCTCTACATTCAAACAAAGTGATAATGTGAGTATCCCCTGTTTCTCTCATTGGGAACGACCCACATGAGCTTACGGATGGATGGATAATTATTTCATGATTGTGGTAGGAATGCATTAAAATAAACAAGAAAGTAGTTCATCCATGAAAACAGTTCAGAATTAGAAGAAGTAAAGGAAAAGTTTATGGGTTCAGCCAAAAAAGGGCCCTTGCTCTAGCGCTGGAAACTTCTGTCTTGTGGACTCTAGGATTTCCTCCCACCCTCTGAGATCCCTTTCTTCATAACCCGTCGTAGAGCGTAACTCATTAGCCCTATCCGAGATTGTTTAGATTAGAGCTCAATTATTTGGCGATTCACCTGCACTACCTACTCTTGGGAACCCACCAGATGGGCCCTCAAATGTTCTACGAGCTCAGAGTGGGTTGTGATGAATGCCTTCCTTTCCATCACTTTCTCTTCAAGGCGTCGTACCTCCTTCCCTGCCTTCAAGAATTCATGGGTATACTCCAATTATTTTTGGTGTTGGGATACGTCATAATGTTGGATATCCTCCAGTATCTTCTCATCAATTTAATCAGAAAATTTTTACATGAATATGGTGAGCATCCACCCCTCCATTGTAGATAAATCATATCCAGTTGTGGAGTGATCCCATACGGTTTAGACGTTCTGCCTATGACTAACAAAGGAAGCGTTTGATACAATTCCACCCCTTGTGCCACCTCATACAGCTCTCATCGGCTGCTTCAGAATCAGATTCATCTATTTCCTCAGGGTCTGTCAGCCGATAGTTGGGGAAAGCAACCAAAAGATCAATAGTAGGGTCTCTTTCTGGAAACCCTCCTAAGGGATTCGGCTCTTCAACATGTGGCTGACCTTCTTCTCTCATCTCAGTCTCATCAATTCCACCTCTGCCGATGTCAGACTCCACCTTGGAATTGATATCATTGATGTTCGCAGCTGTTTGCTCACCAAGTAATGGTGTTAGATCGGTTTGAGAAGTGTGTTATGAGTGGGTCAGTGCGTTTTCTGTGGAATCGTTTATAGATGGCATGGATCTAGCTACCTATTGAGCCTCCAATACCGTGATTATTGCACAAACGATGAATTCCCTGATCCGCAAAGCATTCTGGTGACAGAGACGGGTGTTTGACTAATGAAACTTATAATAGCTCAGTGCATCAACCTCCAGCATTCCAGTCATTGTAGAAGCTACCGATGCAGAGGACCCTTCAGTGCTTGTTATTTCAGTTATGGTTGTTAGCTCCCCACTAAGTTCTATCAGTGCAGCTTCACCCCCCTCGGATGGAGCTTCCTGACCGCTAGCACCAAGATGCACTTGGAAATAGAAATAGTTTAGTTAGTGATTATGAAGATGGAAAGAGGAAATATTAGGATAAGAATTAAGGTGTACCTCGAGTTTCTCATCTATGTCCATTTCAGAGTCAGCAATCTCACCACTCTCCCAAGTACTTCCTTGGCGGGCTGTCCTTTGGGACCCTTTGCCTCAAAGATCCTCTTAAACTCCCCTTATTTCTACCTCCACTTATCCTTCATCCTCCTCCTCCACTTATTCTCTTTCCTCTATTTTGTAAAACCCCTATATTTCATAGTACGTTATTTCTCCAAAGTAATTCAATAACTTGCGCTACACGCAACACCGAGTTCGAGTGCACCACCACTTACCAAACTAGCTGTTCAAAAGCAGTTATGAATAGTATTATCTGAATTTTTAATTTTATATATTCCATATAAATTTTAACATCCATATTATGTGTTTATTAGACATAATATAAGAACAAATTCATTTTTTCATATTAAAGGAGTATTTTTCAAAAAATGCAATTTTAACGCCTTTTAATGGAGAACCCTATTTAAATCCAATATTTGACAAAATAAAATTCTTATAAGAATCAGGATATAAAAATTTAGTTTCAATAAATTTTTGGTATTTTTCTGATAACTTTCATATTTTGGTGAATAGTGAAAAATACTAAATTTTAATTGAAAACAACTTTTTAATAATTTTTTTATAGTGTTAAATTATACATTTGAATGGTTTGGAGGTATAATTAGATTATATTTTTATCATTTAATACAATTTAGGTCATTATAAGTAATTTCACATTTAAATTTGACATAAACACATGTCAATCTTTTGATAGTTTTTACTTTTTAAAAATTTGTTTTTTTGATTTTGACAATGGGAATTAATTTTAAATTAATAAATGCATATTTATATGTTTTTAATTTGGTAAAATAGACTTCATTTTTTAATTCAGAATATAAAAATTATCTTAGGGTGAATTTTTGGTATTTTTCTAAAAACTTTCAATTTTTGATGAATAGTGAAAAACACTACGTTTTTATTTAAAACTGACTTTTTATTTAAATAATTATTTATTTTATTTAAATTTATTTTAAGTAAAAATGGATATATAATACCTATATAAGTTCAATGTAATTTATTGGAGTCATTTTATAATAAAATTAGATGTATAAAATGTTATTGAATGTTTTAACATTTATTTACCCACCTTCTGGGAGCATTTGCAAATTTGCATAAAACTTAATTTTAGCACTTTTGTGAGTTGAATTCCAAAAATAAGAGAGACATGGTTTAAATAATTAAGTAAAATGTGGTTCAATAAGATGAAAATAATTTTTGGTGAATAGTAACTTTTGACTTTTATTTAACACAGTTAAAAGAAAATAGGGTAATTAAGGGTAAAAATGATATTATAATTACCATAACACATGTCCTAATTATATTGTATAAGTTTAATTCGACCAAAAAAACCTTAGTAATAAAATATGATCTTTTTGGTCCACTTGGATTAGATTAGGACATTTATTATTATTTTATTTGAAGTAGAGTTAAAAGGGTTAAATTCAATGTTTAATAACTCAACCATTTTTAATATAGGGTTACAAAAAATATAAATTAGACTATAAATATTTATTAGAAATATAAAACGATTTCCTACATAATGATATTTTATTTATAATTTTAATACATTAAATAATTTAATTTATTTACGACACAATGATGATGCAATAATTAACTTATTATTGAAATATTAAAATAATTCAAATTATAAATATCCAAATAAATGTAAATTGAGACTTCTGATGAATTACACTAATTTTTTAGGTTAATATGTCTTGTTAGGGTAGATTAAATAAAAAATTTCGAATCCATAAGGTTTTTATGACTTTCAAAAAAAAATACCAAATAGTATCAAAATTGACATAAATTAATTTTTAAAACAAATACAATATTATTGGTTTATTTAATATTCCTAAAAATATAAGGCTCGGCCAAAATGATTAAATAATATTATATATGTCATTAATGAACCACTTGAGGTTCTCTTGAAAGTTTTGAGTAAGTTTATTAACAATATAGTGTAAGAATACAAGAATATATGGTAAACATTAAACTATCTAACTAAAAGGTAAATCTAAATGATAAGGTTAAAATGATAACCTAAACTTGTCTAAAACCACTTGGTTGAGTGGATTTAGACCCATAAACACCTAAGTCTTGAAATAAATTAATTTTGAGCTATTTTAAACCGAATATGATTGTGTAATAAAATAATATTTTAATCTTTTCCTAAAGTGACCCTCACCCCTCTTATAAAAGGGAACTTCCCCTTCTCTCAAAATCACACCTCCAAAGCCATTTGGATTAGCCAAACCCTGCCCAAATATCCTCCCAACTTCCCTCATATCAACCTAGAGTCCTTACATTGATCAGAAAGACAACCTAAGGATCCCTCTTGATCAACTCAAAAAGAAACACCCGAAGAAGAGGTAATAAATTCACCACCCTCTTTCAAGTTCTTTTCTTTTTACAATTCATCTTTCTTTGTTGTTTACATACCAAAATAACAACTATAGTACCTAATACATAATTTGAAGTTATTATAAAATGGTACAACCATATTCTTTATTCTATCCATCCTATAAATGACAAAGTCACCGTACGTGCGCACGCATGGCTTATCGTCTCCACGTCGTGGTGTAGTTTGTTATTCAAACACTTCATTATTTGGATGGGTATAATAATGAGTATAACTGATGTAAATAATAATTATAACATGTTAGTGATTCTGTATACATGATATACCATCAAATTACATATGATTTCACCATCAATATAATGATATTTTTGCTTGTGCGTACGTACGGATTTCCGTCTCCATGAACGCGATGAGATTCATTATCCATCGTAATAATTCAAGAATAATTTTCATTTTATGATTAAAAATAATGGTTAAGAACTTAATATCATTCTTAATATTAATCAAATACATCCTATCTATAAAAAACATGGCTTATGTAACCAATCATATAAAGGAAAATAGATCAGTTAACACCCAAAACGATGATACTACTAAAATATTATAACAATGAAATATTGGAAGATCATATATAATATCATATTTTTGTATATGATTCTTATATAATTTAATAATAATTATTTATCTATTATACAATAGGTTAATGTACCCTTGACTAAGTAAAAGTAAAAGGTAATGGTTAATTTCACAATCTCTTCATTATCCGAGGTTGTTTATACGTGAGTATCTACTGGGACCTCTTTGTCATCCACATCCGTATTTCTTAAAAATATATTTCAAAACATTTTTACTATTTCCTAGACCATGTGTTAAAGTCATTTATACCCGTGTTTGACTTTTTATAAAATTTTTATGAAGGAATATTTTTGTCATTTTCTAAACAAGGACCTTTAGGACCTTTTCGACAAAATTAAGGAAACAATGTTTTTTATCTTATAAGGTGGGTTCAGCTATTTTCCACCATTATAACAAGATTAACTTACACTATTATAAGAATTTAAATTTTTTCTTTTATAATTAAATGAATTCTAAATGATTTCAAAATAGAAAGAGATATCTCTCTCAATTTTTTTTATTTCATCTATGTCAACATCCTTTGATGGATTTTAAACTTGTTTGAAGTTGATTTATTATGATACAAATCATCTATATTGTATTGAAGGTTTTGTGATATATTAGACTGTGGATGTGTTATTTTTATACCATTCATGGTTCATGGTTAATGTATTTACATTTTGTATGCTAGTTTTAATACGAATGTTTATGTTATGTTTCAACCTTTTCACATGAGGAATGTATTTGACTTAGTATGTGATGGGTGGATCCCGCTATAGCTCCTTGGTGCATCGGTAGGCCACATAAGACAATTAGACATGGAATTGGTCAGGGGATTTCCAAATTTTGATATATGGGTTTGGACGAGGCCTTAATCACTTTATACTTTTTGGCTGAGGCCTTGAAAAAATGTTTCAGAATGTTCCAAATTATACATTCCCTCATTATGAAAATATTATTAATGGTTCATGTTGTTATTAGACTAGTATAATACCTATGACTATGTTTTATTATGGACTTATTTACTTAGCTCATATTCCTGCCATTAAGTGTTCCTGTTTATTATTTGTAAAGGCATGTGTTTTCAATTATTCACCATGCCTAATGTTTATGTTACCTTCCATGTATTGCTTACCCTTAATGGGAATTTGAGCTCACCCCTTTCTTATGTTTTATTTCCACAGGATTCCAAGAAGTTTATTTTGATTGATAAAAAGGGATAATCCAGGAGATTAATGGTGTTCTCAAAGGATCATTTATGTTGTTTTTTATTTTCTAATTTGTAATGTAACATTCATGTATGTAATCTATTTTCCAAGAATGCTAATCTGATTAGTCTTTTGAGAATTGATTCCTTGTAATCATGCCAATGTATTAAAATAATGCACTGACTCTGGGATTCTAGGGTCAGGGCATTATAGTTGGTATCAGAGGAATTTTAACAACAACCTTGGAAATATATTTAGATAAACTCTGATAAGAGAACATTACCCTAAGATATAATTTGAGGATTTGTATAGAAGATCTTCCTAGAATTTTTTTAATGTAGAGATTTTGTGTATTTTCCAAAAAATACATCCCTGTCTAGATACGAGCAGGTAGAGTCAGTTCTGGCACAGATATACCTAGGAGTAAAAACTCTGATAAGGAGTTTCGATCTTGACCCGGGGTATCTTGGTACACAACAATGGGCCTTGCTACACTCTTGGTTATGACACTTCTCGGGGATATGATTAGAATAATTCACATTTCATTACAAGGAATTATGAAGGATTTTGGAGTAAATACTTTCTTAAAGAAAACATTTTATGATTATAGATTATATGCATAATATTTTTAATTTATGTTACGTATTTTACAAGTTTAGAAATATGAATTGTGATTCATAAACTAACCTATTGTATTCCACTATTTAGAAATGACACCAAGTAGAAAGAATGATAATTCTAGAAATATGCATGATCAAAAGATTAAGAAGAATTATATCTTTCATGGTATTAAGTGAACATTTAAAAGGGAAATAGTCTTCCATGTATTCTCATCATATAAAGAAATAATATCATGTGTTAATAAGATAAGTAAATAATTTTCTAAGTCGTATGGCTTTTAGGGGAAACAAGAGAAGAAAAGGACTGAAGAGAGAAAGATAGATAAAGGGAAGAGGGGAAATAAGGATTTTCCCATATGTGATAACTATGGAAAGAATCACCTTGGTAAATGTTTGAAGGGAATGTGAGTTTGTTATATGTGTGGAGAAAAAGGACACCAAGTACGTGATTTCAAGGGTAAGAAAAAGGTTTCAAATGTACAATGATTCATCTGCAAGGATTTGGGACACTATGTGAATCAATTTTCAAATCATTAGAGTATACCCCAAATGCTACTATTAGATAATAATGAAGTCATGATACTACTGAAGATGAATAGGAAAGATTAGCGGTATTATGTTGTTATTAACGTATTGTGTCATTTGAGTATTTTATTAATGATGTACATGTTATAATAATTATAAAGTACATAAGGATCGTACTGCAATACTATTTCATTAAGGAGTTGAGATTGTGTGGAACCAAGAAAAGTGACTCAATATAGGGTTGATTTTTTGGAAAATATATTGTTGAGATAAAGATAAACCATAATATGGTTCTGATACTAAGATAGTGATTTTGGAATAATATATGATTTATTTGGATAAATTATATTGGATATTCTTGAATACCTTGAAACTGATTAATGATTTGTATATTCCATCATTGTTGGAGTTTACAATATTTTTGTATAGAAGGAGTATATATAGTATTATATAAGGAATAAGGATGCATGAATGTAATCAATAAGGTCTTATGGTAATTCAAGGTGTTACAGTGTTTTAAAAGAATACATGATGGAGGTATTCACATGTTATTACATGGAAAAAAGGATCTTTATTGTGTTTACCTTCCTTATAAATTTTGGACAGTGAGTTTGGAGAGAAGTATTTTGGATAGGTATAAAGGTTGGAATCAATTAAGTTTGACATTGGATACTATTATTAAGGATAAATCATTTCTTGAGATTATTTTGGATTGTCATAAAAAGGAAAACCCAGAGGTTGAGATAAAACCTGTCGCATCCGGCAAGGTTGCGAGACTTGAACTGTCAACCAAAGGGTGACATGGGTGGATCACCTACCACTAGTATACATGAAATTCTGGTTTGTATAATGTAGTTAATTTTAATATTCTTAAAAATGAATTATAAACTCATTATTTTTGGAACCCTATACGATTAGTATAAATAGAATATTTTTGAATTCTATTATCTGTTGGAGTGAAAGATGAGTTTGTGGTAGGAAATAGTTGAAGGATGAAAATATACTTGTAAAGTATATTTTTTCCTCTTATTCTATGAATAAATTAATTCTTAATATTTAGTGAAGGGATCTTAAAACCAAAAATGTGTTTTCCAAATACCTTATGTTTTGTTGAACTCACGATATTTTAAATCATCGTAGATTGATGGCTTTGAGACCCTCAATTTTACACTTGTTTGTGATTGATGACCTCAATAAATCCCTATAAATATTCATTTTTTCCCTCCAATTATGTGTATCAAATTTCCAACAATGTTCTCATAATCAAGATCATAATTTGGTGGTGACTTTTTCATTTCCTTTCCCTCTTATTAAGGCTAATTTTTATTAACCCAATTTTTGATGTGAGTTTTCCAAAAATGTATTTTTCTATTTTTAACATTTTATTTTCTAAGAACAATTTCAAATTGTGAGGACACAATTTATTAAAGGAGGGGAGAATGTAACACACCAATATTTCATAGTACGTTATTTCTTCAAAGTAATTCAATAACTTGCGCTACACGCAACACTGAGTTCGAGCACACCACAACTTACCATACTAGCTGTTCAAAAGCAGTTATGAATAGTATTATATAAAATTTTAATTATATATATTCCATATAAATTTCAACATCCATATTATGTGTTTCTTAGATACAATATAAGAAAAAAATTCATTTTTTTTTCAGATAAAGGAAGTATTTTTCAGAAAATGCAATTTTACAGCCTTTTAATGGAGAACCCTTTTTAAATATAATATTTGTCACTTTTGTATATTCAATTTGACAAAATAAAATTCTTCTTTAGAATTGGTACATAAAAAATTTAGTTTTGATAATTTTTTGGTATTTTTCTGATAACTTTCATATTTGGGTGAATAGTGAAAAATACTAAATTTTAATTGAAAACAACTTTTATAATCAATATAATTTATAGTGTTCAATTAGACATTTGAAAGGTTTAGATGTATAATTTTATTAGATTAGATTATTATCATTTAATGTAATTTAGGTCATTATAAGTAATTTCACATTTAAATTTGACATAAACACATGTCAATCTTTTAATAGTTTTTACTTTTTAAAAACCCTTTTTTTTGGTTTTGAAAACAAGAATTAATTTTAAATTAATAAATTAAACTTATATACTTTTAATTTGGTAAAATAGAATTATTTTTTTAATTCAATATCAAAATTATCTTAGGGATATTTTTTGGTATTTTTCTGAGAACATTCAATTTTTGATAAATAGTGAAAAACACCACGTTATTATTTAAAACCGAATTTTTATTTAAATAATTATTTATTTTATTTAAATTTATTTTATGTAAAAATAGATATATAATACCTATATAAGTTCAATATAATTAATTGGAGTCATTTTATAATAAAATTAGATGTATAAAATTTTATTGAACTTTTTAACGTTTTTTACCCACCTTCTAGGAGCATTTGCAAATTTTTATAAAACTTAATTTTACTGCTTCTGTGAGTTGAATTTAAAAACTCTGAGAGACCTTATTGATATCAGTAAGTAAAATTTGGTTCAATAAGATGAAAATAATTTTTTGTTTATAGCAACTTTTGACTTTTATTTACCACAGTTAAAAGAAAATAGGGTAATTAAGGGTTAAAATGATATTATAATTACCCTAACACATGTGCTAATTCTATTGGATAAGTGTAATTCGACCTAAAACATCCTTATGAATAAAATCTTATCATTTTGGTCTACTTGTATTAGATTAGGACATTTATTATTATTTTATTTAAAGAAGAGTTAAAATATTTAAATTTACAGATTAATAACTAAACCATTTTTAATATAGGGATACACACAATATAAATTCGACTATAAATATTAATTATAAAGATAAAAAAATTTCATACATAATGGTATTTTATTTATAATTTTTAGTCATTAAATAATTTAATTTTTTATGACCCAATGATGATGCAATAACTATCTTATTAATGAAATATTAAAACAATTGATATTATAAATATCCAAATAAATATAAATTGAGACTTATGATATATTCCACTAATTTTATAGGTTACTGTGACATTTTATGGTTGATTGGATAATTTTTTTTGAAGTGATAAGGTTTTTATTACTTTCACAAAAACAAAATACCAAATAGTGTCAAAACTGACATAAATTAATTTTTAAAACAAATAATATATTATTGGTTGATATAATATTCCTAAAAATATAAGGTTCGGCCAAAGGTCTTAAATAATATTTTATATATTGTTAATAAACCACTTTAGGTTCTCTTGTAAGTTTAGAGTCATTTTATTTACCATATACTGTAAGAATACAAGAAGATAGAGTAAAAGTTAAACTATTTAACTAAGAGTTAAATCTAAATTATAAGGTTAAAATGGTAATACAAACTTGTCTAAAACCTATTGGTTGAGAGGATTTCGACCCATAACCACCTAAGGGTCGAAATAAATTCATTTGGATCCATTATAAACTGAATATGATTGTATAATAAATTAATATTTTAATCTTTTCCTAAAGTGACCCTTACCCATCTTATAAAAGAGAACTTCCCCTTCTCTTAAAAAAACATCTCCAAAGGCATTTGGATAGGCCAAAACCTGCAAAAATATCCTCCCAACTTTCCTCACATCAACCTAGAGTCCTTACTTTGATCAGAAATACAACCTAAGGAGCCCTTTTGATCAAATCAAATGGAAACACCCGAAGAAGAGGTAATAATTTCACCACCCTCTTTCATGTTCTTTTCTTCTTCCACTTCCTCTTTCTTTGTTGTTTCCATACCAAAATAATAACTCCAGTACCTCCTACATACTATGATTTTATTATAAATATGGTACAACCATATTTTTTATTCTATCCATTTTATAAATGAATAAGTCACCATACGTGCGTACGTAAAACTTACCATCTCCACGTCGTTGTGTAGTTTGTTATTCAAACACTTCATTATTTGGATGAGTATAATAATGAGTATAACTAATTTAAATAATAAATATACCATGTTAATTATTCTTTATATATGATATACCATCCAATTACATACGATTTTACCATCAATATAATGATATTGTCGCTTGTGCGTACTTACGGATTATCGTCTCCATGAACACGATGAGATTCATTCCCCGTCGTAATCATTAAAGAATAATTTTCATTTTATGATTAAAAATAATGTTTAAGAACTTAATATCATTCTTGTATATGAATCAAATACATCCTATCCATAACAAACATGGCTTACGTAACCAATCATATAAAGGAAGACAAATCAATTAACACCTGAAACAATGATACTACTAAAATATTATTAACAAAGTAACATTTGAAGATCATATATGATATCATATTTATGTATATAATTCTTATAAAATTTAATAATAATGATTTATCTATTATACAGGAGGTTAACGTACCCTCGACCAAGGAAATGTACAACTTAATGGTTAATTCCACAATCTCTTCATTATCTGAGTTTGTTTATACATGAGTATCTATTGGGACCACTTTATCATCCACATCTATGTTTCTTAAAAATATATTTCAAAAAAAAATACTATTTCCTAGACTATGGGTTAAAATCATTTATAACCTTGTTTGAATTTTTATAAAATTTTTATAAAGGAATCTTTCTGTCCTTTTACAAACAAGGACCTTTACGACCTTTTTGACAAAATTAAGGAAAGAAGTTTTTTTAACTTATACAGTGGGTGCAGCTATTTTCCAATGTTATAACACATTCTAAGTTTCTCTTACAAGATTATAAGAATATAAATTTTTTATTTTATAATTACATTACTTCTAAATGATTTCAAAATAAAAAAATATATCTCTCTCAAAAAGTTTTGATTTCATCTATGTCAACATCATTTGATAAATTTTAAACTTGTTTGAATTTGATTTATTATGATTCAAATATTTCATATTGTACTGAAGGTTTTGTGATATATTTGACTATGGATGTGTTATTTTTATACCATTAATGGTTTATGATTAAATTATTTACATTTCATATGATAGTTTTTATATGAATTTTTATGTTATGTTTCAACCTTTTCATATGAGGAATGTATTGGACTTAGTAAGTGACGGGTGGAGCCTGCTATAGCTCCTTGGTGCATCGGTAGGTCTCATGAGAAAATTAGACGTGGAATTGGCTGAGACCCTTCCCAATTTTGATATATGGTTTTTTCTGAGGCCTTAATCATTTTTAGACGTCTTGGATGAGGCCTTAACAAAATTGTTCAGAATGTCCCGCATTATACATTCCCTCATTATGAAAATATGATTGATGGTTCATGTGGTTATTAGACTAGTAGAATACTCATGACTGTGTTTAATTATGGCATTATTTACCCAGCACATATTCCTACCATAAAGTGTTCATGTTTATTATTTGTAAATTCATGCGTTTTAAATTATTCACCATGCCTAATGTTTATGTTACCTTCAGCTGGATTGCTTACCCTTACTAAGCATTTGAGCTCACCCCTTTCTTATATTTTATTTTCGTAGGATTCCAAAATGTGTATTATTATTGATAAGAAGGGTTAATCTAGGAGATTAATGGAGTTCTCAAAAAATCATTTATGTTGTGTTTTATTTTCTAATATGTAATGTAACGTTCATGTATGTAATCTATTTTCCGAGACTGCTAAACTGATCAGACTTTTGAGATTTGATTCCTTGAAATCATGCCAATATATTAAAATAATGCACCAACTCTAGGCTTCCGTGGTCGGGGAGTTACATGTTTCCTCATCACCATCGTCATCGTTAGACGACTTTCGTTCCAAATCATGCTCCTGACCGAGCATCACTTTCACTAAGAGAATTTGTTCCTTATGCCAACCCCGTTGGCGTGCATACACATCCATGGTAGTTAGATATGAATGACAATGATGAAATTTAACTTTGTTGTCAATTCTAATGAGGCCAATATCAGGCACCTAGATCCCATCCCATACCATATTTTTCCAGAGGGCTTCGTTATTCATTGACTGCCACAGGGTCAACCAGGCTGAGCACAACATAGGGAAGACTGTATCATTAGAGGGTTGAAGTAGGTACCTTAACTGCTTCCCAGGAAGCTCCATGGTTGCTCTGTGAGGTGTTTTAGGAGCCCCTCTCCCACCAAACAACGGGGGCATGGCTGCACCATCTGATGCTCCTACTGTCGAGGTCCTGACTTGTACTGCCCCGACTACCTGATTGGTTCAAGGCCTCTCCTCCCCAATAGTGCCTTGCGGGATTTCTCTCTGCCCGAATTCCACACTAGATACTTTGATTTTCTGAATTTTTTTCCATAGGATTCCCTTAGGGTATGCCACCACCCAATGCAAGGCATATTTCATTGAGAGGCCAACATCGACTCCAGTTGGGTGGAAGGTGATTACCTCACAACAACCGCAAGTCATGACAATCAGCCACATTTGACGAAGAACGCAAGAGTGTTCCTCTTCCAGAACATTGGTATACACCTTCTTTAGCATCAGTTGGGTGCATCCAAACTGTCCTCCGAACCTTGATGGAACATCGGGTTCACAAAGAATCTTCCCATCGATACGAGCCACAAGAAATCCACCTCCAAGGCTTTGAAAATATTCCCTTTGCTCCAGTGATCCTTTCCCATCATCTACTATCTACCCAGATGGGGTGGGGAATGAGATAAAGGTGAAATTTGGTGTGATACCTGATCCTGATCCTTACCCCTTCTTTATTGAGCATCAGTGGAATGGTGTCAACAATGTTTAGCAAGGAAGGTCACAAATCGTTACTTGGAGGATGAACAACATTTGTGAAAGTGTACCCACCGTAGTGAGCCATGATCCAACCATGAAGGATTTTGAAAGGGACACATATTATCCTTGGTGAACACCCTCTTGAAATGCACCCTAGGATGGCGTACATGTAGGCCAACACGGGGACCCCCAGGTTGAACCTCTGATTGGCTTCCATAATTCCCGCCATCACCAATGTTGTCGGGAAAACTCCCATCCTACTATCCCTTAATGGAAGTATACATACACTCAGAAAGGTTGTGAGAAATCTGAAATATCAGACATTAGGGTCTTGACTCTCATCCACATGAAAGCCCCATGATTAGTAGTCCCCCATCTTTAAGATTTTCCATTATGACCCCCTCTTGCTCCTTTGTGCCACGGTCAGACACTGCTTTCCTCACCACTCAATCTTAACTTTCAAGTCATTCTAAAGAAACAAGATGAACCACTTTGAATAAGAGATATCCTTCATAAAATCTTTACTCCCTGCCTCTCCTTGTCTAGGTCCAGCAGGTGCCATGTTAGAATAGGGGTCCACAATCTATCCCACCAGATATCCAATGTCAGAAGGAATTTTTCATATTGGTGATCGTCCATAGGAATACCTCTGATGCAGTGGACTTCCCAAAGACTAATGCCAACCTTCCAATGATGGAGGTGGTATGTGTTGGTATTAGGGGACCACTAGCGAAATAGCTCCGGCCCATGTTCATGTTGACAGTAGAAGTGTAATTGTGATGTCCAGACAACCTCAAATAGCACAATATTCCACATTTATGCTCTAAACTGATCACATGATTGGTGTACCTAGTATACCCAATCCCATTTTCTGGTAAAATTTTCATTGAACCTTAGGTCAAAATCCTATATCCAGCCTTTGGTGTTGTCAGTAATGCTCTGTCAGAAGGTACTCACATAATGTGTTGGGGAATCCTTGGCGACTAGCTCGCCACTAAATATAGTTCTGGTCCTTGAGTTTAGGACATAAACGGGCATGTGACTTGTTTCTTTGGAATGATATCCATTTTTTTTGATTTTGTATTGTGGAAGATCATCTTTGCGTGTCACCCATGACTGCAACATATCGACTTCGAATCCTAGCACTGGTACATGTTCTAAAATACCGAAGTCCCACAATGGTAGATTGTTGGAAAGCGGGTAATCCTTTTGGGCTTGGGTCAGCATATTGAAGAGGGATTGGTTTTTGGATACAACTTTCTTTTCACTATAATCATCTAGGTTATCACTCATTTCAGCCCTCCTCTTGTCATACATAGCTTCCCTCATGGAATCATTATGCTCAATGACCATTTTCCTTGGAAAAGTCTGAAAAAAATCAGAAATGTGTGCATAATAAAAGGAGGGTGCGTGTAAAATCAGATAGTTGCACGAAAAATCAGATAGTTACGGCCAAATTAGTATGTGTGTTCGAAAAATCAGATGGTTTCATGAAAAATCAGATGGTTGTGTTGAAAACTAGGTAAGAAGCATCGACAGAAGTTGCATGGAAAATCTCAAACAAAATCTAGGAATTCTGTGCCAAACCGAGTGAATTCTGCGCAAGGTAGGAGAGTTTTTTGCACACTAGAGCGCCAATATTATCATGTGATAGGATCTGTAAGGACCCCCAAGTGTCTTTATAGGTTCAAATTGAGTTTTTTCATGCATAGAAATAGTTTATGCACACTTGAAGTGATTTTATGTGCACCGCCCCCAGGGCTCGGGCGTTTTGATGTTTCCCTCAGAATCTGACCTTCACGCTCCTACAGAGATCCGATTCTGAGGGGGGGAATTTTTAGACACTGAAATCAAACAAAGATCCCAAGAAGGGATCCTTGGATAAAACAGAGGCATATTTTGACTCAACAAATTGTCCTAGGAAGAGCCACAAGGTTGCGCGGAAAACTGGAGAGGTGTGTGGAAAACTGCTTCATGGCATGGAAAAACGCTTCCTCAGAAGGAAAACCGTCTCCTAGAAAGGAAAACATGCATGAATAGAAGAGGGTTTTGCACTCCAGTAGGGGAACTTTGGCACCACCTCCCCCGAGTCTGTGTTTTCCACGCGGCTTACATTCTGCACGCACCCGTGACCCTCAATCGCCTATAAATAGAAGTGCACCCCCCATTTCCAGTGGCTGAAGAATCTGAACTGTCTCCCCTATGTAGAATTTGACTCTTCTATGCGCAAAAGATGACTTCCAGGTACATGATTTTCTGCGATAGGTCTCCCAGGGGTCCGCCTTTTCATAAGACCACCCAGGCTTGACCCTCTCCCAAGTCCATCGGTGTTACGATCCCTGTGCGCAAATCCTTTCATTTGCGCTCAAACCCTTCCACTTGCGTGAAAAACCTCAGACCTTCCATGCATTAAAATGCTTTCACTTTCATGTAAACCCTTCACTTGTGCACAAAACCTAAGCCCCTCCTTGCATGCAAGCTGATTTCATTGTGTGTACCCCTTCTTTTCCGCTCAACTCGGACTTTTTCACGCAACAACTCCTCTTTACGTGCTAGATGCCCTTTTTGCATCTAAAACCTTCTACTTGTGTTCAACATTTTTTATGTGTCTGATGTCCCTCTCTGGGTAACCATTTTCAATCACTTCTTACACACAAGACACTTATGTTACACACCCTTCTCCCGTATGGACCTCTAGGCTTATACAAAGTGATTTCAAGGTCCCTTGGGTGGTGCTTTCTGTTGCGTTTCTTTTCCTCATGCTTCTTTACACAGGCACGCTAATGGATATTTCTTCTTCACATAGCCATGCTAACATGGGGCCCTCCATTGATCACTCCACAACATCCCCTCCTCGTAGAATTTCTGATTCTTTCCCTTCCATAAGGGGCGGGAGGTACCGGTCATGTAAAGACTAGGGATGTGTGGAGCGCACCCGCCTCGTTCGATATGTAGGACATTAAACTATCAAGTTCCATCGTCCTCAACACATGATGTTAAAATGTGACCTCACCCCATACACTCTATGTGGGTCACCCTGTCTCGGAAATTCTCTACACCCACTGGTCTTCACGGGAGTGAACTCTACCTCACAAGGAATGAGATCCGCTTTCTTGGAGTGGCGCTTGTACACTAAGAAGGGAAACCACCTTGGTTTATGCCCCTAGACTTTATTGTAGGAGGAATCACCCATGATCCTCTTTTATTCTTCAGTGACAAAGACCAGAGGGGGGATTGGCACTAGGACCATCTTCTCTTCCATGAAAAATCCCTCTCCCATTGGGCATTGTCGCCACTCGGGCCTCCATCCTTCAGTAAGTCCCAATCTTCATCTCCCTAGGCTGCTAACCATGCATAAGCCCGTGTTTCCTCTTTGGGCCACTAACCACATGTAATCCCTAATATACTTACCATAGATGCACCTTTTGCGATGTGATCATCAAGTCTTTGTTTCCCCTTCTTTCTCACACCGAGCATGACTCACATGGTCTTAGAGTAAGCATTAACCATAACATATTCTTCAAGCCTCCCAAGAATGTAAGTCTCAACACCATCCTGAACTATGTGGACTTTGATCATTTCCAAGGCAAGGTACATAGGAAGCCTCCATGAGGTTCAAGCCCAACAACCATTGGTCTCAACCACTTCACTTAGGTCCACCAACACTCTCCCAAACTAAGTAGACTTTGATCCTTGCCAAGGTAAGGTACGTAGGACGCATCCCTGAGGTTCAAAACTCTCTTCAGCCTTGACTACTTCAGGTTGGTCCACCCCTGTATTGCGTGGAATTAAAATGTACACCCCTTTTTTGTCCCTATTGAAACTAAACAGTCCCACAATTAGTGGTAGGCTGCTATCAACCCCAGTCAGCAGTAATCTGTTGTCAAACCCAATCGACAGTAAGCCGTTGTGTTCCCTTATCGATGGTAAGCCATTGTGATTCCCAGCCAGCGGTAAGCTGTTGGAATCCCAGTAATCAGTAAGCCATTTCACCCAACCAGTGGTAATCCATTTTAGTCAACAATCGAAGGTATGTTTTTGCAGTCCCCCTTGTTTGGACCCACATCTCGGGTCAGCCCTCGAGCGTCAGACCAACCCGGGCCACCCTATAATGTAATCCCTAACCCCAACCTGAACTACATGGAATTTGATCCTTTACAATACAAGGTATGTAGGAATCCTCCCTGAGGTTCAATCCCATCACTTGTGTCTCATCCTAGTCATTCCCTTGATCCTATGTGTTTTGGGAATGTCAGGCCCCAACCCAGAGGTTCCACTTCCTCCGGGTCCCCTTCATACGAGTCGCCTCCTTAGGTGTCCCATTGCCTCACTGAACAATGCGAACTTTGACTCCCCACTATGAAGATATGTAGGAAGTATTTTTGAGGCTCAAGCCCAACATCACTGTTGCTCTTATGGTGGTTCCAAGTCATTCTACATCCACTCTCAGCAACCCATATCCATCTTGAGTCTTACCCAGGCTACCACATCCCAGTGAAATCATGTCATCCACCTCTTCATTGCTCTTAGCAGCACTTAGGTAACTAACCACGTGTTATCCTAAGCATCAGTGTTCCCTCTAGGGGTTGTACCCATATGATCTACTCCATTCAGTGTTCTGATCAGTCTTATCTATCTCCACTATATGATAAACCTGTGACATACCCTATGTTAAACATGATAAGTTGAGGAAAACATCAGATACATTCTTATGGAATATAATTCCCCGTATTCTACATGGGATTCCTTGAGTTTCCATGCCCTAGAGAAGCCCTATCATAATAGGAAGTAACCCAGATGCTCCAGTGTTCTAGTGTCCATACATGTCTGTGATGTCCAACGTGACTACTCCCACGACTGAAGGTTGTTTCCCTAATCGGACCCCATGGAATTTCCTAACAAAAGGAGTGTAATCAACTGGAATCCACGAAGACATGACCCTGGAGAGAGTTTCACAAACAACATCTTAATCTATGAGGGAGACCTGGACTAGGTGAAGAATTCTGAGGAGGAATCCACTGAATGGGGAACCGACATCCCATCATCCCTTTTAGATCAAGGAGAAAATGTCCATGAACAGGCGATGGATGCCGCTCGCCTTTGGAATGTGGGAATTCTGGGCAATACAACCATGCACCTCCAAAATAGACAGATGTATGCACCCCAGTAAAGCATCCAAAACAATATGATTTGGTAAATTCACAAGATTAGTATGAACTATTATTAAGGGAATAAAAAAATTCCCCTAAGAATATATGTTGGGAAGTATATCATGGATAACATAGATTAAATCCTATAAATTCATAAGTTAACGAAAAAAATATAATTTATAAGTTATACCTTTTATAATTGGATTCCCCTTTATGTGTTACCCATAAACTTACTTTTATTCCATCCAATGGCCTGTAATAGGAGGACTCATTCTAACAACGTATGAAAAGATCAATGTGATGATTGTTCTAATGAGATGCCAAATCCAAAGGAAGTAGGTATCAAAAAATTGTCACAATACTCTCTCAATTAAATTAAGATTTGAATAGAAACATGGGTCAAGAGGAACATTTGACCGCCCTAAGAAAGAACAAGTCACAATTGAGAGCTTCATGAGACAAATGCCTCCTACTTTTAATGGATCATATAATCCCTCAATTGATGAAAAGTGGATCAAATCCATTGAAAAGATCTTCTCCATCCATTAATGTTCCAAATAAGAGAAGGTTCTTATGGCTGCTTATCATATGGAGGGTGAAGCAGATCAATGGTGGACGTTGATCAAAAATTTAAATCCTAAAGAGGAGATTGAGGCGTTAGAATAGAAGTATTTCTAGAAATTGTTCCTTGATAAATATTTTCCTCACACCCTCTGAATTAAGATGGAAATGGACTTCCTTTCCCACAAGAAAAAAGTTAATGAATACATCAGAGTGTATGAGGTAAACTTCACAATACTTGCACGATATGCCTTTGGCTTTGTCATTTCCCCCGAAAGAAAGGTTGACTGCTTATTTGGTGGGATAAATCCTATCATATGGAATGCCCTGGAAATCCATGACTTTAATAGTTATGTGGAAATTTTTTTATGTTCACTCAAATTTATAATAGAGATTTTTGAATCTTAAGGGTATCATTGGGATAATAAGAGTATGGTGGAATTTAATTCTGGTATTCCTATGGATAAATCCAATGGTTCTTAGAAATTATAGCACCACACTTTCCAAAGGTGTGGAAAGAAGAACCCCATAAATTTCCTAAAGAGGATGAGGAAATGCTTTAGGTGTGGAAGAGAAGGGCACCTAGCTATTGACTGGAAATAAGAAAAAACTGCTAGTGCGATAGAGGAGAAGAGCACTCCATTTGACCCTCAACACATTGTTCATTGCTTCAACTGTAAAGAACCAGGTCACTTTTCAAAAAAGTTCCCTAATCCAAGATTTTTCAAAGGCAACCAAAAACATCCAAGGAAGCATGGGTGATATTTTTCCATCACTACCACCAATGAGAACACCAACAACGAAGTGGTGAAAGGTATTCTAGTTATTCATTCAATAATAGTTAACATACTTTTTTATTCAGGATCTAAGCATTATTTTATATCCCAAACATTTAGTAGAACCATCCCAACACCACCACAAATAATGGAATTAATGATTTTAGTGAGAATGACATATGGGGAAATCCTTGCATCCCATGAATATAACTCCTCCCCTATCACAATTTGTTGATTGAACTTCTCAGTGAACCTCTTCATACTCCCTATGGTTGAATTTGATAAAATTCTTGGAATGGATTGACTTTCCTTTTATAGATCCAATAGAAATTTACATGAGAGGAAAATCACTATCCATATGGAAAATTGACCCTAGATTCTGTACAAATGCAAGGAGGAGGATGAATCTTCTTTAGCACCATCATCTCAAGCATGGATATTAATGCCCTATGAGAATTATTATCTTTCTCAGATGATTGAGTATAATGAAGAAAACTTCCATTAAGACATGCCTATTCTGAGGGAATTTTATGATCTTATACCTGGGGAATTTCCAATATCCAAGACTCCGTATAGAATGGTTGTTGTGGATCTTAAGGAGCTGAAGAAACAACCACCAGAGAATCTTGATAAATCCTTTATATTCCCAAGTTCTTCTTCATAGGGTGAACCAGTCCTCTTCTTCAAGATTAGGTATGGGACAATGTGCCTTTTCATTGATTATCTTGAGCTCAAAAAAATCACGATAAAGAACAAGTATCATCTACCCCAAATTGATGACTTGTTTAGTTAGATAAGTGGAGCATAATACTTCTGCAAGGTGGATTTGTGGTTGGGATATTACCAAGGGTGAAGAAGAAGGATATCCCCAAAAATTATTTTCATACAAGGTACAAGCAGTATGAATTTATAGTAATGCCTTTCAGACTCACTAATGCTCTAGAAATCTTCATAGACTTAATGAATAGAGTCTTTAATGGTTAGCTCGACAAATTTGTGGAAGTCTCTATAGACGATATTTTAATATACTCCAAAACCAAGGATGAGCATGAGTAACATCTAAGCATTGTACTATAGACCTTGCGAAAGGAGAAGATCTATGAAAAGTATAGCAAGTGTGAGTTCTAGTTAAAGGAAGTCTCATTCTTGGGTTATATCATCACAAGAAATGGGATATCTAAGGATCCCTCCAATATAGTGGCAATTGAGGATGGCCAAGGCTAACATCAGTGATGTATATCTGTAGATTCCTAGGGTTAGATGGAGATTATTTCCAATTTGTTAGAAAATTTTCATGATTTTCAAACTCTTTTACCAAGCTAACTCATAAGGGAGTCAAGTTTTCCTGGTGTGATGAATGTGAAGATAAATTCAAGGAGTTTAAAAGGAGGATTATCATTGCACCCATGCTCACACTACCCACAAGTGGAGAATTTTTTTTTGTATTCAGGGATGAATCGAAGAAGATAATTGGATGTGTTTTGATGAAAAATGAAAAATTCATTGCCTATACTTCTAGGCAATTAAAAGTTCATGAGAAAAACTATCCAACACATGATCGAGATTTGGATTCAGTAATATTCACTTTAAAAATTTGGCAGCATTACTTCTATGGGGAGAATTGTGAAATATATATGGATCACAAAATCCTCAAGTATATATTAATGCAGAAAGAGATGAACATGACACAAAAAGATGGTTTGATCTAATAAAATACTATGACTCCTCAATCCATTACCACCTTGAGAAAGCGAACAAGGTTCTAGATGCTCTATGTAGAAATAATCCAACAACTCTTTCATTGATGAGAATTGAAAAGGATCCAATATTCTTATATTTGATGAAGATGTACATGGGAATCATAAATAAGGGAACATCATCAATCCTTTCACAAATGATTTTTCAACCGTCTCTTTTGGAAAGGTTAAAGGATTCTCAAAAGGATGATGTGGGAATTTAATAGGAAGTGGAAACTATCAAAAAATGGAAATCCTCGGAGCTCAATGTTAACAAAGAAGGAATTGTGAGATTTGGGTCAAGACTATGTGTTCCATCAAATTCAGAGTTAAAGAAATAACTTTTGGATGATGTACATAGTTCAATTTTCTCCATTCACCTAGGAAACACAAAGATGTATCGAGATATCCAATAGCATTATTGGTTGAATAACATGAATAAGGAGATTGTTGAGTATAAATCAAAGTGCCTGATATGTTAGCAAGTGAAGGATGAGAGGCAGAAGTCTAAAGGGATGATGCAACCACTTTCCAAACCAGCATAGAAATTAGAGAACATAACCATGGACTTTTTCATTGGATTTTAAATTACATCCAAAGGAAAAAATGCTATCTGGGTTGTTGTGGATCGTCTTACAAAGACTACACACTTCATTAAAATTTGAGAGGATTTCTCATTGGATTAATTAGAACGGATATATATCAGATAATGGTAAGGCTGCATAGAGTACCACTATATATTATATCCGATCGAGATACAAGATTCACCATTAAGTTCTGGAAGAGTCTTCAACATGCTCTGAAAACTGAGATGAACTTCAGTATGGCTTATCACCCTCAAACGGATGTCCAATATGAGAAGACTATCCAAACACATGAGGAGATATTGAGAGCATTCTCATTAAAATTCAAAGGAGGATGTGATCAACATCTTCCTCTGGTTGAGTTCTCTTACAATAACAATTTCCACTCAAGAATCCAAATGGATCCTTATGAATCCCTTTATGGAAAGAGGTGTAGAACACCATAATGTTGGGATGAAGTTGGGGAGATAAAAATCCTAGGTCCATAAATGGTCTAAGAAATTTTAGAGTAGGTTAAGACCATCCAACATCACATTAAAGCATCTCAGAGTCGACAAAAGAGAAATGCTAATAATCATCGACAGGGCCTAGAGTTTGATGTTGGAGACATGGCATTTCTCCGCATATCACTATGGAAGAGAGTTATGAGATTTTGAAAGAATGGAAATATTAGTCCAAGGTATATCTTCCCTTTTGAGATCCTTGATCACATTGGAGAAGTGGAATATCGACTAGCACTCCCAACGAACCTGTCTCAAGTCCATGATGTATTCCATGTATCACTCTTGAGGACGTAATACCAGATCCATCACATTTACTCAATCCATAGGTGGTACCATTGGAGAATGAACTCCCCTATGAAGAGAAGCTAGTGAATATCTTAGATCATATGGAAAAATTTATACGAATTATGACAATGCCTGGTCTCGCTTGTCATTGATTGAAGTTATATGCGTCCCAAATTAATTACCCATTATTTAGAACTTTACTACAACATAAGTTTGGGGTCAATCCACATGGAACTATGGCATGCGTGAATTCAATTGAGTTAATACTTTATTAGGTGAAGTATGTAGAATTTAGAATTGATTGGGTTGATTTTGGTTTTTTATTTAAACTAAATTGTTTTACTTTGAAGAAATGATTAACAGTTTTAAAGAAAACAAAGGGTGAATTTAAAGAGCTTAAAACAGGAAGAAAAGACATGTTGTGGCTGTGGTGATTAAGGAGTTATTATGCAGATTGTTTAAATGGTTGTGCTGTTCATAATAATTCAATCATTTTGGATTTCATTTTGTTACAAGATTTCCTTCGTCTGGTTCCTCTTGTTTGGAATTAGAGCAGTTGACTCCTTGGTCTGGTAATTGATGTTCTTAATTCTTTATTAAGTTCAGTCCATTATTTGAATCGGTGAAATCTTTCCAATGGTCATGGACGTTTTCACCGTTACTTATCTTTTTTATCATTGATAATTCTTCCATTGGTTTGGCTCAGAATTCTCAGTTATATTTAACAGTGAATTAAGAAGAGTAAGATGAATTACAACAATAAAACACAACTATATAAAACAAAATACAAATTATGATCCCTTCATCCACAACCCCAACACGAGGGGTTTAGTTACACATAGAAAGTGGGAGAGAAATGACACACATGATACCTGACGGATTCATCGTGTAAGAGTTGAGGTAGGGTATTGGAAGGTGGCATAGTGGAACTATGCCACCACGGTGGCTCGGGAATGGTAGCAACAAAGCTTCTTCTCTTCTCCAATGGTTTTTTAAACTCCAAAATCTATAGGCAAAGGCCTCTTTTTATAGAAAAATAAATCACACGGTGTGTATAGAAAGTACACGCCGTGTACTTTTCGTCAATGCGCTTTGACGCCAATTTCTCCACTGGTAGGTGGCCTAACACGCCGTCTTTGACTATTGAACACGGCATCGCCTGGTGGTTGGGTGTACACGGCGTGTAGCGCCGCCATACACGGCGTGTAGTATCATAATATTGGCCACCAACCCCTTCTAGAATAGCAGACACGACGTGTAGCAATGAAACACGCCGTGTCTCCTTCAATGGACACATGGGCGTGTAGACTTTTCTCAGCAACCACCACATCAAGAAAGTAGTACACGGTGTGTAACTCTGCCTCACACGGCATGTATCTTCTGCCTGATGACATGGGGATGTATCCCTCCTTCAGTCCATGTCCTTGTCTGGATGTACACGGCGTGTATAAAAGTACATGCCGTGTAGTTTCAAATTTTTCACAGGCTTCCCTTGATTCAGGTATTTATCTAGAAAGCTCCTTAAAGTAAAAAAAATCACCAAAATCAAAGAATATGTTCATAAAACAACAGATATTTGTTGAAAACATGTTTTTATCTTCAATTATATATATGTAAATGTGTACAAAAATTGGGTGCATCAAATTCCCCCACACTTAGTCATTGGATTTCCCTAAAAAAAATCTCAAAATCTAATTAAAAAAGTATATACTTTAAAAAGGAAGGCATTTAATTTATCAAATGTATAACTGATATAGTTACTGAGGAAGATTTATAAAAGGCACAAATAAATTCAATTAATAAGATATTAAAATCATGCCTCATATATAATTCAATTAACTACTCTCATCCTCTTTCAACACATTTTTTTTCAACTTTTCCAAAATAAGCATGCCACTTGATGATTTACCTCACAAGTTAAAATCACACTCCACACTCAAGATGTTTTTATTCAAAGTTATTCTCAATATAAGGTTTATACACTCTATCCATAGGTTTTCCTGATATCTTGTTCTCTAATTTAGAAAAATTGAATTACAAAAATCATGAGGGATTTATCAATAAGGTTTAGATGTCTCTGTGGCTAAGGGTTGGTAGGTTCAGATGTTAAAATAAATTATGAGGCTTGAAAAGGGAAAGATAATTTTTTTAAACAACATTTCATGATATTCAAAGTAAAACTCACTGAAAATGCATCCTTCACAAGCTCAGTCAAATGCCTTTGTAATCGTCACCATCTTCCTTAGGCAAGTAGGGTTCATGGGAAAATAAGCATAAGGTCCCCTTATTGTTTGTTTGTTTTTTGTTTTTTTATAATTACAACAAAACACAAGTGAAACACTTATGAATACAATGAGTTGATGTTTGGAACCCATTCTTCCCCAAATAATCAAGAGGCACTCACCCATACTTTATTTCATGTCTGTACATAAAAATATTCCATGTATTTATAACTCCTTCTTTAAAGCTAAAATGAATAATCATGCAAAGTTTAAAAATAAATAGGGTAGGAAGGGAAATAGGCTTGTAACATGGCTTCCTATAAATGCTGTTCATGGCTTCTATGGGCTTAAAGAAGATTAAATGTAGGGTAGGTCTCAAGATAAAGGAGTTGAAACAATCCAATGCCTCAATCATTTTAATGTAATTCAAAAAAATTTCCTCATGTTTTGAAAAGAAATCATGCAAATTTTGGTAGTGATGCATATCCTAAGAATATCTCAAGAAAGAGGGTATGAGAAAAGAAATACAAAAAAGGGTTTAGAATACCTCTCAGGAGTAGAAAAATAATAATGGGATAATCAGGTCATGAAATGCATATAAATGATTAGCATAATCAATGTAATTTAATCAAGGATGAAAAGTTGCAATTGAAACTATATCAGCAATCATTTTAAAATAATTAAAAACTAAAAAAATCATGCAACCTTTCCAAAATTTTCTATTGATAATTCTAGCATTTATAAGAATGATTAACCAAAATTGTGTTATATTTGCAAATACAGAATCTAATAATGATGTCTCCAAGATTAGTTAAAGGGAAAAGACTATGGTGAAAAAGATAGATGCTCCCCCACACTTAATATGGCACATGGCCCACCAAGTGAAATACTAAGGTAAAGGGTGGGAAAGGGTGAGATATGGGGGAAAAATGAGGGAAGGCTGTGGAAGAAGTAAATCCAAAAAGAAAGAAAATAAAAATGGAAAAATACTCCCCTCGTGAAAAGTGATGCCCAAGGAGCTCCATGACCGTACCTGTGACTCTCAAGAAAAAGGAAAACTGCAAACATGCATAACATCACATCATATAAAATGACAAAAGAGATATATAAGATAAAGAAAAATGTCACAATCATGGGGTCGCCTCAGGGGAGGCATCATCCTGTACAGAATCGGCCGGTAAAGACGGCACAAGAGGCATGGAAGTGGAAGGCTCTGACTCTGCATTGGGAAGGGGAGATGAAAAAGTAGGAGCTGCAGGTGCGAGACTCGGTGAAGGAATATCAACAGCAGGCCCTGGCCTGGCAGAAGTAGCAGCAGCAGGGATCACCATAGTCAGTGGAACAGAATCTGTGGCCTGTGCAGAAGATGGCGGTGGAGCAGCAGCAGAAGGGCCAGGAGCGGAGGCAGAGGCCAGTGGCGGAGGTAGTGGAATACCAAGATGCTTAGCAATATGCAACAACAGCTTCTTCATCCGGTCCTGGTGGCCGTCCAGACAAATCAAATGGCGTGCAATGGTGTCTTGGAGGCTGATGATACGAACTAACTTTTTCTCCATCGTGGCTAGGCGGGGGGAAAGGGTTGGATCGACTGAGGGTGTGGGCGTAGGTGGGATGGGGGATGAAACAGAAGAAGTAAGGGCAGAAGAAGTGGGTTCAGTAGGAGGTGGGTGAGGTAGAGAAGCTGGATGGGGTGGGGAAGGAGAAGCAGGGTTAGCAGCTGGGGTAGGGGGGTCAGTGGGTGGCTGGGCTCAAGCCTGGGCAAGGATGTAGGCGCCCCTGCTTCTAGAACAATCCCATGTGAATGATCATGATAAAGTCCATCCACTGGGGTGAACCTAACAAGTCATTAGGTAAAGAGGGCTCGAATACCCCTAAGTGGTGGGCAAGATGGGTGGTGTAAAACCTGCCGTTCAGGTTTCCCTGACGGCCGGTAAACATGGAGTGGAAATAGGAGGCGGCAAGATAGGGGAGGTCTGGGTAGTCGTGCTGGATGAAACAGGTAAGAATCTCCATGTCACGGCCGGTCATGCCCCCCATATCCTCATGGAGGGGGAAAAGGATGGCGCTGAAGCACTGGTGGGCGAAGCGAAGGATGGGGTCGGCTATAAGAGTGCTCTTCTGGGAAGTGGGGGAGTACCGGTGGTCAGGCCCGATGATCTCCTGCCACATGGAAATAAGGTCAGAGTGCTCGAGCCGGATCAAGGTAGAAACGGGGGGTGGGGTGATAGGATGGGGGTAGAAACTGCACCCTTGGCCAAACTCTGTCATCGTAAGAGAAAAACGTCGGCCACCTAGCTGGAATAGAACTACGAGTACCGCATCGCCAGGTGTCTCTCAGTACTTCGCTCCATCGAACTCAAACGAGGCCGCAAACTCCAAAAATAAATCACAAAACATTGGAGTGCTGAGCTGGAAAATATCGAGGAGTGAGGTGTTCCCGAGAAGCACCTCCAACTCCTCCCAAATACCAAGCCACTACGGAATGCTGCTGTCGAGGTACCTGCCACTCAATGGTATCGACCGATGAGATAAGCGTCAGAACCTATCGTATGCGAGGTTGGTGACCGAGAATACCATGCAGGGATAGGGAGAACCTGTAGGTACTGGCCCAGGTGCTGGTGCAGCAGCAACATCTGGATCTAGAGGTGGATCTGCCGAAGTATAGGCTGGCTCGGTGGAAGGTGTGCTCGAAGAGGGACCAGCTGCTGAGGACGATACCACAGGGAAAGTGGCAGCTGGTGCCGCAGATGTAGGCCCGACCTCATCTGAGGGAGTGAGTGGCCGCAGAATGGACAATGGAGGGAGCTCAAAGACCGGTGCATCGTGGTCCAGCTATGTAGGTGGTCGGTGTCAGATTTGACGATATCTAGGCCTCTCTCTCTCGGTGGCGGAGGCTGGCCGCTTCCCACGAAAAGGATCATGATCTTCCATATCCTTGACTGAGAATCACATTGTGAGAAGAATCAGAACTTGAAACGCCCCAAATCGACGGATCTGGAAAAGGGGGGTTCGGGTGGCGTTCGGGAGAAGAAATGGGAAGAAAGGAGGAAATGGGGTGGCCGTGCGACACGACCTCAAGCCGGGTGGACCGCGGCTTATATAGCCGTGGTATACGGTGTGTATGTTTGGACTACACGCCGTGTATTCACAATTTTTTTTCAATTATATAAATAAATATAATTATTATAGTAAACTATATAATAATTATTATTAATAATTAAAATAAAATAGATATATCTACAAATTCTGTTATACATAAACCTATACACGACGTATATCAGGAAATACACGTCGTGTATTTTTAAATTAGAAAAATAGTAGTACAACCTTTGGTCTGGTGCTTGAGGTGGGATTCGAACCGGCGATCAGCCATTCCGAATGAAAGCCCTCAACCACTGAAGAAAAGGTTGTTCTGCTGTTCATATTTATTTTATATATATATTTCTTCTATACGGCCTATACACACGGAAAGAAAGAAAAACAAGACGTGTGGTTTTTATTTAGGAAAGGATGGGGGTGAAGCGGGGAGATTAGCGCGATTTGAAACCGGGTCTTTTGAACCTGGTTCCGAGACTTTTCCAATACTCCAACTTCACCTGCATGTAATTTCTTATTTTAAAAATGTTTTTAATTTATTTTTGAAAAATCATGGCGCACACGGTGTATATCGGAGTACACGTCGTGTGGTTTTATTAAAATAACAAATGATGGAAATGGGAAGATTGTTTGGATTTGAACCCGAGCCTTTTGGAACCGGATTACGATTCTATCCAACTGGTCCATCCCCATCATGGGTTTTAATAAACACATAGATATATATATATATGAAAAATACCACACATGCCGTGTAAATAAAAGGAGGAATCCCGTGATGAAGGTAGGTCAGCAGGATTCGAACCAGGGATGGTTTTGAATAAACTCCAGTGACTTTGCCATCGACACCAGCATCATACCTGGTTATTTATTTGTTATTATATAGATTTATACTATTAGGATTAAAAATTAAAAATATAAGTACACGCCATGTATATAAGTGGGACACAGCGTGTAACCTCTGGGTTTCCTCCCAGAAAGCGCCTTTGTTTTAGGTCATTGTCTTGAGCTACTTACCTTGCTTACTTGAGGTGTATGGTGGACAACGTTCCCACCATGTTGTCTGTAGGATGGTAAGATTTCAACCGATGACCGTTTACCTTGAATGGTTGACCATATTCTCTAGAAATTTATACCTCTCCATGATGGAATACGTGGACAACGTCGAATGGTCCCGACCATCATGACTTTAACTTCCCTGGGAATAAGAAAAGACGAGAATTAAAGATAAGTACTGATCACCGGGTTGGAAAGATTTTCATGAAATCATCTGGTCGTGAATGGCTCTTGTCTTCTCCTTGTACAACTTGGAATTATCGTATGCCTCTAATCAGATCTCATCTAGTTCCGATAGTTGGAACTTCCATTTCTCTTCAGCTGCCTTTAGATCAAAATTTAGGGATTTGATGGCTCAGTAGGCTTTGTGTTCCAATTCTACTGGAAAATGGTAGGGCTTGCCATAGACGAGGCGGAATGGGGACATTCCCAGTGGTGTTTTGAAAGTAGTCCGATATTCCCACAAGGCATCATCTGACTTCTTGGACCAGTCCTTCCACGAAGTGTTCACTGTTTTGTCCAGGATCTGCTTGAGTTCACGATTAGAGAGCTCTACCTGTCCACTGGACTGGGTATGATATGGTGTCCACATCTGATGATTTACTCCATACTTCGATAGTATTCCTCTCATCAGTGTGTTGTCAAAGTGGGTCCCTCTATCACTGATCAGTACTCGTGTAACTCCAAACTTGCTAAAAATATTTTTCTTTAAGAAATTTATGACTACCTTGGCTGTTTCGTGAGCTGTAGCAGTGGCTTCCACCCATTTGGAGATGTAGTCGACGCAGACCAGGATGTAAGTGTTCCCAAAAGATGGGGGAATGGGACCCATGAAATCTATGCCCCAGGAGTCAAAAATATCGACCTCCAGGATGGGGTACTGGGGTATCTCGGCTCTACGTCCCACATTACCGGTCCTCTGGCACCGATTGCAATAGGAAACAAAGGACCGAGCATCTATATGCATGGTGGGATAGAAAAATCCAGACTGCATGATCTTAGATATGGTACGGTCCGACCCATGATGTCCTCCTACTGGTGAGGCATAACAGAACTCCAGGACACCTTGAACCTCATTCTCTGGGATGCAATAGTGGATAAATCCATCTGCACAGGATCAGAATAGCAGAGGATCCTCCCAAAAGTACCTTTTCACATCAGAGAAAAATCTTTTCCTTTGCTGGAAGGAGAGGTCGGGGTGAACGACACCTGTAACCAAAAAATTAGCGATATCATCATACCATGGTCTAGGTGTTTTGTTGATCGAAAAGAGGTGCTCATCAAGAAAATCCTTTCTGATCTTCTGATCTTCTTCCTTCTCCAAATAAGGCAGCTCGAGGTGGGAGAGATGGTCAACAATGAAGTTCTCACTCCCTTTCTTATCTCAGATCTCTAGATCGAATTCTTGTAGGAGGATTACCTAGTGGATCAATCGGGGCTTCACATCCTTCTTGTTGAGTAGGTACTTTAGTGCTGCATGGTCAGTATAAACAATAACTTTAGACAAAACTAAGTAAGAAAGAAACCTATCAAATGCAAAAACCACTACAAGAATATCCTTTTCTGTGGTGGTGTAGCTGATCTGTGCCTCGTTGAGCATCCTTCTGGCATAATAGATAGGTTGGAAAATCTGGTCAAGTCACTGGCCCAAGAATTCTCCCACGGCGTAGTCGCTCGCATCACACATCACCTCAAATTGTTTCTCCCAGTTGGTAGAAATTATAACTGGAGCTTCCACTAGGAACTGCTTTAGATGCTCAAAAGAGATGAAACATGTCTCATCGAACTCAAATATGGCATCCTTGGTTAGAAGATTAGTGAGGGGCTGGGATATTTTGGAGAAGTCACGGACAAACCACCTGTAAAAACCTGCATGCCCTAGGAAACTGTAGATGGATCGGACAGAAGTCTGTATAGGTAGTTGTGAAATGACTTCGATCTTCACCGGGTCCACCTCTCTCCCCTTCGCTGAAATTATGTGGCCAAGGATTATGCCACTTTACACCATGAAATGACACTTTTCCCAGTTCAAGACTAGGTTAGTGTGATCACAACATTCCAAAACTAACTCTAGGTGCCATAAACAAATGGTGAATGATTTTCCATAAATAGAAAAATCATCCATGAATACCTCCAGGATTCATTCCGCTATGTTGTGGAATATGGCCAGCATACATCGCTGGAAGGTGGCGAGGGAATTTCACATGCCAAAAGACATAGTTCGATAAGAAAATGTGTCGTAGGGGTAAGTGAATGTTCTCTTTTCCTGATCCTCTGGAGCAATGGAAATTTGGTTATAGCTGGAAAAACCGTCGAGGAAGCAATAGAAGTTGTACCCTGCTAGCCTCTCTAGCATTTGATCCATGAATATCAATAGGAAGTGTTCTTTTCTTGTGGCATCGTTTAACTTCTGGTAATCCACATAGACTCGCCATCCCGTGATAGTGCATGTAGGGATGAGCTTGTTCTTTTCATTTGAAATCATAGTGATACCCCCCCTTTTGGGTACCACTTAGATAGGACTCACCCACAGACTATCCGAGATGGGATAAATGATGCATGAATCCAATAATTTGATCACCTATTTTTTTATAACTTCCTTCATGGGAGGATTCAAGTGCTGTTGTGGTTGCTGAGATTGCTTGGCACCTTCTTCAAGTAGCACCTTGTGAGGTAAAATTGTAGGACTGATGCCCTTCCGATGAGAGAATGTCCACCCAATAGCGTGCTTCCATTGTTTGAGAACCTGCAGAAGTGCATCTTCCTACTCCTGTGACAGTTCTGCGTTAAGTATAACAGGTAAAGTTTGATTGGGTCCTAAATACCCATACTTAAGAGAAGATGGAAGAGGCTTAAGTTTGAGTTCAGGCGCATTTAAAATTGAAGGCACAAGTGGTTTCACCTCGTCCCATTCCAAACTATCAGGAAAAACTGCACGCTACCAATAGTGGCTGCCCTGGCCTTCTATGAATTGAACGTCTTCTGGCACTTCTTCTAATAGAATATCTGGAATAGTAATATTATTCGAAGTAAAAGAACATACCAGATCATCCCCTTGTTCGATAAAATTAACAACCATAGTGGACACTACATAAAAGTCCTCATAATATGATAAAAAAGCATGTTTGACAGCTTTGAGGACATTGTAGGAAACTCGTTCATCACCTACACGAAAAATAAGATCTCCTTGGTTCACATCAATCTGTACCTTCCCAGTTTCCAAGAAAGGTATACCAAGTATAAGAGGTGCTTCCTGGTCATCCCCCATATCGAGGATGTTGAAATAAGCTAGAAGGATCAGCCTACCCACCTTGACCAGTACGTCCTCCAGTAGTCCCTTCGGGTGTTTTATGGATCGATCAGCAAGTTGAAGGGCTACACATGTAGGCTTGAGCTCGTTGAGTCCCAGATTCTTGAAAACTATGAGGGGCATGAGGTTCATGATGGCCCCTAAGTCGCAGAGGGCCTTCCCAAAATCACAGGATCAAATAGTACATGGAATGGTGAAACTACTTGGATCTTGGATTTTGGGAGGAATGGAATGTTGAACCATCGTAGAGCACTACTTTATTAGTGAAATAACGCCCAAATCATCTATCTTCCTCTTATTCGAGAGTATTTAATTCATGAATTTTATGTAGGTGGGAATCTGAGTCAGGGCCTCTACAAATAGGATGTTGATATGTAGCTTCCTGAACACATCCATGAATTTTCTGAACTGGCGGTCCATCTTCCTCTACTTCAATCGCTCCGGAAAGGGTAAGGCAGGCTTGAATGGTTGGATTACTTCCTTTTCTTTCTTCTGCAAAGCCTCCTTCTGCGAGCTTTTGGATGAGGAGGGGTCGGTACTGGTGCGTTCTTCATCATCAGGGGGTGTGGGTATACATGGTTTTGTTAGTGGATCCTTCTATGGCAATTCTTTTCCGCTCCGCATGGTGATAGCATTGGCCTCCTCCATTGGGTTCTTTTCTGTGTTTCCTGGCAGTGTACCGGGTTACCTCCCTGAAAGTTGGTTTTCCAGCTGACCAATCTGATTCTCCAAGCCTCGAATCGAAGATTCTTGATTATGGAACCGAGTCTCCGTAGCAGATATAAATTTAGTCATCAGATCCTCTAACTTTGAAGTGTTCTCCTTCTGAAGTGGTTGTTGAGCTGGTGGAGGAGGTGGCTACTGTGGCTGCAGTATACGAGGGTTTTGATACCCTTGTTGCTGATAAAGACCCTTCTGGGGTTCTTGCGGCCTTTAATATTGGTTTTGGTATGGAGGTTGGTTGTAGCTGGGCGATCGCTGGGGCGGAGGATTCTATTGTTGTTGGCCCCAGCCTGTGTTCTGTTGATCTCTCCATGCTGGGTTCTGGTACTGCTGGTACTGGTTGGGCCCTCAATCTTGGGCAACATAACTCACCTCGCTCCTCAAAGGGCCTCCAGTCGAACCTGAGCATTCTCCCATGATGTGGTTATCACCACAGTCACCACATGATGGATGGTTCGCCGCATGAACTTGAGATGCTCATTTGAGATTCAATGCGTCAATTTTCTTGGACACAACATCCAACTGAGCAGATAACATAGTGGTAGAGTCAATATTGTGCATACCTCGCTTTTGAGTCCCCCTCTCGGAGTGCCACTAGAAGCTGTTGGCTGACATGTCTTCCAGTAGTTCGAATAGTTCTTCGGGGGATTTCCACATCACCGTGCCTCCAGCAGCAGCGTCCACCACGGACTTGGTATTCATCCTCCATAGAAGGTATGGACTTGCATCCAGAGTGGGAGTCCGTGGTGGGGGAATTTTCATAACATTTTTTTGAAGCGTTCTCAGGAATCGTACAATGACTCGGAGTCGTGCTGCTGGAAATTATGGATCTCATTCTGGAGTGTCACCGTCTTTGATGGTGGAAAGTACTTGGACAGGAACGCCTAGGCTAGCTCCTCCCAGGTGAGGATAGATCGTTGTGGCAGCCCCTTGATCCAGTATTTCTCCTTGTCCCATAGAGAAATGTGGAATAGGCGAAGACGGATGGCATCCTTGGACATGCCATGGTAACGAAACGTGTCGCAGATCTCCAAAAAGTTGGAGAGATGGGCGTTCGGGTCTTCACAGGGCATGCCTCAAAATTGGACTGTGTTCTGGATCAGCTGCATGATAGCAGGCTTGATCTCAAAGTGTGGAGCCTGGATCGGAGGATGAACGATGCCCGTATCAGCTCCATGGATTGTAGGAAGACCGTACTCCATAAGGGTACGTCTTTGAGGTTGTTGCTAAAGGGGTGGAGCTTGCATGAACTGCTCCTGTGGGGCGAAGTATGGCCGTGGGAAGAGTTGTTGCGGTGGCCGTCGGTAATACCTTATGAGGAATTCCATGAATGCTCCAAAAGCCTGCTCCAGTAAACCAGCATCGGGAGGCTACTGATCCTAGTACTGATGCTCAGCCACAATATCTACGGTTGGTGCTCCCTCTTCCTTGTTCACCATGGGTTGTGGTTGCTAGTTGTGAGTTTCTGTCCGTGTACGCCGGCGATGAAGAAAGGTCCATTCGATTTCCGGGTCATGCGGAACTAATTCCAAAGACTCGACGCTTCTGGATCATGTAAGACATCTAAACATACACTTTAAGCTCTGCAAAACACCAAAACGAAAACCAGGCGTAAAAGGGAAAAACAAAAAACAAAATTTGAAATGGGATTAGAAAAGAGATTTTTGATAATTTTTTTGATTTTTATTTTCACTTAAATCAATTATTAACACAATTTAAATCTTAGAAATAAAAAAAAAAGATAATCCTTGGCAACAACGCCAAAATTTTATCTCTCTTGTCATTGATTGAAGTTATATGCATCCCAAATTAATCACCCGTTCTTTAGAACTTTAGTACAGAATATGTTTGGGGTTGATCCACAGGGAACTATGGCATGCGTGAATTCAATTGAGTTAATACTTAATTAAGTGAAGTATGCATAATTTAGAATCGATTGGGTTGATTTTGGTTTTTTATTGAAACTAAATTGTTTTACTTTGAAGAAATGATTATCATTTTTAAAGAAAACAACTGGTGAATTTAAAGAGTTTAAAACAGGAAGAAAAGACGTGTTGGGGGTGTGGTGATTAAGGAGTTCTTATACAGATTGTTTAAATGGTTGTGTTGTTCATAATAATTCAATCATTCTAGATTTCATTTTGTTACAAGATTTCCTTGGTCCGGTTCCTCTTATTTGGAATTAGAGCAGTCGACTCCTTGGTCTGGTAGTCGATGTTCTTAATTCTTTATTAAGTTCAGTCCATTATTTGAATCAGTGAAATCTTTCCAATGGTCATGGAAGTTTTCACCGTTACTTCTCTTTTGTATCGCTGAAAATTCATCCCTTGGTCCGGATAAGAATTCTCAGTTATATTTAACAGTGAATTAAGAAGAGTAAGATGAATTACAACGATAAAACACAACTATATAAAACAACACACAAATTATGATCCCTTCATCCATAGCCCCAACACGAGGGGTTTAGTTACACATAGAAAGTGGGAGAGAAATGGCACACGTGATACCTGATGGATTCATCATGTAAGAGTTGAGGTAGGGTGTCGGAAGGTGGGATAGTGGAACTATGGAACCACGGTGGCTCAGGAACGGTAGTAGTATAGGTTCTTCTCTTCTCCAATGGTTTTTTAAACTCCAAAATCTGTAGGCCAAGGCCTCTTTTTATAGAAAAATAAAGTACACGACGTGTATAGAAAGTACACTCCATGTACTTTTCATCAACGTGCTTTGGCGCCAATTTCTCCGCTGGCAGGTGGCGTAACACGCCGTCTTTGACTGTTGAACATGGCGTCGCCTGGTGGTTGGGTGTACATGGCGTGTACCGCCGCTATACACGGCGTGTAGTATCATAATTTTGGCCACCAGTCCCTTCTAGAATAGCAGACATGACATGTAGCAATGAAACACGCCATGTCTCCTTCAATGACCACATGGGCGTGTAGACTTTTCTCAGCAACCACTACTTCTAGAAAGTAGTACACGACCTGTAACGCTGCCTCACACGGCGTGTATCTTCTGCCTGGTGACATGGGAATTTACTCCCTCCTTCGGTATGTGTCCCTGTCTTGATGTACACGACGTGTATAAAAGTACACGCCGTGTAGTTTTAAAATTTTCACAGGCTTCCCTTGATTCGTGTATTTATCCAGAAAGCTCCTGAAAGTAAACAGAATCACCAAAATCAAAGAATATGTTCATAAAACAACAGATATTTGTTGAAAACATATTTTTATCTTAAATTATATATTTGGAAATGTATACACAAATTGGGTGCATCAATGCCCCTCATCAAGGTATTGTATAGAAACTACAAGTTTGAAGAATCAATGTGGGAATCAGAGGAGATGATGAAGAAGAGTTACCCTCATCTGTTTTAGTGTGGTAAAAGGAAAAGTTGAGGGTGAAATTTCTTAAGGGGGGAAGATATTAACGACCCAAACTTTTGTTAATAAAAATTGTTCTTAATCTGATTAAATGTATTACTACGTAAAATGGTTATATAATACATATGAACTTCCTTGGATTTATGTTTTTGGATTTTAAAATACCATTAATAATTGTTACCATTTCTAATATATCCATTGAAAAGTGACCACATGATTAGTATAAATATAGGGCTTAAACAAATCCAATTTACATAGACAAAGTAAGAAATGGGCTCATCCAAAATAATTTCTTTATACGAATCCCATTTGTCAAATCTTGGAATGGAGGTGGCATCACTAGGATTCACTCTTGACCCAGCCCAAGTCAATCTTCAACATGTTAATCTTTAATAGAACCGTCTTTGAGAGAAATGGAAGTTAATTGAGATTACAACCTGAGTGATGTTATCCGAGCCATCGCAAGAGTCTTCCACCATTTCACACCTTACCCTTAGGTCTTATAGGAGTTTTATAAGGGGTTATGTAACAATAACCTAGCACTATGATTATGTGCATTATTTTTTTATAAAGAATATACATTCAATTTATCATTGTTATTTTGTAAATGGTTTTTGAAGAACAAATAATATTTTTTGTTAATATTAAATTAAGAAATCAATTTTGATAAATTAATGGATTTTGTAACTAAGTAATATTTTAATAAAATATTATTACTAAATTACATTTTATTAAATATAAATGATCTTATAAGTTTTATGAATACAATTTTAATTTTTATTAAGGTTTGAAAGATTTTTTTGTCGAAACCCATGAATTTTTTTTATAAATGTTGGTACTTATTTTGAAAGTAAAAATTAAAATATTTATAAAATTATGTAGATAAAATGAATATTATTTTTGGAATTAGGATGTCAAAATTATCCAACAGTTAATTTTTCATAATTTTCTGAGACAGTTAAATTTTTGTGTAAAAAATAAATACCGTTTAAATATATAATGTGTTTTATGACATAATAATGAACCAATAGTGATGTAATAAAATACTATAAAAGGTTTTTTCTGAAAATATATGTTTTGAATTTAAAATAATGTTAATTTATATTTTTTTATTTATTATACAAAGCCTTAGTGGACCCTCCAACAGTTATAAAACATTTTAACATTTTAAAATGATTTCCTTGAGAGCATGACTCACCTCCACATAAGAAAGCCTAATATTTTAATAATTTCAGAAATTGGACTTCTAAAATAATTTTTTCCACTCCCCTTTGGAAAAAACTGTGGGCAAAAACCATTGGATGGTTTGTGGTTTTGATTAGATTAATGTGTAGTGTCCAAAACCTAGATAATAAATAATTCCCTCCCTTTTCCTATATAAACCCACCCAAGATCCCACTTATCTTCAATAAAAACTATTGTATCTTTACCAAAATCTTCCCTCATCTCTCTATAACCCTACCATGTCTCTTAAATCTCCCAATAAGCTTCTATTAATCCTCCCCCAATCCTTTGGTATCACACTTCCAAGTAAGGGATTTCTTCCTTTCTTATTTTTGTCCAAATTTATTTATGTTGTTAATCCATTTTATTTTCAATTAAAAATGTTGGGGTATGATTTTACACCTCCCCCATACTTCCCTCCTTATGTATGAATGATTATATACCTTTTTATATCTCATTAATTCCTCCCATGTACACCTATTACCATGCCAAAATTCTGTAAGGAATTTATCTAATCTCATTTACATTGAAGAAATTCTTTTATATTATGCATCTAAATTCCATTAAATATGTTGGGAAATGTATCTATAAACCCCCATTATTGCCCATTTCAGGCACATATTATGATTTACCCCTTTATCTGTCATCAACTATTTTTATTAATTCTTATTTCATGTCTTTATGGTTCCAAAATTGCTCCGCGATTTTCCAAGCCAAAGTCATTGTGTAGTGAATACCATGCCCATTTCTCTATCAAGGGTATTAAAATTTACACACATTTATTTATTTATTATATATTTTAATTTATGTATTCTACATTCCTTTATCTTCTAATAAATGATGATGTTAAATGATTTCATGTTGTATGATCCATGTGGCACACTTATGCATGAGATGGAATGATTAAGAAGGGTGTGCCCCGATGGCGCTCCAATGCATTGGGTAAAGATTATTATCATGACAATTCAAGTACAATGATGGTTTAATCATGATATTTCAAGTGAAATTATGTTTTAAACATGATAATTCAAGTGAAATGAGGGTTTACTCTTTGACCATGTGTAATGAGCTTTGGCTCATGCTAATATCATGTTAAATGTTGTTGCCACATTTCCATGTTTTGATAGTAATGATATATCATTCCTTTATGTTAATGTTTCTATTGTACTCTTTACATTCCTATTTACTAACATGTAATATATTCTTCATTTTATTCCTTTTTTACTCCATTAATGGTCTTTATAGCTCACCCTTTTCTTATGCATGTCTTCAGGTTATCTCATGCAATGCTAAGTATGAAGGAACGTTCTGGTCATGTAAAAGAAGTTTTCAATAAAGTTGTTGTATTTTTTGTCTTAATTCATCATGTAATATTCCTAATTTCCGAAGACACTAGATCTCTCGATCCTCAGAGTTTTCTTAAGTGAAATTTTATGTAATAAATCATGTTTATGTGTGTAATAAAGTGCAGGGTTGTTATAATAAACCTTCCATTTTCTTAGGAAATTTTAAAGTATTGATGAGAAGTTTGATATTATAAAGTTTTTTTAAATGTAATTTAAATATTATAAAACATTTCAAAATCACTTGAAATGGAAATTGAAATAATAATTGTAATAATTTCATCTAGAAGTGATAAGAGGGTAGTTGATATTTCGGCCGATCCATCTTTGAAAAAACCTATTATTATGTCAAAGAATTTAAAAAAATGTAACTTGTTAAAAAAATTACATATTGTAATTATTATTTGACCACCGAATAATGTTTTTATCTATAATTAAAAAAACAAATCATAATCTTAAAATAAATTTTGATCATTTCATAATATAAATAATCCTAGATAGAGTAAGAAAAATAACCTTATATGTTTATAGTGGTTATACCAAAACTATTTCTATAAATCTAATGGGTTTATTTTAAATTATTTCATTAAACATTTAGAAATATAACTTTTTAATTTCTAAAAATAACTAAACTCTAATTTAATACCAATTAATGTGAATAAGACCAAAACTCATATATCTAGTGTTATAATTACTTGTATTCATGAAAATTATTATATAAAAATTATTTATATAATATTTAAGTATAGTGTATTTTGGAAGTTATACCAAATATATAAAATAATAAATTATAAAATATTGATATTAACTCCCAGATATATCCATGAATCCATATTTTTTTATAATATATAAAATTTTCACTTTCCTATGTATTTTGGGAAACATAAGAAAAAGGATGAGATCAAATTCTCAGTAATGGTAATAAGAATCATGGTATCATATCAATGAAGATATGAAAAAAAACATGGAATAATCATAATACATGATAAATAGAATGATACATATGGAAATCAAAGAACATAATAAATTCATGTTATTAGACAGTATTATATTTCTATTCAATTCCATGGGACATATACCAATGGGTTTTTAAAATCATTGGTATAGTTTTATCCTATACCAAATATTTTTAAAAACAATTGGTATAGGGTTCCCCTAAATACAAGGAATAACCCCCCCTCCACATTGCATGTTCAACTCCCCTTTTAGTAGTGCTCTCCTTTCCCTATGAATATATTGGTAATTCCTCTGTTAATAATCATTTTTTCAATTTTGTTTGTTGGAATTAATAAGGTATGTTGTTTAATTCCCCCTTTATTCTTATTATGTTATCTTGTTTCTACACTTTCATTCCCTATATTACAATGGTGTCTGGTATTTTATGATTTGAAAATTTTATTGGTGGATTTTTATATAACAGTCCTATTTTTATATATGGTAACAAAACGTTTAAATTTTTATTCTAATATTTATTTTTATTCTCATAGATGTTACTAAAATATCAAGTAAGGGTTTGGGATCATCTAGGTATTTTTATGATCCTGAAGCTCTATATTATTTGAAGCTGTATGCAGCATACAAGTGGTGCATGGTTAGTGGTAACTATCTGGATAAACCATGAAACCCATATATAAGTGAGAATAGTTTGAAAAAAATTCAAGTAAGTCCACGTGGAATTGTTAAAAACTATGGACCTATTATATAGGGAACCTAAACAGGATACACTTGGTTTAGAAAGTCGTGCACTTAGAACATACCCTTAGTTCAACTTAGGCAGTTACCCCAAATGGTTGGGGAACCATTTTCCCAAACCGTGCAGGGTAGTTGTACGAGGTGTGGGCCCCTTTAGAAAGTGGTTTTTCATGGTTGGTGCATGTTTTACCCAACTATGTAGCCAAACCATGTGACCCCTCAAATTTGTATTAAAAGACAATTTTTCCCTTAGGCCCTATATTTTTTAACCATCTTTTCTCCCCTATCCACACATACCAAGCCAACCACTGGGGATCCTGCCTCACTTCCAAGCTAGGAATTGAAGATTATACTCCATTCAAAATTTGAATCAAGTGTCATATATTATGTTGGTTGGCCTCCATTAAGTGATTTAATCCACTTCCTTCCATTCATGATTTATCTCTCTATCTGAGGCGCAATATTTGTGTTAGTTAATATGTCATTTTTATGGTATTTTTCTATTCTTCCATTTTCTTTCAATTTAGAAAAAACAAGGGTCAATACTGGATTATTGTTACTCTAGAATTATAAGGTATGTGTTTTATGACTTTTCACTGAAGTCTTGTTAATATATAATTATCACCATTGTGCTACATACCAGTTTCAACCATGTTTCACCCCTAAAATCAATTTGTCTTAAATTAAATGTTTAATTTTTAATTTAAACACCTTATCAGATCCTCTTATTATCATTGTAGGTCAATGAAATCAACGTTTTTCACCCATTTGGGTTTTCCATGAATATTCTTATGTGCTCCTTTATACATTAATAACTAAAACATAGTTGGTGTGTTTTGTTCAACTTACTAATTAATTTGATTGATTTAAATGGATGAATTGGAACTTTTTAAATGGTCAAGCATTTTATCTTAGTACTAATTAATATTAAATAAAATAATTAATGGTATTACACCTTCTTTATCCCTTTTTCATTGTTGAATGAAATTTTAAATACTTGAATCATATAAACAGAATGAATTTTCATTGTTATCACATAGCCTTTGGTTATTTAATTAATTTTATGGTGCCTATTGTTATTATATACCTTTAATTCTTATAGGAGTGATCAGACTTGAGACATCCTTGGATTCCTGATGGAACTCTTTGAGTACTCAAAGGATTCCACCACAATTCAATGGGAAGGTTTCCAAGGTTGATACCCACCTTGGAATTTTGTCTATGGTTTATTTAGATAAGAATTCCATGGTGTAGTACCGAATATTCAGTTCACTCATATTCAGATATTATAATACCTTGGATACACTCCTTGGATTTGGTTGATGTCTTTATATAGGAGCCACCGTGGATACTACCCTTGGTCCCCAATCATGCTTAGCTTGGGATTTACTATGGAAATTTTATATGGAATTGGTTAGAAATTAATCCAGTGGAATGTCTTGGGTGTACTCCTTGGATTACACTAATACCCTTATAGCTAGAATTCATTGTTATGTGTTGTGAGTTATATCATCCTTTTACGATCAAGGGTTTATTGATTCCTCTTGGATCATGTATTACTACTATTATAACTTGGATGATTGTATTTCACCTTGATTTATATTTTATGATTAAATAATATTTTTCACCTTGTTAATACATACTACCCCTTAACACCTATAGGTACCCTATTCAGATATTATTGACATGATCTGAAGTAGGTATAGTTAGTTGGACATCCCATGAGGAGCCTGAGCCCAATTTGATTATTATTTAGTGCATGTTATTCCACTACCTATATCTATATCTGCACACTGCTGCTTCTATATTCACGAACTATATTTTTATATATATTGTTGGTGGTGGACTATTAAGTTTACCTCACACCCTATTTGGGTTGTTATCTAGTACCTGGAAAGACTTCATGGATACAGATAAGGATAAGGGCATGCACCCGTTCTTGGATGCTTGATTGATTTTTGCACGGGAGCTTAGGATCATGGGACCAATCCTTGGTTTGTGAAGATATTATTGATAAACATTTTGGTATTTTTTTTTCTTTTGATGTAGATATATTTATGTATTCCTACCTTTTATGTAGCTCTTGAAAAAACTCATCATTTTTTATCTGGTTACACTTTTGTCTTGATGTATTATTATTGTATATATTATTTAACTTCATTTATATATTTTTCATTACTATGATTCCATTATTTATTTGTTATTATCATTATTGTGATACACTAATCATGATGGTATTGTCTCCGCATTGTACCACCTTTGACCCTCATTTCTTTCTAAAAATCTATGGAATATGGGAGGTATTCTTCTGTCCATGGGACCATCTATGTTTGGTTACTAATGAGTGAACAAGGAACATGATGTTAAATTTTATATTTATAGTTTTTAAATATCAAATAAGGGGGAAATATGTTTTTGTATTGGTTTAATAATAGTAAGAATCATTTTAAATTTTTTTCACTTAAATAATGATGAATGGTTGAATTAATTTAACTATGTTTTTATTATATATTAAATTATCATATGTATTTTTTTATTAATTATAAATTATAATTGTATATTTAGCTATGTTAGTCTTGAAGAATAAATTCTCATGTTCATTTTGATATTATTTATGAATTATAATTTTATATTCATGTTTTATGAAATATGAAGTGAATTTAGGTTAAATCATTAAGGTATGTTTCTTATTTTCTCCATTATCGATAATTTTATCCCTATCATTTTGTATTACCATTACATGACATGATTGAGATATAATTTAAAAAATGGGTTTAAACGTAAAATGATTTTATAGTTTATATATAAATTATGAAATAATTTTACATGTAATATTCTTTTAGTTGAAATAGGGTGGTTTAAAAATTATCTTCACAATTATGACATTATTAAAGATATATATTATTTGGAATTTAGAAAAAAAATAAATGGAAAACCGAGGCTTATATACCATCTTTTAAAAAAATATTAATGAAAAATTAATTACCCAAGAAAGTGTTCTAAAAAAATTCCAAAACAATATATAGTATGAAAAAGAAAATTAATATTCATGTTCTAAGAAAATAATAACTATAGAAAATTAATTCAAAAAATAACCTTGAACAATGGGATTTCCATATCAACCTCAACTAATAAAAATAGTCTTCAAAAGAAAAAATTAAAGATTTAAATTAAACTTTTTGATTTTAAATATATATATACATATATATATATAATAGGTTTATGATATAGGAGAAAATTAAAATATATATACACATGAAATAGTTAAGGGTGTTACATAATGGACATAAATTATTATATATTTTGATATTTAAAAAAAAAATATTTTATATATAAAATGGATTCTTATCTACACGAGATTTATTTAAATATTTCTAGATTACCCCCATTTTTATTTTCACTTATAGTAGCTTTATTTCAAGAAGAGATTCATATTTTAATATGGGAGGAATAGATCAATATTTATTTTCCATTGTATTCACCACTATAATCCAAATATTCCTCCCTATAATTATTGAATCTTTCATCCAATCAAGTACTAATAAAGGACGATATTCTTATTCTTTCTGGGAATTCTATAGAGCATTATTCTAAATGCGGTCATTTTTTATGAAGTACAGAACCATCAAACATAGGTTATTATAGAGTATATTGAGGTATATCCACACTTTGAGGTGAACAACTATGCTTGAGCATGATAAAACTCATGAATTTATTAATGTAAAACTCAATTTAATCTAAAATTATTTACTAATTATTTCATATTCCATGTATTATACTTTGTTTTCATCATTAATAGTATGAATAGACTATATAATATTCCATATCTTATGCTTTATTTTTCAAGATACTAGTATTCTTTGAATAATTTTAAATTAAAATCATTATTCGTATTATATTGTTGGATTTTTTGAATATACATGTGATATTAAATTATGTCATGTTGGTTTTAAGAATTTTTTCCCTTATATCAACTTATATATCAAATATAAGTGCTTCCATAATATTTAAAATACATTTTTTTGTATTAAAATTATTTATCGATGAACTTTTTTTTTGAATTTGGAGTGTATACCCGTGAAACACCCATACATGTGTTGATATTTCCAAGTGTTTTCATATTTTTCAAAATATCAATTGAAAAACTTTTGAATACTATTTAAGAACTAAAAAATTTATTAGAGACTCATTTTATCATTTATAAATAAATTTCAATTCATTTTCCCCATTCTAACAGTCATTCCATTATGAAACATTATAAATTTCATGGAATTGCATTTGTTGAACATGTCATTTTTTCAACTCATGAATAAAATCAACTAAAAAAAATCCAATATGACTATACATGGTTCAAAATAAAATTATCAATTTTGATTCCATGTGTTACCCAAACTACTTTATACCGTATAATCATCATAAAATATATTAGAAACAAGGAAGCTCAAAATATATATACTCTAACCAAACAGTCCATTAACCTATAATTTCAGCATCCATAAATTAAATTCAACCTAAATGTGATTTAAATTTTCATAATTTTAAAAATTATTTAACCTTATTTAATTTTAATCATCAGAAACACTTTTCAATTTTTTGAAACTCTACTCGAAAATATTTATAAAAATTAAACCTTGAATACTTTTATGAAACTAATAGAATATGAGAACAATATATTGTATTATAATTTATTATGGAAAATATATCACACCCAAAGAACTCATGTATTGAGGTTGATTCCCCTTCAAACTGCTTCCACAGAATAACTAAAAACTAGCCTCTATTTTTTAAAACCCCCACATTGAAACCAAAAAAAAAAAACTTAAAAAACCATTTTACCTCAAATATAACCACCAAACAATAATCAAAGATTAATTTTTACTATAAGTCAATATATTCGAAACTATATTATTTTATAAATAAAACATGGAAAATAATCCTATGTATATATATTCAAGTATGTTTTTAAAGTTATTTATGATGTCAAAACAAGACCTCAATTTTTTAAAAACTACAATTTTTCCTTGAACATATTTTTGATAAAAAAACATAACTAGCCAAAAACATAATAAAAATATTAAACATTACTTTAAATGTTAGTGACCATTAAATTAATGAATTCAAATGTCTACTTCTTTTCATGTTAGCAGTTTTTAAAAACCTAAACCCATAAAAATATAGGATTAAACATGCACATTCAATCTGGAATTCAAATATCATTAATCTAAATCTAATAATTTAAAAAGATAACTCGTAAATAATTAATATTTAAAGAAAAAAATCATTACTGAAAGTTTTAGAGTATATAAATATTTTTTTTACTTTATCATAAAACCAATTGAAAAGGAAAACCAATCATGACACTAAAAATTCCATTAAAAAATTGAAAATGAGTAGAATTTCCAATCTCTAAATCATATAATCTTTAGTTAAATGAGATTAAATCATTTAAAAAATATATAGTTTCATTTCCACCATTCATATACTCCTGATTATTTAGTATCAAATCAAAAATTCATTCAAAATAAATTTTTAAATTAATTTATTCATAATAATTCAGAAAAGGAATTCAAAGTATATTCTAAAGAAAATTCCTTTTTTATTGACCAATTTTAAACCTAAAAACATACCTATTTTTAATTATATCAGATAACATTATACAAAATCAAAAATTACTATAAAAGTACTAATTAAAAATGAAATTAATTAATATTATATGAAAAATCATTAAAAAAATTATTTTTAAAACTTATAATATTAAATACTAATAGAAATAATGCACAAAAATCCATAAAATTAATTATAAAACTCTCACCAATTTGGTCCCCCAATAAATAAATATTTAATTAATTTTATAGGGTTATCCTGATGAATTTTAAATTTATTTAAGATTCATTATATTTTATGGAATCATTCCATATATGGATAAACATAAAAAAATTAAACAAACACTACATACAATAATAGAATAATCAAAATAAAAAAAATGAAAGTAATTTAAAGTAAAAGAATATTTAATTAAAACACATCTGATAAGATCAGATTGAATGGTTTATTTCAAAAAATTATTAAAGAAATATAAATAATATATATTAAATTATTTTAAATAAAAACCCAATGATTTTAAACAACTTTTATTAATACCCACTCAAATAATTGAAATTTATTATATTTTAAAGAATAATTTCATAGACCATTTCATTTTCAAACTAATTTCCAAACCATTATAGCTATAATAAATTGAAAACATTCTTTGAAAACCTCTTTCCATTTTCATTCCATGAAAGTCATTTTCCTATTAAAACATTATAAAATTAAAAATAAATCTATTTTAACTCTACGTGACACCAAAACACCCTCATGTGCCACCACCACCATTTCTAAAAAATGTTCTAATATTCTAATCGTTGTAAAAAAGTGAACCCATTTAGAATCCATTGAGTTATTTTTATATACACCTTATGTGAAACCCATGTTAAAGTCATTTTAAATGTTTATGTATTATCCCAATAATTATAAAAATTAAATACCAAGAAAATGATCAATATATCAAACATCAATTAATCATCATTATTATGAATAACTCCACATGTCCCTTATTTGACTTAATAATTTCTATGCCTTAATTATGTCATGTCACCTCTTATGTATTATTTTACTAATGAATTAGTAGTGAATTTATAATTAAATATATTTATTTTTCAATGTAGGAAATAAAAAATATTAAAGACATATAGATGATAAAAATGTTTGAAAATGATTGATTCATGTACAATGTAGAATATATTTATTTTTGTAAAGAAGTTCATAATAGGGTAGTGATTAGGATGACTATGAAAAAAAAGGAAATGATGGACCTAATGGTGGTGGGGAGTGAAATTTCCTAGAGGTAATGATAAAGGATATGTTTAACGAAATGGTGTTACTGAGGATGTTCATAATTATGGTAATGATTGTGGTGGAAATTATAGTAGTAGTAGTAGTCCTGAAGGATATATTGATCCCCTCTATTTCTGACTTAAAATTTATAAAACAACTATATGGATGGTGTTTTATGATGAAAAATGAATATTTAATTGTTCTCAATTAGTTTTTAAATTACTAATTGATTAAATGTTAATTATAGAGTATTATTTTTATTTAATGTGTATTGTGATTGACTGAATAAAAAATTTGTTTTAGTTTGAAATATATTTGTTAAATTGTATTTGGGCATACAATTCAATTTGGTTATTAAATTGGTGTAATTGGAGCCTATACCAATGGTTTTTTAACTATTGGTATAGTATACTATAATGTTTGTTTTCCAAACTATTAGTAAAAGGAAATTATGAACCACTTATAATAATGGTTTCTATAAAACTATTGGTATATGGTTATCTTAATAGACTACATAAAAATGGTTTTGGGAACCATTGGTATATCTTATAACAATAGTTCCCAATGCTATAAAATTTTCTTAACACTATTGTTACATGTGTCTTTTCCAACAGTGGTAGAATCATAAACATGCGGTCAGAAAACCCTACAATAAAGCTAGTCACTAGAGTCAGGAGAACATAATGATTCCTATGAAAATTTAACATCCCATTTCACTTTATCTATTTAAATATTAGTTATTTTTATGGTATATTAAAAATATTCGATATCTTTTGTTTTTATATTTTAATTTTGGAGAGTTCTTGTTATGTTTCACAGGTCATGCATGGCCTACGCATGGTTATAGTAAACCTTAATAATGACCCTTATATGAGTTTTTGAAGGTGAATGGTTTAGGAAACATGGTTGAGGATAAATAATGCTTGTTACACCCAAATAGGTCCCTATTTGTTCATTTTTTATTGTTAAAAGTTAGTATTCATGAGTAGCACATAGCTAGGGAAGACCATATAATGTGACCCTTCCATGGGAGTTTTTTGGAGCATAGTTTTTTCATAGTTAGGAGAAACCATGTGGTTACCAGGTAAAGAATTAAAAAATTTAACATTTCCATTCCGAGTGATTTCTGTTCATCTTTCCAAAGCTTATGGTAACCATGTGAGCTTCCCAATTTATTAAAAATGCGAGTTTCCCTTTCTCCCTTAGATTGAATTTATGGAGGTTTCACCCCTCTTTCTCTTATCCTATCTCAACAAAGTCTAGGGATTTTACATTGGTTTCTCTATCTCCTTCTCATTATATTTCCAAGATTATCCACAATTATTTTTATTGGATTTCTCATAGTAAATACCATTTTCCCCTTTTTTCTTCTTCTTTATTCCTTCATTTTCCTTTCTTCTTTGGTTTCTTATATTCCCATGAAACCTAGAGTCTTCTATAGTTACATTTTCTAGTTTACGATGGTTTAATCATGCATATTTCATTGTTAAGGCCTTAGGTAGGTGTTTTGGTATTTTTTGACTATTCACTATTGTAGGTGATGACTTCTGGATTGAACACAATTAAACCTAGATAGGTGTTTTCTATATTTTATTAATTTTGAGTTTAATTTAAATAATTAGGTTTCTAACTGATTTATTTATTATTTTATACATATATGTGTTATCAAATGGATTTAAAATTTTTTTCAGAATTGATTCTCACATGGTGAAAAAGGGTGTTATATGGTTTTATGGTTTCAAAAAATGAATTGGAGTGCCATGTGTTTGTAAAATTGATTCAATGATTTTTTACAATTCAAATGTAATTATAGATATGTATTTGACTCTATTTGTATTACACCCTTGGAAAATGGTGAATTTCATAGAATTATTTTAAAGATATGAAAATGTATTTCCCTTTCAAGTGGTTTAAATGTTTGTTTTTAAAAATGGTATTTGAAATGAATTTAAATGGGTTGATTTTAAAGATTCATTTGAAATGGAATTTCAATTGACTATAGATGGATTAGAATTTCGATTCTATTTTATTGAAGGATCATTTGAAAATTTTGATTGTTTTTTAAATGATAAGGGTGTGAGAGACCCTCTTCATTCCCTTTTTATTGTGATAAACCTGGATTTCATCCCTTAGTGTATTGATTTTGATTTTTTTTAGATATGGACATGTGATTGGGTTTTTTTCTTGTGACGAAGTTAGAGGTGATATGAGATTTATTTTTTATACTAAATATTCATTGTATGAATTGTTTTATTTCTCACCTCATAATGCTTTCTTTCATTGATTCATTTGGTACCAAGTCAGAGGTCTAGATTTATGCTACACTATATTGTCATGTTCTAATAGTTCCCCTATATATATATGTGTGTATTTTTGTGTGTGTGTGTGTGTTTGGGATAGTTGAGTGACCTTTATTCTATACTTGGTGTAGGCTAGTTGGGTGGCTTGTGTTATAGACACAACGTAGCCTAACAATTGGTCTATATTTGGTAAAGTATAAGATAGTCTCACCTTAGGACTTAGTGTATTTTCCATAACACTAGATGAATCCATATAGGTCTTTTTTATTTCCCCTATCTCAATTAACATATATGGCACTATTTCAAGTATTTACCTATTTTATTTTATTGAAATTCAATGCATTAGTTTTGTTTATTATTCATTTATTCAGGTCATTTTATAAAAAAAAAGATTAAAGTTATTTGAAAAGTGGGTTTATAATGTGATTTTGAAAAATGGATAGAAAGTGGGTGTTTAGTAAAACTGTTCAAAATATTAGAAATAGTTTCAAGGTGATTTTTTTATTTAAATAAAAGAATTGGTTGTTTTATAAAATGATCATGCATGTGATATTTCATTATATACCTATTTGTGAAAATTGAAAACTTATTTTCTAATTTTATTTAAAACACGTGTAAATTAAATGTAATTATAAGGAATTTCATGAACCCTTTTTTGAAATCATATTAGGATTAGTTTCTCTCACACCCTGCATACACTATTTAGTGTATATAACCCTTATGGTTTATCTTCAACTTCTCTAGATCAATTATTATTATTATTGGGTTTTCGGTAAGATAGTTGGGTTGGGATGTGGTGAGTAACTAGGGGGTCACACAGAGATGGTGGCTAGTAGTTTTGTTTTAGTATTTTTACCTTTTAGATGCTTATGTATCAGCCTGGATATTATTTAGTTTATTCATTTATTCAGGTGATTATTATTATTATTTTATTGTTTGATCCTTATGATATTTTCTTTTTCATTAATCAAATTGTATTTATTCATCTGTACGATGAGTTTGAAATTGTTCCCAATGTTTTTTAAGACCTTAGGATGAGTTTCCAACCCGGGGTAATCTGAAATTACCCATGGGTATGTAATAGGTTATCTAGGGTTCTTATCCTAAGGGTGGATCGGGTTGGTTCTTGAAAAATTGGTATTAGAGCGACCCACTTACTATGTAAGGTGTATATGGGTAGTAATAAGATGAGTATCATCATTGGAACTTGGGTAGAGGGTGAAAGAAACTACTTGGCCAGATATTTTTCACACCTAACCATGATTTTACACGGATGTTTGGGATTTAATCTTTGATTTTGAGTTTATTTTTGGATTTCTTTGATGGGTTTTGATCGATTGAGATTATACTTTATTCTCTGATGAGTGTATTATTGATTTTTAAGGTCATTTTGAGTTTTAGAGTAGATAATGTTTCAAAAATAAGGGATATACAATTAAATATTACTATGTGGTAAATCATGTGTATTCAATGAATAATGGTTTAGAAACAATTAGAATTCTCATTAAATGTTTTTTTCATGGTTTACTAGCTCATGCATCCAAACAGTGCATAGTTTTATTTCTTCTTTATAAGTTTTTTTCCATTTCTTTATAAAATGACATAAATAGTGTTTGAAATTATTGTGATACTAAATAAGTGATTATTTTTTGTGTAATTGATGTTATTGATCTTAGTTTTGATTTATATTCATGGATTTATATATTTTTTATATTTGGAAGGATTGTTTTATGTTTTTAAAAACTAGTTTTGTTTGGGATAAGGGATTTGAAAAAATGTTTATGAAAACTTTTAACCATTATGGGATGTTTTAAAAAAATATTATTTAGAGTGTTTAAAAAAGTAATTGATTTCAAGATGGAATTCTGAAAGTGTTTTTCGATGAGAAAGTTATTTCATAGTATTTTTTTTTAAAATTGTTTCAAAAATTTTTTTAGAAGTGTCATGAAATGAGTGAAAACATTTATGAAAGGTTTTGGCTTTATGATGAAAATTAATATGATTATTCATTTTTTAAATGGGTCCTTTTTGAAATAATTTAAAAAAAGATGATATATTTAAAAGGGTGTTTTGTTTTAAGGAGTGAGGGGATTAGAAAAAAAAATTATTCTCGAAAAAATACTTTATTTTGGAATTGTGTAAATTGATTTGAGAAATGAGGATGGATAGAGTCTATGTTTTTTGTTAGTGATATATTCCTCCTATAAAATTATTTATGAATGATGGGGATATTTTTTTCTTGGGTTTAGATCCTTATGTGTTGAATCTATCCAAACTCAATACTGAGTAGTGGATTCAAGTTCTTTATAGTACATGGATTATGTTTGGTACTTTTAGAATAATATGGGACATTTCATATGTCTTAGAGTTTTTTAGGTTATGATTAGTTGGTTTTCTTGTGGGGAGGAGGTTGTCAGTGCCCTATCAAGGAAGTTAGTATAAGTTTTAGGTAACAGTTTCTTTGGGAATTGATCTAGTAAGTGAGGGTTTTTTAGTCAGGAAACTTTATTTTTGGTATGTATTGAGGATATTTTTATTTTTGTTCAATGGATAGTTATGAGTTTTGAATCGGTGTGTAGACCTTGTGTATTGGGTGGAGTTTTCCCATGAGATGATTTTTGTCCATTTTTGGGATTTTTTCTTAATTGGTTGAGAATATATGGACTTTGGGTTAGTGATTAGGTAACTAGTAATGGTGTTTCCTTTAGTCTATTAAGTAATTTGTAGTTTTTTTTGGTTTTTTGGGTTTTTCATGTAATGATGTTCTAATTTCAGGTCCTAGGTTACCCATAGAGTATGTAACCAAGGTCGAAAACCCATGTTGATCATTACTGAAGCATGTTTGGTAGTTTTTCTTCATGGATTTTTGGGTTGAGACACATTTTTGATACTGGTGATGGTTTCATTTATGGATGATGACTTTTCTGTGATTCATAGAAGCTTTGGGTGTTAGAGCTAGTTGTTTATTGGTTGTTCATGACTGATGGATTTGGATGGTTCATGGGTGATTTTTGAAGAAATTTATAGAGATTCTCTCTCGTGGTTGATGTCTTAGTCTTGTGGTGTGTTCTATTATTTTCACACCATTAAAAAAAATTAAATGTTGGGGAGACCTATAATGAATCTCTATCTCTCTTAGGATCATATTCATTATCATGTATCATTGTATATGGATACATATCATGGTTTTGTGGACTTGAATTTTTGGTTTATGGAAACTATTATTGTTTGAGGATCTTCTTCCTTAGGTTACTTCTAGTTGTTTCCTATCCAACCCACCTCTTTTCACATGGTGATGTTGGGATATGTTACAAATATATCATCATTTTCCATAGACATTCTGTGTGAAATAGAATGGAAGATAGATTTTAACACCCCACATCACTCTAGATATTTATATCTCAGTTAATTTCATGTTACTTTAAAAAAATGGATGTTCTGGGATACATATTTTAAATTTGTGATTTTTTGATATATTTCATGGTTTACACATGGCCTCTGTATGGTTAGAGTAAAATTGACCTTGCATGAGTATATTGAGGCACATAGTTTGGGATTAATGTTTTAGGATAAATCAATCATGTTAATATTATATAGTGGAATCTTATTTCATTTATTAATGTGTATAGTTGGTTTTCATGGGTAGTGCATGGCTTGGGGAGATAGTTACCCTTTTATGGGAGTTTTTTGGCATATTGTTTGTGCATGGATATGATAAATCATGTGGAAACTATGAAAATAATTATAAAATAATAACTGGGCCATTTTTTAGGGTCGGAACATGGTCTTCAAAATCATGTAGTAATTGTGTGAGATTACCGATTTGTTAACAATGTGAGTTTCCCTTTCTTAACTAGTTTAAATTTTAAGAGATTTTCACCCCCTCTTTCTCTTATCCTCTATTGTATGAAGCTAGGGAATGCATTAGGGTGTCTCTCCCTACCTCCAATTTTATTTCCTTAATTCTCAACCTTTATTTTGAGTGGATTTATAAAGGTAAAACCCTCTTCCCCCTTTTCCCTTCTTTCTTATTCTTATATTTCCCTTTCCTCTTTGGTTTCATCCTCTCCCATTAAACCTATGTGATTTTAGGGTTTGATATTTTTTTAGGGTGGATTAATCATTAGGATTTTTATTGTTAAGGCTTAATGTAGGTATTTTATGGATCTTTTGAGAACTATCCATCATAATAAGTGACATTCTACTTGAAAAACATTGAACCTAGGTGGGTGTTTTCTGTATTTCATTAATTTGGCAGGTCATTTTATTCTTGTGGTATCTAATACTATATTTATTTTGTTTTTCTTTATGTGATAGCCTAATGGATTTTATAAATGTTTTGGAATTAATTTACACTTTTAAAAAAAGTTTTCTATATGGTATTATGGTTACAAAAAGGTAATTTGAGTTCCACATGTTTATGAAACTAATTCAATAATTTATTTCAAATTAAAATGATGTTTTGGAAGTGTATTTGACCCAATTTTGGTTATTCCCATATAAATTTGTGATGTTTATGGAATTTTTTTAATTTTAGTAAAATGAATTTATTATTTCAAGTTATTTAAAAGGTTTTTTTAAAATAAGTTATTTGAAATGAATTTAAATGTGTTGATTTTAATGAGTCATTGGAAATGGAATTTCAGACAACTAGAAATGTCTTGGCATTATGAAATTATTTTAATAAAGGCATGTTTGGAATTTTTGAATGGTTTTCAAATGTTATGGTCAAGTGAGACCCTATGTATCCCCATTTGATTTTTATGGACATAGATTGTATACCTCAAGGGATTTCATTTTATTATGAATTATATTATAGTGTGATTAGGGTTATTTCTTGCGTGGGAGTTTGAGGTGTGGTGAGATTTTTTTATTTGTTCTTGAGATTCATTTTATGAATCATTTTATTTATGACCTCTAATTTACTACCTTTATGAGTCTAATAGTTACTATGTTAGAGTTATAGATTTATGCTACACTAAATAGTCACATTCTACAAGTTTTCCTATATATTTATATTAGGGCTATTGAAGAGTTCCCCTAATTCATTACTCGAGGTAGTCTAGTCAAGTGGCTTATGTTATAGATGAAAAATAGACTAGTTATAGGTCCATGTTTGGTAAATTCTAGGATTATCTCACATTAGGACCTAGTTTGCTTCCCATTATAGTAGATGACTCTAGAAGAGACTTTCATTTATATTACCTAGCTCGATTGAAATTTGTGTCATAGGTTATCTTTTTTATCTATTTTATTTTATTTAAATGCAGTTTATTATTTTTATTATTATTCATGAATCAATCTCATATATAAAAATGTTTTTAAATGGATTTCAAAAATTTCTTTATAAATGGATTTTAAAAAAGTGACTTAAAGCGAATGTTTAATAAAATAGATCATTAGGGAGTAAGATATGGACTACAATATCACGATTAAAGAGCATATTGAAAATACAGATATGATTCCGGATTCCATAGCTAACAAAATTACGGCTAATGATTTCATAAACTAGGACGACCTGCTCATATGGGATCCATCCAAAAATAGTATGCTTAATTAAAAAGCTTCTATAAACATCTGATAAATGTTTATTACCTGTGTATTGGAAATATGAACAACAGATGGATTCTCCCCTTAAGATATACCTGGATATGGTGGTTGTCCTATAATAAACTTCCTATGGAATCTAATATATAAATGGTTGGTAATTATTTATACTCAATGTGTGTGTTATGTCATTATCACCAGGAGGATGTGAATCATATTTTTGTGTTCTATAAAACATCATCATCCTTATGGAATACTATTATCAATATGTTTGATCTTACTTCTCCTCAAACAAACTCAATTATGCTCTTTTTATCTAAGCTCCTAAAAGCCAATTTCTCTAAGAAAATAATTGTTCTCTTTTGGGTGTCCTATTCTAAGTTACTGCATGCTATTTGGCATGGAAGGAATAAATTTATTCATAATTGGGAACCATTTATTATTGTAACCACCATTGAAAGTATTATTAGTGTTGTTTGATATGCTAATAAATTGCATATGGAAACTTTTAGTAACTCATTTTTAGGCCTTATGATCCTCAGGAGATTTGGAATTCAAGGCAACTATCCTTCTCCTCATGGCACAATTGAAGTGTTCTGGATGCTTCCCTTTTCTGGATGGATGAAGTGTAACATTGATAGAGTATCAATAGAAATCCAGGGCCATTAGGATTTGGGGTTATTTTTAGAGATCCAAGAAGAGATGTCGTGGACTGTATTTATGGCCCATGTGATCCTGGCACTGCTATTGAAGCATGGATGATGGGCTTAATCGTAGAAATTGACCTTTCACATCAAATAGATTTGAGAAACATCTAGTTCAAATGAAATTCTAATGTGGTTGTCCAATATTTAAGAGAGGCGAAGATACACATATCATGGAGGCTGACATGAAAATGGAAAAATTTTCTGGAAAAACTCACCACTATGAGTTATATCATCACTCACGCATTCCGAGAGGCCTACTATATTGTCGATGCTCTGGCCAATAAGGGGTAAATAAAGCACAGTGGATCCAATTGAATACTCTACCTCATGACATGATTTCACTTATTATTAGAGATAAATGTAAAGTTACTTAATTTAGACTCTTGTAATCGTGTTTTCATATTTCAAGAGCCTCTGAGTTCATTTTTCTCAAAAGAAACCACAGATGTATAAGAACATGGGTAATAAATCTTGGCATAGTATTGGATTATGATTAGGAAATAATGGGAAGAAATTGGAAATAACGCATTTATTATATATGAAATCGATGGAAATTATTGTTTATATGAATATGACATCATGGAAATAATATTTTAATAAGTTTTATAAAAAATAATCAGACTATGAAATAAAAGAGAAATGAATAGGAACCATTTACTTTGACCTGATAAAACTTTTGATAAGGTTATAGGAAGAGGCATTGAATGACATATTATAAATAATAAATAAAAGGGATAATAATGAAATAGAATAATAATCATGTAGGGAAATAAATAATTATTTTAAAATAGTTGTAATATTATAATTTTCCCTTTTAAAAGTAAAGAAGAGGATTAAGAATTCATTACTTGGGCATGGTAACAACTTATGAGAATAGAGTGATGAGAGTAATTGAATAATATATCATGAAAAATATATCGAAGTTTTGATCATAATAAAATTTATTATAAGGATATAATCATATTAAATGATAATTTATAGGATATTTTAACAAAATAATCACTATTAGAAAAGGAAGAGAAAAGAATAGGAACCCTTACATTGAAATAATAATAACTTCAAAAAAGAGGAATAATAAGAGTGAATAAATAATATCTCATATAAAATAAAAAAAAAAAGATATTAATACATTCTAGGGAGAATAATATTATCATTTTTAATGATATTTCAAAAAGATATGATAACAAAATTTTCATAATTAGAAATGAAGAGAGTTAAATAGGAACCATTACCCTTCTAAAACTTATTGGGTTAGAACCAGCCATTCCATTCCCCAAAATTTTCCAAGATTAAAGAGAGAACTATGGGAGATAATATTTCATTGAATTATGAAGAGAGAAATTAATAATTTTTTGTGAATTAATTTTAGGTCTAGGTATGTATTTATAGGTGTTTTGAGTGGAATACCGTGGAAAATTTATTCAATATTTTATTTTTTTCATTATCTGAAGTTCTACACTACACCCATAGTTCCCTATTACCCCATTTAATTATCCATTGTAGTATTCAATTCCAATATTATTATAATATTACTAATATGGTCAAATTAATTTTTGGATAGATATATATGATTCCATATTTATCATATCTTATTGTATTTAACCATTTTACCATATTTTACTATTTTTAGACAAAGATTAAAAAATTTCACCCTATACCTAATTTAATTTCAAACATTCTAAATATATAATACATTTTTGAAAAATAATATTATAACTATGGGAAAATTTACTTTTAAATATACACTCATGAAAGCAGTTTCTATGTGACATATGTTATTCAAACTAGTTACATTATATTCGAATGGCCGCATTATTTTATTAGTGACTAGCTTATCTAAACTTGATATCAATTTTATGATAATAGGGATATAAATATGTTGAATTTATTCAAAAATGTGAATAATAAATACTTTATAAAATATTATTTCATTTAAAATGTGTTACATAACTTTTAAAAGAAATGTTCTAGAGTTTCAAAACATGCACATAGAATTTTGTATTATTTTTAAAATATATAAAAAATAATTTAAAAAATAATTCTATTATTATCTCAAAATTATAAATGAACCATAATATTTTTATTGAAAAAATATTATTTAACTATTTATTTTATCTTATCAGGGACATGAAATGTCATATGATATTTAAAATATAAATACAAACTTATCATTTTCAATAGTTACATGTTACAATTATAATACTATGATAAGAATTAGATTATGATAACTACATTACAATTATAATGGTTAAATTTAAATAAAATAATAAATATAATAAATATAGATATCAAAGAATCCTTAGTTAACTGAAAGGTATTTTACAAAATCATTTAATAAAATAAATATTTTTTGGGGAAATATACAAATAAATTATATAATACATGGAATAATAATACTTAGTTATTAATATTTAATAAAATATTATTTATGCCTATATTAATGGGTTTCAAGGTAAGGTTTAACACCTAAACTAATCCAAAAAAATATGTACCCTTCGAACTAGGAACTCTAGGAATGAAACCTGAAATTGGGATACTATATAAAATAATAAAATTGTATGTATAGTTTTTTCAAAAGCATTGCAGCTTTTATATTCATCTTGTGTTTCTAATAAATATTACTAGAGAGGAAGAAAAAAAACATCCATTCTCCATGGTGTATCCATTGTTTAGATAAATCATTCAAAACATGAATGAGACTCCACTTCACTCATTGTTATTTAATTTACCTTATGAAAAGTAAGGAATAATAAAAGATATGTGTGTGGAAGTATCAAAATAAAATTAGGTGGACTCCAAAGAAAATAATTTCAATTCCTTTTGAACCTTTATATAAGCCTCTCTACTTTCGTGAGCTTTATACATAATTTACTCATGTGATACAAAAATTATGAGTAAAGTTTCGATCATTTATCCATTTATCACATGAATGAATAGTTTCTCCCATCCATTCCATATTTCAAAATTCTTATAGTGAATGATAGCTAATATGTAAGATCACTTGAACATTAACACTTAATGTTTAATCCACCATATCAAATATAGATAATAAAATTGGTATCACATACCATGCCATATAAAATAGCCAATAATACAATGTGACTTATATGGGTATCGTTCAAGATATCTTATATCATTCCCAAATGATATACCCATATTTTCTCTTAAAATATTGACAAATTAATCACATGCATATTTGATTTAAGGCATATCAATTTCAATCTACAATTTTTACTAATGCCTCATAGTCTAAGTGTCATTTAAACTTATACTATATCATATACATTTACTTGTGAAACCATATCTAATAGTATTTTTTAATATCATCCAAAAGATTTTTGAGATATAAATAATTAATTTCATATTGTATCACATCATATGAATACCTTGTGAATACCCATCTAATACTCCTTTTAGATAAGGTCTAAATCACTTTTATAGAATATCTATACATTAAACTGAATCCCCATTCACTCAACCAAAGTGTGTGAGCCCATATTAGTTTGTAGCATTGAAAAAAAATTGAATCATGGAATCCATAATTGTAAGAAAATTATAGACTCTAGAAAAGCATCAAATATACTCATAGCACAAAGGGATGTAGCATGGTCTCATAAAACACTTGTATCTTTATACATGTGTCCAACCATATACTCATATGAAATATTGAATTCTTATATGATCCCTCTATCCAAAATGTTGAGTGATTATCATACATGTTGTACTTCAATCCCATATATCCAACTCATACATTCTAGATTATCAATTTATAGACTAACCTTATTGATGAGTACATCACATGAAATTCAACATTATGAACGATCACATCACATCCCCCTCACATGATTAGATAATTACATATTATTACTACTTATATATGGTTATACAATTCCTCAATATATCTCAATTGAGAGGCTAAATGTAATACTCATTATATGAGAGGAAAAATTCTATCTTGCTTGAACTCTAACTATCAACATGATCAGTAACTTACCAAACCACCCATTGATTAGCTAAGTCTCAATATAAATACCCGTAAAATTCAATGTAATTTTTTTTCTTAATTTTCTTTGGGATTTTATAAGAATGCAGTTTCTGACGGAACCTGATTCCGAGGCCCAGTGAGCCTAGAATAATTTTACGAAGTTTAGCTCGGGAACGTTCAGTGAACGGATGAGCGGGGTTTTCTAACTTTTTAACCGGTTCTCGGAATCGAAATCCGAGGACACCGATGGAACTGCAGCGCCAGTAATTTCTTAGGAAGACCTTTACTGGAGTTGCATTTTCTCGGGAGGAGTAATTAAAAATTGTGGAAGGTAAAATAAAATTGAGCTACAATTTTATTTCTTTTTAAGTGGTTATATCATTTGAGTGGAAGTTGGGGAATCACCTATGAGAGGTTAAGAGGGTGGTGGGTCCCACACAAACTCCACCTCTTCAAATTCTCTAAACCCCCATAACTCTTCCCCTTTAAACCCCCATGTATTAAATAATGCGACTTCCTTCACATTAAAGCATTCCATTTATTTTGGGAGTTAAGCATTTTAATTTTAAAAATTTAAATGCATGGAAAGTAAAATAAAATAAGCATAACACTTATTTTATTTGGGGTTGTTTTGTGGTGTCGGGTTTTTGAGAGAGGGAGCAATATTCCTTTGAAGACGTTTATCTTCCACGTTGAAGAACGCGAAGAACGCCACTCTCCGTCGAAGAACACCAACACCAAATAAAGACGAATTGTCTTTCTACTCCTCTCTGCAGCCAGTGTGCGACACCGCCCCACTGCGGACGATCTCCGTCAAGCGTGTACGGAACCCTCTTCGGTGATGCCTTCTTCCACGACGTTCAATTCCCCGATGAACCTTCGTTCAACATTTTCTTCGAGGTAGGGGTTATTTGTTTTGTTCATGATTACTTCCGTCGCCTTTCTTCATTTTCAAATTGGGCCTCCTGTCATCGCAATAACAGGAGGAGGTTAGACCGCACAAACATAGCCGACCCTCCTCCCCCATTGATTGTTTGAATTTGTTACAGCACGTGTAAGGAAGCGCGGTGCCATTGCACCGTGTGGAAACTATGAGATTGGGTGAAGAAGCGCGGCGTCGCCGCGCCGCGCCATTGAAGTCGAACAAGCCGCGGTGCCGTCGCGCCACATCGGAGAACCTGGAAGAGACCTCGGATGGAGAGGGGTCGCGGTAAAGGGGAACGGCGCCGGCGTGCCACGCCAGACGGACCAATGCCGCGGCGGAGCAGGGAGCGGCGGCCGACTTCCGGTCGCAAGCGTCGGAGCAGGGGGACGGGACCGCGCCGGTCCCGTGGCGGCAGCTACCGGCCGACCGGAGTGGGCCGACCATTCAGGGGGAAGACTGGGGGTTCGTAACCCCCGGCTGGAAGAAGGAGCAGCCCCCACGTGGGGGCTGCATTTCATTAAATAGGGGGGGCAGCGCCCCCCCCCCCCCAAATCTGCTCAGCTCGGCCACGTCGAGCTGGCCAGCGGACTGCGCCAGCACGCCGGGCCAGGCCAGGCCGCACCAGCCAAGCCGGGCCACGCCCAAGAGGTTCGGACCCAGACCCGGTTTGGATCGACCTGGTTCGGGCCGACCAAGGGGGTCTCGGGCCGGGTCGGTCCGGGCCCAAAACCCCCATTTTCGGACATCTTTCAGTTTTTCCCATAACTTGGGCTATGGACCTCCGATCGACGTACCGGTAGCTAAGATGCGATCCTTGGATCAAAACAGACGTTTGGTCATATTACACTCAAGGTTTCAGAGAACTTTGTGTTCGGCCGGGTTGGTTCGAACATGAAACCAACCGGGCCCTCGGAGTGGAAACGCTTATATCTTGAGCTCTGGACGTCCGATTGACGTGCCGTTGACTTTGATGGATTACTCAAAGTGAGACGGACCTTTTTGGCTTACTCCACTCGAGGTTTGGATGCAGTTGGAGTGTGGACATGTTTGTTTTTACTTAAAAACCATCCGGGCCCCTGGGACGAAATGTCCAATTACTCTCAGACCGGGCATCCAATTGATGCGCCGTCTATCACATTGAGTTCCTCTTGTCGAGACGGAACTTTGAGATACATCAAATTCGTACTACATTTCAGTTGATGTATCGACCCCTTGGCTCGGGGAGCAGACCCTCCCGGAACAAGCTTGTTGTGTGCGGGAACCCTAGAGCTGGCTGCGACTACGATGACGATGAAGACTGTACGAGAATCCTCCGTGGGTTCGACAACAACTACTACAACACTCAGCGATCCTCTGTGGATCAGTGTCTACCGATCCTGTGTGGGTCAGTGCTCAGCGGTCCTCTGTGGGCCAGCGCATACCGATCCTGTTTGGGTCAGATCCTGTGTGGGTCATTGAGGGGGTTAGTACCTATCGATCCTTTGTGGGTCATTGCGGGGGTTAGTACCTATCGAATCTTTGTGGGTCCGACGGCTTAGATGAATTAGTGGCTACATCTGATCAAATCTATCGTCTTACAAAGAAGTATACCTGTGTGAGATGAGTCTTGACTTTCAATCTTTATCTTCGATAATATTTACTTGATATCCTGTGTGGATTACATAACGCTTCTTGTGTTGATTGGGTTATGTTTTCCTGTGTGGACTGGGTTGTACATGGGCTCAGATGTTGGAGCCGAACCAGAATTGATGACTTAGGTATATGTATGGACATATACCTAAGTAATGTCAGATGTTACTTCGTGATTGTATCTTTCCTTTGTGGATTAACCTTTGTGGATTCTGGGAGACCTTCGGGGGTCTCGGGGTCCCTATTGAGTAGCGTATACTCACCCCTACACGGGCTATGCCCGCACTACGTTGTATTGGATGCAGATGATGGACAACGTTGATCGTGGTAGAGGCTAGTGGAGGAGTCGGTACCTAGAGGTGGACCACTAGGCGGGACATACACGGAGTCAATGGCTGGACCCGAGGAGCTGAGGTGGATATCTGTACCCACCCTTCAGGTGGGACTAACAGTGGACGGATCGACGTTGCTGCTTTACTTTTAGTTTCTGTACTTCCTTCAGTTGTACTTTACTTTCAGTTTGGGTTTGTATTCTGGCCCACTTACTTTTCCGCACTTACTATTGTACCCAGTTTTACTTAGTTTTTACTTCTTATTGCTTACTATGTGTGTTTGTTTACTATATAAAGGCAATACTTCCCTTTTTATCAGGAATTACACCTTGGTGCTAGTCTCCAGCCCCTGGCCTATGGAAGGCGGGCTTGGGGAAGTCACGGCACGGGCCCCAAGGAGGGGTCGTGACAAATTGGTATCAGAGAAGTTCGGTTCTACCACATAACTCAAGACTCTGATCTTTTTCTATGTGAAGAAATAGTGTTAAGAGTATTGAGTGTGGTTATCAGTCCAGGGAGTCCAGTGTTGGTGCGGCGGCCGACATATCTGTACACCAGGACCCTAACTTCTGATTTCCAACTTAGTGCACGAAAACATTGATTGCATGTCTGTTTCAAGTTTTCTTTGTGTTTACTTTTTGTCAGCTCACCAGGTACACTGTTTGACCGTGGCGCACCTGTTTATTTTTAGGATAGACCCATGACGGCAGCCAGCTAGGGTTCCGAGCGTTGTACGAGACGACAGTCCACCGAGCGACGAGGCCTCGGTGTAGGGACCTTTGATAGCAGAGGCACCAGCGGTACCTCTACCTACTGAGCCACCGATGCAACCAGCCCCAGCCGCTGAGAGTGCACGTCACCTTAGTGCACTGTACGAGTTCCAACATCAGAGACCGCCCAAGTTCCATGGGGATATAGACCCTCAGGCAGCCGAGGATTGGCTGGAGGTAGTTGTATGAGTTTTCCGTTTGGTAGGGACTCCAGCAGACCTCATGGGGATCCATGCAGCGAGTCTCCAGCACGCGACAGCAGGCAGATGGTGGAGCTTGATGCTCCAGGTGCAAGACGAGGCATCAATCCTCTGGAAGGACTTTGAGAGACTCTTCCACTCAGAGTTCATTCTATCCCCCCTCCGTGCGGTGCACATCCAAGAGCTACTACAGCTGCGGCATGGCAGCTTGACGGTCGCCCAGTACTCGGCGAGATTTACCGATCTATCACGCCATTCGATGGACTTGGTACGAGACCCATTATTTCGGGATCGGACCTTCGAGCAGGGATTGAGGCATGAGATCAGAGCAACACTGATCTCCCTCAGCATTCCGACATAGGTAGGGGTACTGGAGTGAGCCCTTCTCATCGAGAGCTTTCTTGCTGACCCTACATCAGCAACGAGACCTACCGCAGGGCGGCACGTAGAAGATTCTTCTGTAGCTGGTAGTCGATGGATGACACATGGGTCCAGGTTGACTAGACACTCAGGAAGACGACCTCAGGACACTAACTCAGAGGTGTGGGCCACAAAGTGCAAAGCCAGTCTTTCGAGAGGCAGACAGTTCTACGCATGCGGGGGGCAGGGCCACATGGCTCGTGACTGCCCGACCCGCCGTAAAGAGGAGTAGCAGACAGTTGAGGGGCCACCCAGGTAGAGGCAGAGGGTCAACCTTGGTGGTCTGTTGGGAGCAGGAGGACGAGGCAGGGGAGCTGGCCGAGCAGCAGGTGGTGAGCGACGCTTTGAGGCTTTACCACCACCACCACTAGGAGGTCCGCCCCAACCACAGGGAGCTGGCGGGAAGAGACAGGCTCAGCTTCAGGTAGTGGAGGCCTACGACCACGGCGTTCCTGAGATGATTTGAGGTACTATCTATGCCTACTCCACTATTGATACAGTTCTTATAGACACAAGAGCGAGTCATTATTTCATAGTCGCTGCCCTTGTTCGAAGCTCGGAGATTCCGATGGAGTCGTTGGCTCGATCCTTACGGCTAGAGACTCCTACGGGAGCAGACTGAATGATTATGCACTGGTTCTGGAAGTGTGAGCTTACTCTATGAGGTGAGAGATTCAGATGAGATCTTCTTGTAGCGGCATTTAGACCTTACAATGTCATCTTGGGCATGGATTTATTATCTACAGTTCATGCTCAGATAGACTGCATTAAGCGCAAGGTGCGATGTGTTCGTACTGATGGGAGCAGGTTCACCTTCACCGGCGAGAAGGGAGCCTTTGCAGTACAGGATAGACTCTCACAGAGGAGAGGACAACCCATCACTCATCAGTTGGATAGCCTCATCCTAGGAGTAGTTGACATGCGGAGTCCTGGTTTTCCTACAGTGGTGGATCGGTATGCAGACGTTTCCTCTGATGACGTCCCAGGGATACCTCATTGCAGACAGGTAGACTTCTATATTGACCTGTACCCCAGGTCAGCCCCGATATCCACTCCAGCATATCAGATGGCCCCCACTGAGTTTTGAGAGCTACGGGTACAGTTGGAGGACTTGCAGGGCAAGGGGTTCATCCGACCCAATGTTTCACCCTGGGCTTCCCCGATATTGTTTTCCAAGAAGGTAGACAGGAGCTTGTGACTTTGTGTCGACTATCATCGCCTGAACTAGGTGACCGTGAAGAACAAGTATCTACTACCGAGGATTGAAGACCTCTTTGATCAGCTCAAGGGAGCACGGTGGTTCTCGAAGATAGACCTTAGATCAGGCTATCATCAGCTCAGAGTTTGGGATGAGGGCGTGCAGAAGATGGCCTTTAGATGTCGGTATGACCACTATGAGTTCTTGGTTATGCCATTCAGCATAACCAATTCTCCAGAAGTGTTCATGGGCCTCATGAATAGGATATTTCAGCCATACCTCGATCAATCTGTTGTGGTCTTCATCGACGAAATATTGATATACTTGACCACTAAGGAGGAGCACGCCTACCACTTGCGGGTTGTACTAGACACACTCTGAGAGCACCAGCTTTATGGAAAGCTCTCGAAGTGTCAGTTCTGGTTAGGTGAGGTCCACTTCTTGGGACACGTTATCTCTGAGGTGGGAGTTGTGGTTGATCCTATGAAGATCGAAGCAGTGCTAGCTTGGGAGCCACCCAGGAGCTTGACGGAGGTGCGGAGTTTCTTGGGGATAGCTGGGTACTATCGAAGATTTGTGCCAGACTTTTCTAGAGTTTTGGAACCACTATCAGCTTTGACGAAGAAGGGGAGACCCTTCGTGTGGTCAGACAGATGTCAGCAAAGCTTCCAGGAGCTAAGACAGAGATTGACCAACGCGCCTATCTTGAGGCTACCGGAGGAGGGAGTAGGGTACGTAGTCTACTGCGATGCATCAAGGACCGGACTCGGATGTTTCTTGATGTAGGAATGAGCCGTGATCGCCTATGGATCACGTTAGTTGAGGCAGCATGGGCAGAACTAGGCTACCCATGACCTGGAGTTAGAAGCAGTGGTCTTCGCTCTGAAGATGTGGCGACACTACCTGATGGGAAAGCGCTTTACAGTCTACTCTGACCACCAGAGTATTAGGCACATCTTCTCACAGAAGGACCTAAATCTGAGACAATGTTGATGGCTCGAGTTCCTCTAGGACTATGAATTTGAGATAGTCTATACTCCTGGTAAGGGGAACGTAGTTGTCGATGCTCTCAGCAGGAGGACGGGCATCCAACTACTCGGGGAGGCGAAGGAGCAGCTAGCTGCTTTGCAGATATACTTTGTGGATAGAGATGGAGCAGCCTTTCTTCAGTCACTCACAGTCACTCCTCCACTACTGCGGCGGGTCAAAGAGGCACAACGTGGGGACGCTGACTCTGAGACGCGGCGTAAGAAGATATCCTCTGGACAGACACCTGATGGATTCTCTTTATGAGGAGAGCACGAGGTCCTTTCCAGAGGACGTACCATGGTACTAACTGCTTTACAGGAGGATGTTCTGAGAGAGTTTCAAACTTCCCCTTTGGCGGTACATCCTAGAGTGGCGAAGATGTACCAGGATCTCAGACGTCAGCACTGGTGGCCGAGTATGAAGAAGGCTGTTGTAGAGTTCGTTTCTCGATGCCTTACCTGCCAGCACGTGAAGGAAGAGCACCAGGTACCAGTAGGCTTGGTACAACCCTTGGAGGTCCCGGAGTGGAAGTGGGATGGGATATCTATGGATTTTTTGAATGGAATTCAACGTACTTCTAGAGGTCATGACTCCATTTGGGTGATTGTAGACCGACTCACCAAGTCGGCCCACTTCTTACCCATTAGAGAGCAGGGCTCAGTGGAGAGCTTGGGGTGCCTCTACATTCAACAGATCATACGGCTTCATGGTGTTCCATCATCTATCGTCTCTGATAGAGATGCATGCTTTACTTACTGGATTTGGAAGGCGTTGCAGGAGGCATTCGGGATGCAGCTACGTCTGAGCACCGCCTTTCACCCTCAGACAGATGGTCAAACAGAGAGGACCATTCAGACACTCGAGGACATGCTCCGTGCATGTGTCATCGACTTTGGTCACAACTGGGAGGACCACCTACCCTTGGTGGAGTTCGCATACAACAACAGCTACCACTCCACCATCGGGATGACACTATACGAGGCCTTTTACAGCCGACCTTGTAGATCACCTCTGTGATGGAAAGACCCTGGGGAGTCAGCACTTGTGAGACCAGAGATGGTCCAGGCCATGACAGAGAAGGTCCAGGTCATCCAGGAGTAGATGAGGATAGCTCAGAGCCAGCAGAAGTCTTTTGCTGACAGGAGGCGGAGGCCACTGGAGTTCGAGGATGGCGACCACGTCTTCTTGCGGGTCTCACCTCGACGTGGATTACAGAGATTTGGCCGAGGAAACAAGTTATCTCCACGCTTCATCAGACCTTTCCAAGTCCTCAGCAGGATAGGCGAGGTGGATTATCACCTGGATCTACCACCTCAGTTGCACCGGGTGCACGACATCATCCACGTATCTTAGCTGAGGAGATATGTGCACGACCCTACGCATATCATCGACCATGGGGAGCTAGACCTTGACGATGGGGCATCTTTTATGAAGGTCCTGGTGGAGATTGAGGATCGACAGGAGAAGGTCCTGCATGGACGGTCGATTCCTCTAGTGCGCATCAGATGGCAGCACGGGAACCTCCAGGAGATCACTTGGGAGTGGGAGGCTCAGATGCGTGCACAATACCCACATTTGTTCCCCTAGTTTTTGATGTATCTTTACGGGGATGCAAATCCCTGAGGTGGGAGTAATGTAAAGACCCGTAAAATTCAAGGGAAGTTTTTTTCTTAATTTTCTTTGGGATTTTACAAGAACACAGTTTTTGATGGCATCTGATTCCGAGGCCTGGTGAGCCCGGAATAATTTTCCAAAGTTTAGCTCGGGTACGTTTAGTGAAAGAATGAGCGGGTTTTTCTAACTTTTGAACCGATGCTCAGAATCGAAATCTGAGGACACCGATGTAACCGCATCGCCGGTAATTGCTTGAGAAGACCTTTACTGGGGTTGAGTTTTCTCGGGAGGAGTAATTAAAAATTGAAGAAGATAAAATAAAATTGAGCTACAATTTTATTTATTTTTAAGTGGTTAAATCCTTTGAGTGGAAGTTGGGGAACTACCCATGAAAGGTTAAGAGGGTGGTGGGGCCCACACGATCTCCACCTCTTCAAATTCTCTAAACCCCCATAAATCTTCCCCTTTAAACCCCCATGTATTAAATGATGTGACTTCCTTCACATTAAAGCATGCCATTTATTTTGGGAGTTAATCATTTGAATTTTAAAAATTAAAATGCATGGAAAATTAAAATAAAATAAGAATAACACTTATTTTATTTGGGGGTTGTTTCGTGGTGTTGGGTTTTTGAGAGAGGGAGCAATCTTCCTCTGAAGAAGTTCATATTCCACGTTGAAGAACGCGAAGAACGCCACTCTCCGACGAAGAATGACAACAACAAAGAAAGATGATGTGTCTTTCTACACCTCTCCATAGCTGGTGTGAGACGCCGCCCCACCTCGGACGATCTCCATCAAGCATGTACGGAACCCTCTTCCGCAACGCCTTCTTTCGCGACGTTCAATTTCGTGAAAAACCTTTGTTCAACCTTTTCTTCGAGGTAGGGGTTATTTGTTTTGTTCATGATTAATTCCATCACCTTTCTTCGTTTTCAAATTGGGCCACCTATTATCGCAATAACGGGAGGAGCCCAGACCACACGATCATGGCCGACCCTCCTCCCCCCTTGATTGTTTGAATTTGTGGTGGCATGTGTAAGGCGGCGCGGTGCCGTTGCACCACGTGGAAAGTATGAGATTGGAAGAAGAAGCGAGGTGCCGTCGCGCCGCGCTGTTGAAGTCGAACAAGCCGCGGCGCAGTCGCGCCACGTCGGAGAACCTGGAAGAGACAGCAGCGAAGGGTCGCGACATCGTCGCGCCGCGCCAGACAAACCAAGGCCGTGGCAGAGCAGGGAGCAGTGGCCGACTTCCGGCCACCAGCGTCAGAGCAAGGGGACGGGACCACGCTGGTCCTGTGGCGGCAGCAACCAGCCGCCCAGAGCGGGTCGTCCGTTCAGGGGGAAGACCGGGGGTTCATAACCCCCAGCTAGAAGGATGAGCAGCCCCCACGTAGGGGCCACGTTTCATTAAACGGGGGGGGGGGAGGGTGCCTCCCCATCCGCTCAGCTCGGCCACGCCGAGCTGGCCAGCGGACCGCGCCAGCGTGCCGTGCTAGGCCGTGCCCAAGCGGGTCAGACCCGGACCCGGTTCGGATCGACCTAGTTCGGGCTGACCCAGGGGGTTTCGGCTGGGTCGCTCCGGGCCCAAAACCCCCATTTTCAGACATCTTTCGGTATTTTTCCCATAACTTGGGATACAGACCTCTGATCGACGTACCATCAACTGCGATGCGATCCTTGGATCGAGATATATGTTTTGGTATATTACACTCAAGGTTTCGGAGAACTTTGGGTTCGTCCGGGTTGGTTCAAACACGAAACCAACAGGGCCCTCGGAGCGGAAACACTTATATCTTGAGCTCCGGAAGTCCAATTGATGTGCCGTCGACTTTGATGGATTCCTCATAGTGAGATAGACCTTTTTGGCTTACTCCGCTCAAGGATTGGACATAGTTGGAGTTCAGTCGGGTTGGTTTTTAATTAAAAACCAACTGGGCCCCTCGGACGAAAAAGCCAATAACTCTCAGACCGGGCGTCCGATTGACGCGCTGTCTGTCACGTTGAGTTCCTCTTGTCGAGACAGAACTTTGAGATACATCAACTTTGGACTACGTGTCAGTTGATGTATCGAACCCTTGGCTCATGGAGCGGACCCTCCCGGAACAAGCTTACTGTGTGCGGGAACCCTAGAGCTGGCTGCGACTACGACAAAGATGAAGACTGTACAAAAATCCTCCGTGGGTTCAACAACGACTACTACAACACTCAGCGATCCTCTATGGAGCAGTGCCTACCGATCCTGTGTGGGTCAGCACTCATCGGTCCTATGTGGGTCAGCGCATACCGATCCTGTGTGGGTCAGATCCTATGTGGGTCATTGCGGGGGTTACTACCTATCGATCCTTTGTGTGTCATTGCGAGGGTTAGTACCTATCGATCCTTTGTGGGTCCGACGACTTAGATGAATCAGTGGCTACATCTGATCAACTCCATCATCTTACAAAGAAGTATACCTATGTGAGATGAGTCTTGACTTTCAATCTTTATCTTCGATAAGATTGACTTGATATCCTGTGTGGATTACGTTACGCTTCCTGTGTGGATTGGGTTATGTTTTCCTGTGTGGACTGGGTTGTACTTATGCTCGGATGTTGGAGCCAAACCAGAATTGATGACTTAGGTATATGTATGGGCATATACCTAAGTAATGTCGGATGTTACTTCGTGATTGTATCTTTCCTTTGTGGATTATCCTTTGTGGATTCTGGGAAACCTTCGGGGGTCTCGGGGTCCCTACTGAGTAGCGTATACTCAGCCCTGCATGGGCTATGCCTGCACTATGTTATGTTGGAGGCAGGCGGCGGACAACACTGATTGTGGTAGAGGCTAGTGGAGCAGTCGGTACCTGGAGGTGGACAACTAGGCGGGACGTACATGGAGTGGACGGCTGGACCCGAGGAGCTGAGGTGGCTATCTGTACCCACCCTTCAGGTGGGACTACCAGTGGATGGCTCGACGTTGCTGCTTTACATTCAGTTGTTGTACTTCCTTCAGTTGTACTTTACTTTCAGTTTGGGTTTGTATTCTGGCCCACTTACTTTTCTGCACTTACTATTGTACCCAGTTTTACTTAGTGTTTACTTCTACATGCTTACTCCGTTTGTTTGTTTACTATATAAAGGCAATGCCTTACCTTTTTATCAGGAATTACACCTTGGTGATAGTCGCCAACCCCTTGCCTATGGAAGGTGGGCTTGGGGTAGTCACAGCACGGGCCCCGAGGACGGGTCGTGACACTCAAAACTTTCAAAAGAAAGGTATCAAAGTTTGAATGTTCACATCCAAGTAATATCACAAAACTTTAGTATTGGGGACTCCAAATATGATCCATACACCCCCAGTATACCAAAGACATAATTTATAACACTCCACGGGGTATATATGGTGGTCCATCTAGTTCAGAATGCTCGTTTTATGCCTCATGAATTTTGTTTCTTGATACAAGATTCATACATATGCTAACCTTAAACGTTCTTTATGTTCTATAATAATTCATAAAGAATATCTATTAGGGATAACTCAAGGTTTTTGTTTGAAAGGTAAATTATCATTACACTTTATGATATATATATATATATATATATCAATATATATAGATATAACCAAAAAGAGAGAATAATAAATTGGCTATGTCCTTTTTTATAACATGGTATATTTTTCATTATTAAACTATTTTAAGAACATTGAAAAAACTATACATAATAACCTATCTAAAATATCATATATAATATATTTTTAGATCAGCCTTATATTTTCTACACACATTTAGGGGTTTTGTTAAACTCATTACATCTCTATGTAATTTACGAAACAAACACACACACACACACACATATATGAATATATGATAAAACCCTCCCAATAAACTCTTTCGTGAGTAACATCAATGGAGTAATATAGTTCTAATAATGGTGGGACTTATGAATCACAATCCTAATGTTTAACTTCTTTAATGTATTCAAACTCCATAACTTCATAATGTTAAATCTTATGATGTTAATAACTTTTGTTATTTACTTATAACCCTTTCTAAGTGCATCATCATCATTTATGGAACCACTTATAATAGACCTTTTAAATGAAAAATTTTGGTAACTAATTAAAATATTTAAATTATTTACTAACAAAAAGATCATAAGCTTAATTAGAATATTAAATGTCTTTCACATTGAACGTTTACTGGTATAATCCTTTTTTTGTTAAATTTCAACTTCTCTAAGTCCAAACATACTCCCATTAGCCTCTTAGAAACTATTTTCTCTTCATAATGTCTTGTTAATATGAAAAAAAAATCTTTTTTATTAGGTAATAATATTTATTGTATTTTAGTGCAAATATTTATCAATTAAGCTTTATAACCATATAATATATGGTATTCTACATGTTTGGAGAAATTTAAAAAAAAATTATTCTTTAAAATATGTCATGATGTGGTTTAATCTCAATTCATTATATTTTAACAAATATATGAATAAAATGATTTATTATGGATAAATTTTTTTATCCTTATCACATTATATAAACATTATATAGAATCAAATCAATCATAAAGTTTTTGTCTTGAAATTGTCACCTTATATTATTCATAAAAAAATGTTTGTTAACAAATAAATACTCTTATCATATAAGTTTAATTATATAACAATAGACATACTTTAAAAATATTCATCTATGCTTGATATATAGCTTTAATTTCAAATATTTTGTTTACAAACTCTTTTTTTCATCACTTGAATGAAAATTATAACCTATACTAACTCTTATATTGATTTTTAGCTCCTATATACTCATTAATTTTTTAAAATATACACATGGAATCACATAGCCTTCAAAACCTAGAATTAATTTTTGTAACATTGATTCCTAGCATATAATTTACATGAAGTTTCAAAAAATCCTTGATGTGTTTCAAAAAATTACATTATATTGAATAATTAATCCTTACTGGTAGATTCTTTTGGTTTTATTGACCTTTACTAGATACTAAAAGAAATATTATTGGACCTTCCAACTAAATTTTTTACTTTATTTTGAAAATTTACCCACTTATAATTTCGATATAGTACCAAAACTAGGATATAACATTCCTATTTAATCATTTATGAACACTTTATAATATAGGTTAAACATTTCGTAAGCTCATTTACATTGTTATAACTATTTCATCAATAAAAATAGACCAAATTAAATAACTAGAACATGCCTTAGTAAAACCACAATTATTTCCCAGTCATTATCATACTCTATGGTATTGAGAATATGAAATGATACTAAATTTATTGGGGTTATTTTTTATATAATACCTTTGAAACCATATGTGAATCATTCTATTTTTCACATAATAATCTTGAATCTAGTGATTAATAAATTCAAAAGTTGGTTGCTTAGGAAGGTGTTTTTCTAAAAAATAGTATTTATATTTACTTAATAACTTTTCTTAGGTTACCAGTACTTGAATTTTATTATAAATTTATATTATATTTATGATTTCAAAATTGCGTTTATTTTGAATATATGAGATTCAATGTATTTTTAAATATTTCATTGAACATATAAACAATAAGATGAATTATGTTGGAAAAGGAAAATGAATAGGTTTCCCATGTAATGTGGTTAATAAATTTTAAATAGATGGTTTCCAAATGCTTATCCCATTACATGTGACAAATTATGATCTGAACATGATGTCAAAAAACAATTTTTGAAGTTATAGAATCATTTTATATAATATTTAAAAGAATTGGAGACGTTAGATGAAGCTTTGGAAGTTCATGGTAGCTGAATTTGGACAGAAAAGCTTTTATTATTGTTATTAAAATGATTAAAACAAGGTTAAAGTGTGTTTGTGAGAGCTAATAAATGTTTCAGGATCAATCCTTGGAGTTAATATCATTTTCATTTATGAAATTAGTGTGAAAATTATTTTTATGGAGGTTTGAGAAGTTTAAAAAAGCCACGTGACATTAAGAGTCTGTGATTTTTTTGAATTATAATATAGTTTTATAGTTCATGTTGAAAAATGGAAATATCCTAGATCCTATTAATTTATATCATATAAAAAAACATGGTGTATTCTGTAAATTTATGATAAACTTATGAATTTAAACTTAAAAAAATATAAATTTTGAAATTTCCAGAATTTATTATTTGAAGTGGAAAATTTAATAGAATTATGATTGTATTTTTAAATCATATTTAAAATATCATGAATCTTATAAAATCCATGATTATATATATTTTTGAAAAATATATAATAATATACATATGATAACATCAAGAGGATGAACCTTTTCATAAAGAAAAGTAAATTTCATGGGTTTTCATGAATATTACAGATGAATTTGAGTCGAAGAATGGGTGATTCCTTAAAGTTCTAATTTTTTTTGATTCAGGATGAATGAGTTATTTAATAATATTCATGACTATGATAAATAATATCAAGGATGCGATGTAAATTTGTTAATTTACCCAAGCATGAAATGAGGGACTTCCAAATTACTCTAAATCTAGAATTTCAAAAAATAAATATGATGATGAATGTGTTATGATTTTAGTAGAAACAAATATCATAAGAAATTTTGTGGTTCAATTTAACTGATAAGAAAAATGAGACAAGATTCTTCTAGTGTGTATATATCAAATATGGAAGTTTTACTAGGTTAATGGAAGTTCCCACATTATAAAGAAATGTCCCATGCCTCAACACATATTGAGATGTATAATTTTTATATAGTTAGGGATATTGAATTGAAAGTTGTGTGGTAATTATATTTTTAGTGAAATGAATTATATATTTATAGTGATTAAGGAGAAGAAATATTCAATAAATTTTTATAAATGAGAAATAAAAATAAGGGCAATTTTTAATACACTCCCATGTGATTCTCTTAATTTAGAATGATATGGAGAAAAAGTGAAAAAAAGAAAATATGGGTCCACCTTATTAATGTGTATTTTTAACTTTATTGTCTTCCATAAATTATTTTCATCAATGGTAACTAAAGCAGAACCCACAAAATCAAATGGAACTTACAGTTGTGTGCATCGGGGGAGAAAGAAAATAAAAACACAAGTAGTTGTGTTGTATGTGGTTGAGATAGAGCTAAGGAATTGAGTTATCTGAGAGAATCAAAAATCTCCCAAGGTAATATGGAGAAATATCTAAAGCTGATATAAATTGTATATCTTGATGAATAAGAATGTTTTTTGAGTCTCTGTTGGAGAATAAATATTTTCTATGTTTTGAGAAGAAGAAAAAAAGAGAAGAATAAGAGAGAAGTAGAAGACTAAAAGTTATATGTATGAATTTATCAATTGAAAACCCAATATTTAAGTGTTATATCACCAATAAATATTCTGAAGTCATTCTATTCAGTGCGTATTCCCTAGGTAAGATTCTTATAGTGAAGAATTCTTGATGAAATTCTAAGTTGAGTAAGAGTTGTTGGTAATCAAATTCTAAGATAACTAGAAAGTTGTGCACTAAGTTGCATATGTTTAGTTGTATAATATGTTATTAAATAATTGAAGTCCATAAAAAATATATTATTTTGAGGAGTAATGTTAAATTTTTAGTTGTATATTCATCATTGGAAACCATGGTGATCTACTTCAAGAGGATGATAAAATCGAAGAACAACTTGTTTGATTCTTACCTGAATGAGTGTAGTGGGATGTTTCATTATCCACATGTGTAATATTTTTAACATGCTCAATTGTGTAATATTGTGATATTGGGTTAAGATAAAAACATCCAAGAGCACCACATATATTGATAATTTTATTTTAGTTCAGAATATGTGATTTGAAAATCTCAAGCATAGTACTGAGTTGGACTATTGAGAGGTTCTAAAACTTATAAAAACATAAGTTCCGATTTAAAACATTATATTTAGTGAATATAGGTTTATTTTATGTTAAATATAAAATAATTCAATAATATTAATCAGTATCATAGGATCATAGTCTATAGGGTTTGAAAGGTATAATGAAGAAATTGGGTTTTTCTAAAAAATGGACAACACATAATTCCCCCCCCCCTCAAGTGTGTTTGTATAGATCCACCAAATCATATATCTAGTATGAGAGACCAGATTCCCTCTAAAAGGATCTATATTTTTCACCTATTTCTTACTTTAAATAAATAAATTTCAGATTTTAATAGCTTTTAGAAGTTCTTCAGATGGAATTATCAATCACAATCCCTACTAAAAAGGAATTGTAATTTTTTCCAATATTTAATAAAATAGGAAGAGGAAAGATAATATAATGAAAATAAAATATTCAAAAATGGAATAGGAATAAAAAATAACTGAATATCATTATAATGGTAAGTTTTCTTATAATTTTTTTGGATATGATTCATTAAATGAATAAAGTACAAGCTATGAAGAAGATGAGTTCAATGTGTCACATTGTGACTTTGATTATCAAATTAAAAAATATCATAATAAAATACCAATTTATGTTGTAACATTAATATTTTTATATATCCAAAATATATAATATGGTAATTCATAGTTAGAGGAGGGATTCATTCAATGAAACATACTTTGGAAAAGAGAGTAAGATAGTGTTGTAATCTATAAAATCTACTAAAATTCAAGTGAGAAATTATAACCATTTTCCAATAAAAGAGTTTATAAAGATAATGAATAATTGAAAGGAGACTAGTATGAGAAATAAGTATTTGAAATAAAAATTCAAATTTTTGTTTCAGAATTTAGATAAATTGTATAAATCCTCTAGGACTATTAAATATGCTCAATTTGATGTAAACGAAAAGAGGATAAATGAGTTGGGTTGTTCTTTGAAAGAGAAAAATTATATTCTCCATAGTCAAATTAGAAATTTGAAACTTTAATGGTAGGGAAGGTTGAGATTATCTAAGGATGAGAAAACTATTCTTAGTACTTATCTAGTGATATTTAAAAAGGTAGAAACATTATTCCCCAATATAATATTATCCTTCAAATTTAATGAATGTTTCTCATATCTATTTGTTTTATAACCATTGTTACACCCTCATACCTATGCTCTTGAATCTGGTGCTAAAAATACATAACATACAATACTTGTTCTTTTACACATCAATGATTACTATATATTTCTAACATTTAAAAACCAAGGACCTTTCATATTAGAGTTTTAGATATTTAACATAAAGCATAAACTATTAAATATCAATTCTTATTAATAAATACACATTTTCCAATATATAAGAAGATAATAATTCTATAATTATTCTTCAACATCTACTATAAATTCTCTACAAAATATACTATTATAGGATTAGAATATGTAAACATTCTTTCATGTCCAAGGGAAATAGAAATATAAGGAATGGGTGAGCCCAAATACTCTATAAGGGTAAACATATTAATAAAGCATAACATGAGATACATGAGTCATAAAATTATTTCATAATAATAATAATTATAAGATTAAGATCATTTAATATTGAGATGATATCATAAAGTAATCAATTAAAAATTGGTCATAATATAATAACATTTCATCAAAGGAATATGGAAAAAACATAAACATAATATCATTAGAATATTCCAAGGATTACTCCTTAGGTCATCATCATCATATTCCGATGATTACTCCATAATCCCATACATGGATTCTACTGGGTCATTAAAAATACCAAATGCATTTGTGAACTATTTGGGTCCACCCATCATAATTAAAAATTATACATATGTGTTCCACACAATTTAAATTAATATGTTATAAAAACCAAAGGAAATAAGATTGGTTTTATATCATTTTCAATCATTTTTGTAAGGACACAGTCATGATTTCATCAATAAACCTGACATGGAAAACCCATGGGTAATAAATGGGTATATAATAAATTTAATCATAATTTTAGTGGAAAATCTATCAATAATTATGATTATTCATATGTTATTTACACTATATATAAAATTGAAATATGTTTTAAAAAAAATTCCCCAATCATCGATGTATTGTGAATCTAGGTGAACACCTTTCAATCAAGTAATGGAATATAGGGAATTCACATAGGAATATAATTGGAAGTAAATAATTCCTATACAAGTTTATGATTATTCAGGATAAAATAATGTATAGATCATACCATAGATGTATAATATATTTTAATAATAAATACATACAAACAAGGTTAGTGGGTTCATTTGAATAATACCCTTGATAAAGTATACCAAATAGATGAGGAACAATTTTAGAAGCACTAGGAAGATTTCATGGAAAATAAGAATTTATATTGTCCTTTAAAACATTTAAAAATATTTATTTTATTAAAACATGGGAATAAGAATTTCCTTTTTTGAAAACATTAATGTGTAAATAATATGTCTCTTGGAAAAAGACAAATTGGGTGGGGGGGGAATATATGTTCCTATGAAAATATGTAAAAGAGATTACTTCCATAAAAAATGACCCTTGTGGAAAACATTAAAAAAATTTATTTTAAGAAATTTAAAATAATTTCAATTTAGTATAAAATAACCTTATATAAATTTTGAAATAAGGAATTTTGGGTACATTATATTAGAATAAATCATTATCTTTTTAAAAAAAATCACATAGAAGATGATTAAATTACATTAAAATCATTTAGTGAAACCCAAATTGTAAAAATGATAATAAAACCTTTCATTAATAAGAGTTGAATAGAATAATGAAGGCTGATTTAAATATTTTATAAAATAATTTTTGTACTTAAAACATGAATATGGAATAAAAATATACGTGCTCTTATGTTGGGAATTATTTATTTTAGTGATGCATTTTAAAAGAGAATGTGATCACCCAATGAGGAAAGTTTTAAGTAATGTGATTATTTTCCTGAAATTGATAGTAAATAAAATATATTTAAAATTAAATTATAGGTTAAACATACTTATACGATAAATGTCAAGATGAAAATTTGCGACTCAAGAAAAAGATAACTTGAATCGAGAAAAATATTTTCAAATTCAATAAAATTTTGATGAAAACCCTTGAAGGATAATGATATTTAAGATTAAACTAAAATACCATGAATAAAATATATTTCATGATAATATAAAAATTTTCCATCATATTAGCCATGTAAAAGTAAATGTTTTCATAAAGTAAAACGTGTCTCAACAAACGGGGTTTGATATAAAAACCCATTAAGACCTAATGAAATTGTAATATAAACCCCATGAAATAAGGAAAATATCTTGAATAAGGAAAATACATGATATTAAATATAAAATTTTCATAATATACATAATTTAAATGAAATTAGATGAATTAAAGAACATGCGTCTCAAAGAAGGAAGTTTTGAGATGAAACTCATAATTGTGTCTGAAAGAGTTCAACACTTGCACATAAATTCTAGAATAATAAAATTAAGTTTATTAGAAAAAATGAAAATAAACTAATTAATATATATAATTAATTTAAAAAGGTATTATCATCATCATTATTTTATCATTTATTAAATCTTTTCCATTCATGTCAGTTACTTGAGGTGGTTTGATTGATTTGTACATATATCTCTTGGCATGTTGACCATTGTTATGTTTATTTTTAAAATAAATTCACTACCTATAGAATATCAATTTTTTAAAATATAATTTTTATACATAAGAATTATTTTTAAATTCATCCATGATTGAAGGTAATGGAAAATATAAATACATTGAAATGTGCAGGTGATAATCTGCACGTACACTTGAACAACAATATTATTTTCCATAAAACTTGATGGAGGTAGAATGTAAACTGATTTATCATTTCAGAAAAATAATCATATTATAATTATTATATTCATTAATTAAAACCCCATTTTTAACTATCCATGAAATGTGGTGTTAAAAAATAGGATCTGTCATGCATGGAAGTGGAAGTCTTCACAACTCCATGATGAAAATTTTATATTTCTTATGGTTTTGTAGAAAGGAGGAAATGGTATATTTCATTAATATAATAAGATATGAAATATCTTTAATAATTATGTTATCATATTATATTTTATATGAGATATTATAGGTGGTAGCAAAAAATAAATAATAAGAAGGAAAGGTTAAGAAAGATATGATACCTTTGCTGAGACTTTGAACATTCTCTTGAATGTATTGTTAAAAATGGTGCAGTAAAGATATGTTATGGTTACTAGAGGCTTTAGGAAGTGTAAGGGACTTATATGATAGGTAATTATATAATAGTTTCAATAAAAATTTTAATGTGGGGAGAATAATGTATGCAGTTTAAGTTTTTTCCTTTTATAAGTGAATAAAAGGGAATTTTCCATGGAAAAGAATTTTAATTAAGTGGTAAGGGTAGAAGTGTATAACTCTTTATTAGATACTAAAAATGTAAATTATTTTATTAATAAAATTTTAATTAGACCCTTATTATTGAATTTTGACATTATGATTCAGAATTTGGACACCATTTAATCTAATTCATTTCCTAAATAGAAGAAAATATGATTTTAAACTAAACACACATAATATATAAAAATTAAATTTTAAATAAAATAGTTTTTTTTAAATTATAAACTTATATATAGGGAAAAAATGATAGTTACTTATTTTCATGATTTTAAGTGATTTACTATAAATAATTATTTTTTATATTATAATCAATCTATAACCAAATTTTAACAAAATATTAATTAACTAGAATAATAGATATGAGACAGTTTTATTTATTAAAGCAGCATTTTACATAAATTTTAAAAATGTGGGGAATGGGTTTTATAAATTCAAATAATATTTTAAGATGGATTTTTTTTAATTAGTTTTATATTTGATCACATAAATAGTTTTATAAACTTCCACTTCATTCTTATATATTGATAATGTAGTGAAAATGATAATTTTTTTAAAAACCACATTTTCAACTAAAAAATTGATATTTTCAAAAAATGATGAAAAATTCATGATAATAAAATTTGGATATTTTAAATTCAAAAAAAAATCTTATTTTATCTTATTAAATTTGAAAAAAATTGTTTAAATCTTTATATAAAATACAAATTATATTGTTTAACTTCTTTTATTTTAAAATTATCTTCTTAAACCTTAGGAGTTTCTAAATATATTTTATATAAATTTTATTACTTAAATAATTTTAATATTTTCTATCTTATATAAATATCTTATTTTTTACCATAATGATATTTTAAGTATGATTAATCTATTTAAAATATGCATAATGACCATCATTTTATGTGTTCAAATAAAAATATCAAACTCAGTATTATTTAATGGAAAATGTATATATCAATGTCTATGAATGTTAAATTCATTCCCCCTTAAATTAATTGCTTCCCCAATTTTTTTTTAAAAAATAATTAAATATTTCAAATATTTTGACATTAATTAAGATAAAATATCAAAATGAAATGTCTACATTAACATCTTAAAAAAAACTAGAATGAAAGGCTTATTCCTCTATCAATTTAACCGAATCATTCATTTTCTCTCTATACCTAGATTATTTATTTCATATATTCTCATAGTTAAAGTATTTTCTAGTTCCTTTGAAACAATCACCAATGTTTTTCATCCAACATTTTTTATACGAAGGAAATTGTATATTTTTTCCTTCATCTTCTTCATTAATAGAATTTTCATTGGGATTCATCTTTTTCTTCTTTGAAGTGATAGGGAATCTAACTATGTTAACTTTATTAATCATAATTCATGATAATTTATTTATCATAATAATAATATCTATAGTCCTAGTTCATTTCCCGATATATTTTAGGTCGATATAATCAACGCATTGTCTGTTGCATCCATTGTTACCTCAATTCCTTCTTGTTTCATCTATTACTTTAAATGGATTTTTGGGGATGAGAATACTTAAATTAGAAAATATATAAAGGTAAAGTTATGATATTATAAGAAATAATTTATAAATTATGTACATACCCTCACATATGAGTATTTAACTTTAGTATAGGTTATCCATGGTCATTTTAATATCAGGTTATCTAATATAGTTAACTTCTGCAAAAGTATATGTTAAAATCCTTCATAATGGTTTAAAATAGAATGTGAATTATCCCATGCATATCCCTTGGGAGTTTCTATCTAGGTGTGTAGTTATGTCCAATTCACTATTCATTAGAATGATGGTTGAGATATACCCAACCAACTCTTTTCGAGGTTGTTACCCATAGATGTAGTTATTCCAAAACTATATCCACTTTCCAGTATCTACATAGGGATGTAATTTCTAGAAAAAAGACAATCTATACTTAAAAAAATATGATCTCTTATACATAATATTATAATTAGGGCTTTTACTAAATTTCTATTATCAAAATCTCCAAAAAATATTAAATATTAAATATTTTAAAACTATAGGTTTATTTGTACCATTAAATCCAAGATCACCTTTAACTCATCAAACATTGATTTCAGTCATCAATTAACTAAACCACAACCAATAAAATACTAACCTATTAAGTTATCTAAAAACTCCTCTGATACTAACTGTAACACCCCCAAACATTTTCTCCCAAATTTAGTGTTGAAAAAATATAACTTACAACACTGGATTTGTTGCACATATATGATTACATTATCTTTCTCACATTTAAAAACTAAGGAAATTTAATTTTGTAGTTTTAGAGAGTTGGTAGAAAGCAGAAAATACTAAATCTCAAGTATTCTCAACAAATGGACATTTTTATACTACATGAGAAGCTACTAAATCTAACATGATTATTATCTCCTTTAAATTCTCCCCACAAGAGACTATTATAGACTTATAATACTTAATACTTTCTTTCATAGCCTAGGAAATGTAAACATAAGAAATGTGTGAGATTAAATGATAAATAAGGTTAAACATAATAAAAAAGAATAACATAAGAGACCTTAGGTGTAACATCACCTACTTATCAATGACCTGAGAAGGTGGAAGGATTCTACATGGCTTTAAGTGACATCCCTAAGGCACCAAAGGCTGAAAATAAATGTTGAAGGGCTTCAATACATGTGTGGGAATATTTTCCCTTAAAGAATAAACCAACTAATCAAAAAAACTACAACCAAAAAGACCAATAATTGATGCATGATAACCATGAAAGATAACCCAACATTTATTTATCAAATTCAATCTAGAAATAACTTATAACTGCAAAAGACTACAATAACAATGTAAAAAATAGATGACAAACCAATAAAACTCCAAGACAACCACAAGACTATAAGCTCTACATGCTTCATGCTCCAACATCACCAAACATCCCACATATCATGATGCAGTGATATAGATGTGTGATACTTTACCATTTCCCATGTCCCAGTAGATGACATCTTCAAAATCACCAATGTACCAAAGTAGGGGTGAGTACTAAACTTAGTATATTTTCTACCAATGGCTTCCCTACTCACTCCCCTAGGATAGAATAATTTGACACATTTAAACAAAATTGTTTAAATAATATGATTTTAAAAATAGTTTATAACTAAATATAAAAAATTTCAAAAATAGTTTGTAACCAAATAAAAACAAATTCTATCTAAACTAATTTTCCAAAAAAATCTATTTTCTTGAAAACAACAAAAAAATTCCTTAAAACCATTTCACAATTTTCTTTTGCCACAATAGTTCTGTTTTACATATCCGCACCATGTACCATGCATGTATTGTTATGAAAGTTCCATACTCATGAACGGTCTCTCATTGATCTAACAAGTCATCACAAGGAAATTATATTCCATGTTCCATTACACCATTGTAACCAAGAACAAGGTCATATTTCAACCAAGCCACGTAAATATAATATGAACACACACACCAAGTATTCCTAAATACAATATTAATACCAATATACAAACCCATTTCAATAAAAAAACCATTTTATTAAGAACCCCTTTTTTATAAAAATCCATTTCAAAATTATAGAAAATCCACATTTAAAACTATTTTTTAAATCAGGAAACCAAATCACTTTTCACAACAATCCTTTATAATTACGTAATTTCACCAAAAATCAAAAATCATCATTAAAGAGGATTTATATCATGATTTTCACCAAAATATCACAATCAATTTCAATAAATTAAATCAATTTTAAACCAATACAATCAATTCTAGAAAAAGGAGTAGAGGGGAAGCCACTTACCTCAGGAGTTTTAGTGAAAATGGTAAATGACATGAAAAGCATCTCAAAACTGGGTTGAATCACCACAAACCCACCATAGATATCTTACCCTATCATAAAAAACCCAAATTTAAACTTATTTGGAATCCATAACCTTCAATCTACCCACAAAGGGTGTAGATCTAAGAAAACTAGAGTAAAGGTGAAGTATACCAAAGAAAACGCATCAAGAACGAAGAAGAATGAATCCTTACATCAAGAATTGGGCTTTCATGCACCAAGGGATGGCTCTAGATCAATTCTAAATTTCTTGGGAGAGGTTATCCAACGTTTTATAGATCAAAATCCCATGTTAGGGACACATAGGAGGAAAAATGAGTGGGAAAAAGGGTAAAATGAGTGAGATCCACCTTTTAAGGATCTAACTATGACCTTCTGCGTTGTTTAGTCGCAAGGTTAAGAAAAATATGTGATAACCGTGCTCGTACTTCTATCTTAAGAAAAACCTCATATGTTTGGATCACACAACTTCTAGACCGTGAGACAACCATGGAAAATCCTTATGTCCAACATTTTCAACATATTTCATAGTTTATCTTAGGTTTTTGCATAGTTTGGATAAACTATTCGTAGATTGTGTACCTCACCTTTAGCCTCTGTCTCACTGTACATGGTTTCCTAAAAGTGTTTTATGGTTTCCAAAAACCTTACACTGCCCGTGCACCTGTATAAAATTCCCAAAAACTATTTAAAAGTTCCAAAACTCTCCCAAACATTACCCTTACACTTTATGTACTAAAAAAGAATAAGAAAGGGTTACATACCAGAAATTGGGAGTTCTAAATAATCACCCCATTGGTCTTTATATCCTTAGAAAGTAGGAAATGGTTGTTTCCCTAAAATATTTTTGTCTATTTCTATTCTATTTCCTTCTAACGTTCTCAATTCTCTTCCTGAATATAACCACGTTGCTATAAAACTCACACTCTATTGATTCTTTTTCCACATAACACTTTATATTTCCTATCCACAATCCGCAACGAGATATTTACTGATGAAGAATCCTCCTCTAGGTTAACATGATCCCATATGATCACATGGTTAGGATCAGGTTGATACTTTTTCAACTAAGACATGTAGATCACATTATACCCCGTACTGAACCATGGTGGAAATTCCAACAAATATGCCACCTCACCAACCCATTCCAATATCTCAAATGGGCCTATGTATCAAGGAGATATCTTTCCCTTATTCCCAAAAAATCAATGTCCAATCTTTGGAGAAATCCTAAAGGGGACATGATCAATCACTACAAACGACAAGGGTCGTTAAAGATGATCTGAATATGATTTCGAATGACTCTGTATTGTCTCTATTTGATTTCTAATCCATTGAATCTTATCTGTTGTTTCTTGTAAAAGTCTTGTCCCAACTAGTGAAGTTTCACCTATTTCCACCCAACAAAGTGGAGAATTAAAAAGAAACACATACAATGGTTCAAAAGGATTCATATGTATCGATTCATGATAACTGTTGTTATATGAGAACTCCACTAAGGGTATGTGCTCTTCCCATGAGAAACCAAAATCCATTGCACAAGCCTGCAACATGTCTTCCAATATTTGTATCGTCCTTTCATATTTTCCATCCATATGAGGTTGATACTCCATACTCATAGTCAACCGAGTCACAAGGGATTTCTATAAGGATTTCAAAAAATGGGATGTGAACCTTAGATCTCAGTCTAATACAATTGAAACTGGTATGCCATGTCTTTTTACCTCTTATTGGATATAGATCTTGGATAGATCCTCCATAGTACGAGTTTCATGAATATGGATGAAATGATATGACATAGTGAGTTGGTTTAATATCACCCATATGGAATTAGGTTTCTGAATCATTATTGGGATACTTGTAACAAATTCCATCAATATATTGTCATATTTTCACATTAGAATAGGTAAGGACTGCAACATACCTGTTGGTCACTGATGTTCTACCTTAACTTATTGCCAAGTTAAGCAGCTCGAAAAGAACTCTTCCTCTTTTCTTTTCATGCCACTCCACCAGAACTGCACCTTCAATGACTTATAAATTTTCTGTATTTTTGGATTAACATACCATATCGAAAGATGGTTAGAATGAAGGATTTGTTTCTTATAAGCCTTAGGTATACCCATCCAATTATGAAACATCAAAACTAAACTCCCATCCAGTTTACACTCCTCAATTGTCTCCACGCCATTGAATTTTGAACTCATAGACACACATTTTTCATCATATTTCAGTGTTTATTTAACCATATTTACCAAATTAGGAACTATGGAAACTAAAAATAAAACCACAACACCACCTCTATATTCACATTCCATATGCATGTCTACTAGAAATGAAATCAACTACCACTCATCTAAAGCTTATTTTTTCAACTGAGCATATGAGTTTCTGCTTAATACATTAGCCACTGAATTTCCTATACCAGGTGTATACATTAATCCAAATTCAAACATTTGGAGATATTTCATCCATCTTCTTTACCTTATATTAAAAAACCATTGTGAGAAAATATTCTTCAAACTCTTATGATATGTGAATATAGTAAATTTCTCACTAAAGAGATAATGACACCATGTCTTCAAATAATGGACAACTACAGCTAACTCCAAATCATGTGTTGGGTAGTTTTTCTCATAAACTCTAAAATTTCTTGATCTATAACTAACTAAACGGTATCCTTTCATGAGAATACACCCAAAACCAAATCCTGAAGCATCACAATACACCACGTTTCCTTGTCTTGATTCTAGAAAAATCAATATCGATACAGATGTAAGGAAAAAATTTATCTATTGAAAATATTTTTATCATTACTCAATTAATTGGAATTGAAAATTATTATTTTTCAAAGCATTCATTATCAAGTATAGACATAAAAATTCAAACACAAAGTAATGATAATAACCCAACAGGCCAAGAAAACTCTATATCTCAAAGAAATTATTTGGCGGTTGCCAAGAGAAAAAAATGTGTATCTTTCATAGATCCACTGAAACACATATTTCAAAAATTACATGGACAATAAATTGAACCTATTGTATCCAAAAAATCACACTTTGATAGTTTTTCATACAAACAATGGTCTCTCAAGATTTCCGACACTGTCACCAAGTGATTCTCATGCTCATCCCTAGTCATTGAATACACCAATATGTCTTCTATAAACACAGAAAAAGGAATCTAGATATATTTGAAATGTTTTATTCATCAATTCCATAAAGAAAACTAGTGCATTCGTAAGACCAAAAGGCATTATGAAATATTCAAAATGACCATATCTTCTTTTGAAAGCTATTTTGGAATGCCCTCCTTCTGAACTCGCAATTAGTAATATCCTAATGAAAAGCCAATTTTATAGAATCACTGAGCTCCCCTAAATTAATCAAATAGATCATAAATATGTATAAGTGAATATATATTCTTTATCATAAATTTGTTAATCTTACAATAATACACACATAACCTTATATTTTCATAATATTTTATTATGAACAAGACTGATACTGCCCACAGATACATGCACGACCGAATAAATCCCTTGATTTATAGTTCTTCCAACTGTACTTTAAATTAATTTAATTATTTTGGTTCTATTATATAATATGGAAGTGATATAAGACTGGTCCCTAGGGGGAGATCAATCATAAACTCCACTTCCCTTACTAATGGAAACCCCGATAAATTTATAAGAAATACATCGAGAAACTAATCCACCGCTACTGGAGGGCATCTATTCTTGATCTCTTCCATCAATTCCAGAGTCAAATATATCATTTGGTTAGATATAATTCATACTTCATGTTCCAAAAATCCAATTTCACCTATCTTTACAACTCTTTATCCTCAAAAGAGATGCTCAATGCTATCCTCAGACACAAAACTAACTATTCTGCTATAATAGTCGATGTGAGACTTGAACACTGGAAACTAATCTATACCCAGGATTATATCAAAAACATCCATCTCTAACACTGAGAAATAAAATTTAAACTCAACTCCATCAATAGTTATAGAACATGCTCTGTAGACAAGGGCTTGACATTCTCTTTGACAAAGAGGAGTTTGAAGTTTTATCACAGAATGCATCATCTCAAGTTTTAAACTTATCAAATCAACGACATGAGAAGAAATGAAGGAATAAGATTCACCAATATCAAACCACACTTTCATAAGTTTAGAATTAAAAATAATGTCACCTCTAACCATAGATAGTCTAGAATGATCATCCACAATCACCTACTCATCTTCATATAATTTATTCACTGCTACACTCTGCTCCTTTTTTCCTTACTGAGATTTTCCTTGTTGAGGAGTTGTGGTATTTCTGGAATCACCATTGCCAGATCTACTCTACTAATGAGACTGATTTTCTTATCATCATCTCATCAAAGCATATGACTCTTGAGACACCTAAACAAGTGTCTCAAGAACCTGAACTTAGAGTGCTATGATAATATCACTTAAGATTTCCCATATTTTTGAAATTATGGCATGATCTTGGTGGTACTGTACACTCTCACTTCATGGGGTTAAGGAACCACATTGGAAAAATCCTTATTTTCTTGTTGGTCACTAAGGAAGATTCATTGATCTAGCTCTTTGATTTTGATGCCCACTTACACCCTAGAAGTCAGTGTCCCTCTTTTCATTACTCCTAGAATTCTAGTTCCCATCAATTCCCATGGGTATCAACACACTTCCTCCTCCCATAGCTCTTGAGATTACCCATTTATACATTATCTCTCTATTTTCCATCCTTATATAATAAATATTACATAACACAATAATCTTCAAGATAATATCCTACCTTAGCCCTGATTAAAATATGCATGTCGTCAAGGATGAATTAGTTGTATCCTCGAGTGCAAAGCGCACTAAATTCATGAATTTAACTTTATAATCTATGACAAAGAATTTTTCCTACTTAAGGCTAAAAAGCCTTTATTTCTCTAAATATTGAATGTGTGAGGATACAATTGTTTATTAGAAAATTCATCAAAATAATCCCAACCAAATATTTTATCAACTTTATCCTACACTGCTAGTTCTTAACACTAGTGTGAAAGATCCTTGAGCATATACATTTTCAGTTTGACATTTAGCTGTGTTGGTGTACCAATGAAATCAAAGATACAATTAATCATGTTCATCCATTCCACTTCTCTTTCTAGTTTACAATCATCCGAGAAGATGAGTGGATTCTATTTCTAGAACTAGATGGAATGATCCACTTGTCTTGTCTCATCCCTCTAGTTTCCTATTTCTACATATTGAAATGCTCAGATGATAATCTAAACCAATTCTTGGTTCACCTATGGATCTGGTGCAACCAAATTCTCCACAACTTCTTGTGGTTGGTTTCTATGAGGCCAACTAAGTGCCATTTTCAATATGAAAACAAACTCCACAAGTCTCACTCTCTTACTATTGAAGTCTTAACAATTTAAAATTCTACAATAGCATACTATCACACAATGCTTTCCCAAAATCATCTTTTTCACATTAAACCATTTTTGAAAAAAAATTCAACTTTATTTTGAAAATTTTTCCATTTTTAAAATATCCCAACTGTACTATTTTTCAAAATATTTCATTTGAAGACAAATTTTCACCTTTTTTTAAAATAAATACATTGCACAAATTATAAATCATTAGTCAAAATGATGTATGCATTCCTAGTGGGGAATTAATTCCTCTAATTCATGTCATGATCGTCTCATTAGCTAAACCCTTGACAATGATATCCAAATCTTATAAGTGTCTAAAAACACTTATGTACCTAACTCTTTAGTAACTTGAAGTTCAACATAAAAAGTTTAGCTATATCTTTTTATGCTCTACATTTCAAGTCATGACAATCCTACTTCTTTCTAAGATCCCAACTCAAGGAATAGAAAAGAATGAATTAAAATCCATAAATGATAGAATTGATGACTACTTGTACCACAAGGAAAGGAATAAGTTGATGCCTTTTATCTCACACTGAATTTTGGACTGAACAAAACTGATACCATTTTGAACATTCCCTACTTATCATTGGATTAAAAATGTGAAAGGAAGATATTTTTCCTTAATAGAAATCCCTAAGGCGCTAAAGGCTGGAAATATATTTCGAAGGGCTTTAATACATGTGGGGGATGATTTTTCCTTTAATAATAAACCAACTAACTTGAAAAATTTCAATGAAAGACTACAATAGAAAAGTAAATAGTGGAAGATAAACTAATAAAACTCCAAGACAACCACATGACTCCAAGCTCCAATACTCCATGCTCTAACTTCATCAAACAGCCCATCTATCATGAGGTAGTGCTAAAGAAATATGATACTTTAACTTTTCCCATGTCCTGGTAGATGAAATCTTCAAAGGAATCAAAGATCCAAAGCAGGGGTGAGTACTAAAACCCAGTAGGTTTTCCCCAATGATGTACCTACTCACGCCACTAGGATAGAAGAGTTAGAAATATTTAAAAATATTGTTTATAGAAAAATAAAATCCAAAACAAATTAAAAATAAATACAAAAAACTTTTAATACATTTTATAACAAAATATAAACAAGTATTATCTCAACAAATTTGACAAAAAAAATTATTTTACAAATAAAACCAAAAAATTACTTAAAACCATTGTATAAGTTTCCTTTTCCATATACATTTCATTTTACATATCCACACCACCAACCATTCATGTATCATTTTGATAGTTTCATACTCATGAGTGGTCGCTAGTTGATCTACCAAGTCTTTAAAAGGTAATTTTATCTCATATACCATTACACCTTTTGAACCAATTACAGGTTCATATTTCAACAAAGCCTCGTAAATGAAATATGAACACACAAACCATTTATTCCTAAAAACAATTTCAATACCAATAAGCAAAATCCATTTCAATAAAAAAATATTTTTATTGATTTTTTTCCAAAAATACATTTAAAAATTCCAGAAAATCTATATTTTAGAACTAACATTTTGAAATCAAGAAACCAAATCAATATGCACAACAAACCACCACAATTCAACAATTTCACCAAAAAACAAAAATCGTCACAAAAGAGGATTTATATCATGCTTTGCACCAAAATATCACAATAAATTTAAATCAATCAAATCAATTTGAAACCAATCCAATAAATTATAGTAAGATAATTTGAGATTGAAGCTACTCACTCAAAAGTTTTTGGGAAAATGATAAACAACACGAAAAAAATCTCAAAACTGAGTTGAATATCCATGAACCCACTTTAGATCTCTTCCCCTATCATAAAAAAACCCAAATATAACTTATTTGGCATCCATAACCTTAGATATACCCACAGTAGGAGTTTATCTAAGAAAAATAGAGGAAGGTTGAAGTAGATCCAAGAAAAGGCATCAACAATAAAGAAGAATGGAGCCTTACCATAGGAATCAGGCTTCAACATAATAAGGGATGTCTCCAAATCTATTTCAAATCACTTGGGAGAGGTTATCAAACCTCTTAGAGACCAAAATCCTGAGTTAGGGCCTCATAAGAGAAAAAATGAGTGGGTTAAAGGGTAAAATGAGTTTGATCCACTTTTTAAGGATCTAACTTTGCCCCTGTGAATAGTTTAGTCACACGATTAAGAAAATCATGCACTAACCGTGCTCCTACTTCTGTCTTATAATAGACCTCAGACAGTTGGATCTCATGGCTTCCAATCTATGCATTGACTATGCCAAAGATCTGTTTCTGAAATTTTCACCACACTAAACTATTTCTCATAGGCTTCCACATGGTTTGGATAAACTGTGCACTGACTGTGAACCTCAACTTTATCCCATGTCTCACTGTGCATGGTTTCCACCATATGTTTCATAGTTGCCAAAAATGTTTCACTGCCTTTGAATCTGTATAAATGTCTTAAAAACACTTTAATAGTTCCCCAAACATCACCTGTATACTTTATGTTTTTAAAAAGCATTAAGAAAGGGTTACATACCATATATAAAGGGTGATACATTAGGCATGACATGATATCATAATGGGAATTATTAGAGTCTCAAGAGCATGGAATAAATAGATGACATCACAAATAAATATATTAAACAATGATCATACCCAAAGAGCATAACATCATATGAATGTTGAAATAAAATAAACATTATATCATAAAAAAATTCAAAGGATTTATCTCAATGACATTATCATCATATTCCATGGATTAATCATTAATCCATTATTATATTCCAAGGATTACTCAATAGTCAGTCAAAAATGATTAGGTATATTCTCTAATCCCATACATAGCTTCTTACGAGACATTAACATAACCCAATGAATTAGAGCACTATATGGGTGCACCCATCATAATGAAAAATTATACATATGTGTGCCACACGATTTCAATCAATATATCTTAAAAACTAAATTAAATAAATTTGTTTTATGTCCTTTTCATGTGATTCCCTAGGGAATCATTCATGGTTTCATCAAAAAACATGAAATAATAGACCCCTTGAAGATAAATGTGTATTCAATGACTTTAAGAATAAATTTAGGTAAAAACCACTAAATAATTAGAATTATGCATATTTTATTTGCACTTTATAGGAAATGGATATATGTTTTTGAAAAAAAATGTTCACAATCATCAATGTATTGGGAATATATGTGAATTCCATTCAGTTAAGTAATATAACATAGGGAATTCAAGTAGAAAAATCATTATAATTAAGTCATGAATATAAAAGTGGAAGATTAGGAAAGATAAAAGTAGTGATGGGTCAAACCATATATGTAGAAGCTCATTTATCAATCCATATTTACAAATTAGGTGGATGGTATCATTTTAAGAATTCTCTTGATCAAGCGTAGCACATAGATGAAGAACACCCTTAGAATAAATTTGGAATATTTATCTTAAAATAATAATTTTAATTATCCTTTGAAAATATTTTAAGAAAAATAATTTATTAAACCATGGTAATAATAATTTACTTTTATTTGAAACTGGAAATCATAAAGAGGAAGTCTCTTAGAAAACTAAAATGGGGGAGGAATAATATTTTCACATGAAAATATGTAAAAGATATTCCTTCTATCAAATATGAACCATTTGTAAAATATTAAAAATATTTTATTTTAATTCATTTTAAAAAATTTCAATGTTGTCTAAAATACACTTAAAAATTTAGAATGAAGGAATTTTTGTAACATTACTATAAAATAAATCATTTCTTTTTTTGTAAAAACTAAACATACAGAAAATTATTAGAGTCTATTAAAATGTTTTAGTTAAAAACACATTGTAAAAAGGATGATAAAATCATTCATTAATAAGAGGTATATATAAGTTTAAATTATACTTCAAATATTACATAAAATACTTTTTATAGGCGAAACATGGATATTGAGGAAAAAGAATTGTGGGCCTAGGTTGAGAATAATTCTTTTCAATGACACATTTCTAAAGAAAATAAGTCCCTATAAAGAGAAACATTTTAATGAATGTGATTAATTTATTAAAATAAAAATTAAATAAAAAATATATAAAATTAAATTATAGGATAAATTATATATGTAATATCAATGTCAATAAGAAAATTCACGACTCCTAAAAAATAACTTGAGTCCAGAAAACATTTTTGAATTGAATAAAATTTTGTTCAAAACCATTTAAGGAGAAAGATATATAAAATTAACTTCAAATAAATTGAATAAAATATATTTCAGGATAACTTAATTTTTGGGAAGAATTTACACAATATAAAATTAAATTGGTGATTATAGTAAAACGTGTCTCAGTGAAGGGAGTTTGAGAAAACAATCCCTTATGGATTAACTAAATTCTAATAAGAAACCATAAAATAAGTATAGATTGATGATGGAGTCAAAATATCAAAAATGAGGATAATATATGATATTAAATATCCAATTGTTAGTATATACACCATTTAAAAGAAATTGTTTTCATAAAAGGTCATGTGTCTCAAAGAAGGAAGTTTTGAGATGAAAGTTTTACCTATGTTTGAAAGTTTTCTACAATTACAATTAACTTACAGAATAATAAAATTAAGTTTTTTATAATAATTAATAATAAACTTATTATTATATAATTAATTTCCAACTTTATACTTGTCAATATAAGTTTCTCATTTATAAAATCATTTCCACTTGTATCTGTTTCTCAAGGTGGTTCGGTTGATTTTTACATGAATCTCTTAGAATATTAACCATGGTTAAGTTTATATTTAATATATATTCACAACCATAAAAATATGAATACTAATATAAATATAATTTTTATACATCAAAAAAAAAAATTTCATCTACTATTGGTGGTAATGGAAAAAAATCATTGATACTTGGAGGCAATAATCCACATGTTCAGAAGGTCAATGATTTTATTTTCCATAAAACATGAATAAGTTTGAACATAAATTTATTTATCATTTATAAAAAATAATAATGTTATAATTATAATATTTCTTCACTCTAAATACATTTTTAACTATCCATGTAATTTGGTGATAAAAAATAGGACACTTCATGCCAGAATTGATTGTTTGCACAAACCCATGATGATATTTTTATTTTTTAAATGGTTTTGGAGGAAGATAGAAAAGGTATATTACATTAGTAGAATAACATAATAGAATATAATTAATATAGATGTTATAATATTCTAATCTGTATAATATATTACTGTTTTTATAATAAATAAATAATTATAAATCACTGTTAAGAAGGATGTGACGCCTTTGTCGAGACTTTGGATTTTCTCAGGAAATTCTTCTTGAAAATGGTGATATATGGATATCTTATGATGACCAGCATCTTGAGGTCATGTAATAGACTTCAAGTAGAGGTAATTATAGAAATTTTTCAATAGAAATTATAATGGTAGGTTAATTATGGAATGTTTTTAAGTGTTATCCTTTAATAAGTGAGTAAAAGGGAACTTCCATGGAAAAGAATGTTAGGGGGTGTGAATAGAAGTGCATAACTCTTAAATAAATTTTAATTAGGTCAATTATTTTATTAATAAAAATATAAGTAAACATTTATTACCATATTTTGATACTATAATTCATTTGGATCCATTTGACCTAAATAATTTTTTAGATATGATAAATGATTATTTTAAATTAAACACACATAACATATAAAAATTATTTTTTTAATAAAAGAGTGTTTTAAAATTTTATACATATTTATATTAGAAATTTTTTATAGTTAATTATTTATAGGATATTAATTTATTTACAATAAAAAATAAGTTTAATTGATATTAAATTCAGCCCATAACCAAATTTTAACAAAATATTAATTAATTAAAATAAATAATATATAATAGTTTTATTTATTAAAGTAAACTTTTAAATTAGTTTAAAAAAAGTTGGGAATGGTTTTTAGAATTTCAAATAATATTTTTAAATGCATAATTTTATTAATTCGTTTCATATTTTGTCACATAAATGGTTTTATGACTTTCTAGTTAATTCTTATATGTTGATAAAGTCATGGAAATTATGATTTTTGTAAAAACTACATTTTTGACTAAAAATTTGATATTTATAGAAAATGATAAAAAAATCATAATGAGTAAATTTTTATATTATAAATTATAAAAAAATTTAATTTTATATAATTATATTTCTAAAAATTATTTATTTAACTTTTAAAGTAAAATAAAAAATATATAAATCGACTAATTTTATTTTAAAATGACCTTCTTAAACATTTGGCATTTCTAATATTATTTCATATCAATTGTCCATTTCAAATAATTTTAATATTTTATATCAAATATAGATATCTTATATGTTATCATTATTATCTTTTAAATATTATTAATCTAATATAAATATGTATCACAACCTTTGTTTTAGTGCATGTGAATAAATATATCAAACTCAGTATTATTGAAAGGAAATTATATATATTGAAATACCTATATGTTAAATTCACTCACCCATAAATTAATTGGTTCCTTGAATTTTTTTTTAAAATCATTAATTATGTATGTCAAAAGGTTATACATGACTTAACATAAAATTTCAAAATAAATTTCCAACGTTAATATCACAATAAAACCTAGAAGGAAAATTTGTTTTCTCTCTCATGTTAACTAAATTATTAATTTTAACTCAATAGATATATTATTTATTTCCTCCATTATTGAATTTAAAAAAAATTATAGTTACTTTGAAATATTCCCAAGTGTGATTCATCCCAACATTTTTTATATAAAGGAAATTGTATCTTTTTACCTTCATCATCTTCATCAGCCAAATTTTCATGAGACTCTATCCTTCTCTTATTTATAGTAATAGGGAATTCGACAATGTCCACATTATTAAGCATAATTTTTGATAGTTTATTTATAATAATAACTAAATTTATTGTCTAATTTATTGTCCCAATAGATTTTCGGTATAAATAATCACTACATTGTCTATTGCATCCATTGTTAGATTAATTCCTTCTGTCTCCAGCCATTACATTAAAAGAAATTTTAGGGATGATAATAATTAAATTAGTAAATTTATAAAGGTAAAGCAATAATATTAGAATAAATAATTTATAAATTATGTGAATACCATAATTTATGAGTATTTAGATTTAATATAGGTTTTCCATGTTGATTTTATGATCAGGTTCCCTAATATAGTTAACTTCCATAAAAGTATATATCTAAATCATTATTACTTGTTTATAAAAAGATTTTGAGTTATCAAAATCATATCTACCAGGATTATCTATCCAAGTGTGTAGTTATGGAGCATTCACCATGAACTAGAATAATTATCAAGATATACCCAACTGACTATTTTTGAGGTTCTTACCCCTAGATGCAACTGTTCCAAAACCACGACCACCTTTAAGTATGTAGATAAGAATATACTTGGTAAGAAAACCACACAATATCTACTTTACCAAAAGTGTAAGAGGTAATCTTATATATGGTATTATGCTTATAATTCTTTTCTAAAGTTCTCTGATCCTAATCCTCAAATAACCTAAAATATTCAACACTTCCGATATGAAGGTTTATCTATACCATTGAAACCAAGATCACCCTTAACTCATAAACCATTGATTTTATTCCTAAATATTAAATCATCCTCAACCAATAATATCCTAACCTCTAATGGTATCTAAACACTCCTCTCATACCAACTTTAGTTTCCCCAGACCTATGCTCCTAAATATGATTCTAAAAAAAATAATTTAAAACAATGGATTTATTGAAACCCAATATTATCATACATAGATGTTACATGTTTTTTATGGATATTAATTACATCACAAAAACTCACACCTAGGGAAAATAATAGTTTACTATCTTTTGAAAAATGGAAATGCAAACAAGTGTTCCATAAGTAAACTGCATTATCTCCCACAATGATCATCATAACTAGAAACCTTATTAGACATATCATACATAATACATTTCTTCATAACTTGGGGAAATGAAACATAAGAAACAGTGAGTTTATTTTCTCAGTAAGGGTAAAAAATGAAAATATATAATCATAACATGATTATAAGGGAATGAGAACACAATCATAACATTTTAAGACCATAACCTACATATCAAAGATAATAATCTTAAGTCATGGAATAAATATTGGATGCTTATAAGGAAATAATAGTAAGGGAATCAAAGAACATGATCCCTGATATCACAAAATTTTCAGAAGAAATAGATTTTTGGATCACCTGTAAGCATAGAAAATCATTTATATATTAGTCAAGGCTTAGTTCCAAGGCTATCATAGTGGAAAGGGTTCATCCCACAAACCATCGTAGTAATTAGGGTTCACTCCCAAGACAATCATAGTGGAAAAAGTCCCTTACTGAATCAGGATCACTCCCCATTCAAATATTGTCTATCTTAAGAGATATAAATATTTACCCAATGAATTGGAGGGAGATATTGGTACCACCTGTCACATAATGCAAATCATAAGGATTTGTTCCATAATATCATAAAAAAATTATCATATAATAACCCATGAAATTAAATAGGTTTCATAAAAATTTAATTATGTAATATTTTGAGAAAAAATAGAAAATTTTAATAGTCATTTAATCATTTCATCATATCATTACCCATGGGAAAATAATTTGATTTCATAAATATTCTATCATCGTATAATCAAATGGAAAAAAGAAACAAGTTTCATAAACATCATCTCATCATAAAAATAAACATTTTAGAGAAAGAATAAGAATGATATCCTTGGATAATATCCCTAGTAAAGCATAAGTAGTCTCAAATTATGTAATCTTGGATGGAGAACTATTTTGAAAGAATAATCACTTGGAACATTTTTGGATGCAAATAAAATTTCTTTCAAAATCACTTTTTAAAACTAAACTTTAGAAAATATTTTTGAAAAAAAAAATCATGGAAAATAATATTTAAAAACTTATAATGGAGTCATTAAAAATATTTAAAATAATTCTTGAGTAAAATATCCTTTCCACTTTGATTTTTTATAAATGTAAAACTTTTTCAAGATTCCTTTTATTTTGAATTAATTTATTTAAAATCTAAAAAATTCCCAAATAATACTGAAAATTTTTCTTTTTAAAATAACGTTGAAAATTTTTAAGTAAATATTGGAAGAATTTAGTTTTCATGATAGATGGACATACTTATAATGTCATTCATATTAAAAACACATATTCTTTTCATATTTTTGGTAAAATTTAAATGTATTTTTTTGGAAAACGATGTTAAAATTCCTTTAAAAAAATTGAAAAATGTAAAACATGGGTGAAAATATATTTAATAAATAATTTTTTGATATGTATAGAAAATTTTTGAAAACATTTTAAGAAAACATGGTTTTGGAATAAAAATGGTTTTCAAATGAAAAGGGAACTTTTCTTAAAAACATTCTATTTATACTGTTGATTACATTAAGAGAGGAAAATAAAAGGAAAACATGTATTATCATGACATAAACAAAGGAGAAATAAATTCATGAGTTTATTGAGAGAGAAATCATCATATTTTAACATTATAAGCATAATCATAAACAATCCCGATAAATGATGAAATTATAACATAAAACTCTTATAAATTTAGTAACTTTGAATCCTAAGAATCATGAAGGAATATCATTAAATTAAACATAAAATATTATGTGAATAAATAATTTATGATATTACATGTCAAAGGGTCTATATATATACCTAATAACATAACATATGTCTCATAGAAAGAAAATTGAAAAAACACTACTTCAAAATTGGCCATTAATAGTATTAGAAATGGCCTTTTTAGGACTAGAAAAGCCCGGACTACTTGAGAGATGTTAAAATACCTGGACTTTTATCAGCACTCAAATATCATTGATAAATGGTACATTTGTTAGTGTTAAAAAAATCATTGATAAATCAGACCTTTATTCACACTTTTAGAAATCCCGATAAAGGTCTCATTTATCATTTCATTTTTTAGCACTACTAAAGATATCCTTTATCAGTGCTTTTATAAGCACTCATAAATGAATTTTTATCAGTGATTTTTAAAGTGATGATAAATTTATACGTTATTAGATCTTTTATAAACATTTATAAAATGATCTATTATATAACACTATAATACAGAACCAGAAACACACCAAAAAGACACCAAAAACACACCAAAAAACACTAAATCACACAAAAAAGGCACCATATGTCAATAAAAACAAGTCACGATATTGAATTTAAATGAAATTGAAATTTAAAATAGAAATACCAGAAAAATACAATAAATTATAAACATTTAAAACATTATTTTATATAATTAAATAGATAAAAAAATTTATTTATATTAAAAAAAATCCTAATTGTAGGACAGATCACCCCAATACGGGAGAGAAAAACTGAGCCAATGTGTTTATGCTTCTTTCACGACAACTCAGCCAAAAATGCTTCCTCCATAAACATTTAAAAATGGAGATCATTGGAGAAGAGTACTCTCTTATTTTTATCTAGATTAGGACCCCTGATAAAAATAGAATCATTCAACAGATCTTGCGACACCACCTTCAGACAAAGGGAAACCATTCCATTGAAGTGTTCAATATAATCCTCCAATGCCCATGAACCTTGTTGGACACTCATGAGATGTTCCCTTTTCATCATCTTCACCTCCTCAGGTATAAACCATCAGACAAAGAGGGACATAAAATTTTCTGACATCATCCAAAATTTTATCCTTGGTGGGGAAAGAAACTTTCATTCTTCTAAAGTTGGACTCCCAAGAAACCCTAAAACAATAAAAAATCTAATAGATCTCGGTGTTCCAAAAACTCTGAATACATGATAAAATTTATCAATCCACTTCACTACCTCTAAAGAACTTAAATTTCCATGGAATATGAGCATCAAACAATGAGAACAAAAATAGGGCAGGACCCACTAGAAACTTCAGGGACCTTTTTGGGCAACATATTTTGAATAATAGAAGAATCATAAAATCAGGTTCAAAATCAATCTGAAACATAAACAAAAATAACATCTCGGGCCCAAAAAACTTTCTCACAAGATAAAAAACAAATTTAAATGAAGATTGAGGAGTTTATATGAGGCTACTAGATGAAAAAACAAATTTATCTGAGTCATCAAACTCTATAAACATTCTAAGAATTAGTTTTTAAACTCTATATTTACGGTTTTATTTCATTCTATTTATGTTCTTTTTTCTTAATTATTCTTTATGGTTTTTCTATCAAAATAAAGAATAATATATATTCTTAATATTAAATTTCAAATAAATTTTTATGAGATTGGGTATAGAGTTATTGTTTGACCTTATATGAAAATTTCTCAGTTCAGTTAGTATAAATTGCCTAAAGAATATGATTGAAATATAGAAATACATTATGACACCAATAGAGAAATAAGATAATGTCGCAATGATAACTATATAATATGAAATCTTATTATTCAATGAAATCCCTTTATAATTATATCTCATAATAAATGTTTCATACTTTTGTTATTAACCTATATTATTGATTTATCTTTATTTATCTTTCTGATATAAAATCATCAATGAACTACAGGGGTTTTGGATTTAATTAGATAGTTCAATTTTAAATAAAAGGGTAGATATGTCATCTTCCATAACATTAAATAAAAAAAAATTATTTCTTGAATTAGTCTATTAATGTCATATAACTTATGAAAAACCCAATATATCTTAACACACCATGAAAATATGTTTCCAATATTTACATTAAAATGTCAATTTATGTTTATTATAATATACATCATTAACAAAATCCTATGTATATTTAAATATACACGTATATGGTTAAAAATACCTAATGACACATATAATATAGGAAATTATTATTTCAGGGTCAGTCCTTATAACCCCCTTCTTGGGATTACATGGTTTAAAATTCATTAGAATAATTGTCTTGTACCTATAAAAATCCAACACTTAATAGTCAAATATCATTTTTTTTCTGGTCATAAAAATGAAATATAGATCACTAGATATATGTTTATGAATATTTCCATTACATTTCATGTACCATATTATATTGGGTAACTCATATAACATTTTGATGTGATAGATATTCTAAAGACATTATAACATTAATGTTACATAGAAGAACACTCATAATGTTATAGAATATTTATTAATATTCATGTGATAAAATGTAAAATGTTATTTTGTTCTTGGGAATTAATTACTACCCATCCAATTAAAGTTTCTTCAGAGGGGGACTTAATAAAATATTCCTATAGGGGTTTAAACAAGTAAATAATGTTTTTGAAAGGTATTTTGATCCATAAATTCATAGGGATTATGGTCATTTAAGGTGGGAGACTGTAGCAGATGAATTATTCATCTATAATTTATCAATCATTGTATAATTCTTTTTATAATAGACTGGAGTGATATTTTTTAGACTACATAAAAGATCATTTATGAAGGGGTAATCCTTGATCTAATATTATAAAGAAGTGGTTTACATAATATAAGGAAACACATTCATTATGAATCCAGTAGACTATTTAAAATTTAATTCCATATGTAAATGAGAGGTTTCTATGGAGGATAAATGAGTTTAAGGACAGTGGCTATAATAAAAATTTATAGATAGCCCTCTATGATGAAATTACAAGATGTAAACAAAAGGGGTCTTATTCAAGGCCATTAAGAAACCAATAAAAAAATCTTATTTGAGTCAGTAATGGCCATAGAGAAGATACTTGGGACTCCATATTATTTTTATTCACTATATAAATGACTATGTATGGTAATTTATCTCAAAATTCATTATTTTTAATGATTATATCTCAGTAAAGTAATTTGGTTGGTCATCTAGAGGAGTCGCGGAAAAAAATGATGAAGAAATGAAATGTAGGGTTTTTAATAATGAAAAAATGCAAAATAAAGAACCCAAAAAGTTTAAACAATGATATAGAAAATGTATAAAATAACATACCATGGATTATATTCTTGATTCATCTGATGGATCATAGTGGAGTCGTGCCAACAGTAGAGGAGTTCCACAAGATCTTTAGAATCGCGATGACTGAGTGCGGGTAATGGGTTTTTAAAAAAGATCAGATAAATTTTTAACAGTGGTTTCATAATGTAACTGATAAATCTCCCTTTTATTAGTGTTAAATTGATAAGCGTTGATAAAATTAATATTTATCAGTGATAAAAAAGAACTGATATATCTCGATATTTATCAGCACTCCGAAAACACTGATTAAGGGTAACCTTTATCAGTGATAAAATAAAGAACTGATATAGTAGGAATTTTATCTATTATTTCATTTAGAAGTGATAAATATGAGATTCCTCAATGCATTGTTCTATCACTTCTATATATTGACACTGTTAAAGGCTAGTTTTGTAGTAGTGAAAAATCCATTACTGATTTTGTAACTTTTGAACTGTAAACCCCATTAAAGGAAGATCATAAATTTGATTTGTAAATTAAAATAATCTTAGGTATAAGTATCATAAATTCGTTTATAGGAATTATGTACACCTTATAAAAGAAACACGTGGTGAATATAGCATTTGTCTCATAAAAAGTAAAATTGAGATGAAAATCCCTTACCTAATGTCTTGAATTCCATAGTACATCTTCAAACTAAATATATAATAAATATAAGTTTTATATATATATATATATTAAAAAAATTGTATATATTATAACATATATTATTTTCTAATGACTTTTTATTATCTTTTTATTAACAATTTCATGATAAATTTACATTTTGGGTAATAACTGCATTGTTTTTATATATATTTTGATTTATTATTTTTGGTCCTCTTAATTTGATCATGATATCATCATATAGATATTTTTAACCATGATATAAATATCATATAAATTCATTATATATGTATTATGATTAATCCATAAAATTTAGGGATAGAAAATGAAATACACCATTCATAGAGATGGTAAATCATACTTACAAATGAATATTGTTTAACTTTTCTTTTCAGATTGAAAGAAATAAAGTTAAATGATATATTATAATTATATAATCAATTTTATGGCATATATATCACATAGTTTCATTAAATCCATCCTTATTAATTTATGTGTAATGTATAAACTAATCACATCACTTCGTGTGGTGGTAGTCAGATGTACATACAAGCGGTGTTATTAAATTCCCATGAAATGGTGAGTATGAATTTATGTGTGATATAATAATTACATAAGTATAATAATATCATAAATATCATATATAAAAATTAAATCTATCATTATTTTTATCATGGGGAGGTGGTAATGAAAAAATGAATGACATTGGTTCGTAAGGCAGTAGTCCACCATATACACGAATGATAATTTCATAACCCATTTGATGGAAGTGAAGATTTTTGTAGGACATAAACTTAATATAAATGCCCTAATTATATTTAATATAATTATTATATTATATTATTATTGTATAATAATAATTTGAGGAGGTTTAATAAGAAATAAAATAAACATTGTTGATGAATGTTACCTCTCCTTCAGGTATCATCCTTAGGCTTGCACCAGAAGCCTTCCAAGGTTGAATTTCATTCAAAACTAAGGCTTCAAGAATGATATAATGGGATTTTTATGTTATTTAAGTAGGTGTTTTCTGATCCAAAAGTTTTTTAAGGTGTGAAGAAGAGAGATGAGTGGTAGCTTTTATAAGTGAGGTGAGTGGCACACTTCTAATTATTTTAAAATAAAAAGTGTAGCAATTTTTTTATAACTACAAAAGGTTATAAAATGGACAATTATAAATAATAGAAGATAAAAGATTATCATATTTCCATAAAATGGGTTTTTGAAAGGTTTTCAATTATTTTTAAATCTTAAAATTTTATTTTAACCCCCAGTAAACCCATTTTTACAATAAATGCGGTAAATATTAGTTAATTTTTTTACTATTCATTTTGGTCAAAAATTTTTGTTAAACCTATTAGATAATATAAATTTTTTTATTAAAAATATTTAATCCATTTTTATAAATTCCATTCACATATGTGGAAAAATTTAATTTAAAATTAATCTCACAGGCGCGATGAGAAAGCGGGTTTTCAAAAAGAAAATGTTCAATAGGATACAAAGTTTTTATATTAAAATTAAATATTTAATCAATTCCAATAACCTAAATTGAATTATTGGATTTATAATTGAACAAATTTTACTTTAAAAAATTATAATATAATTTAACTATATAAATAAATTAAATTAAAAAACAATTTTCAATTAAAATTCAGTATTTCTCACTATTCATCACAAAAATGAAACATTTCAAAAAAATCCAAAAAAATAACCATAAAATAAACATGAAATTAATATTAAAAATTGAAGTTTATTTTATAAAATTAATTATCTAAAAGTGTAAAAAATTAATTTAATTATTTTTTACAAAAAATAATATAAAAAATTTGAGAACAAATATTTTTGAAACATATAAATATTTTAACAAAAAATTTGTATTTTTTTATCAATATGCATATTTATCTAAAACCATTACACATAATATTTAAAATTTGGATATTACTATTCATCTCATTAAGTTTTCTAGCTGGGTTATAATGGTCGCATTTGAATAATAATATTAATAACAGTTCATGGTTTTGTTAAAATTCAATATAATGTGTAACACAAACTAACCAAATGTTGTATATTGTGTAGAGTTAACTTGGTGTCTCATATAACTAATTCTTTATATAATATTTCAGATAAATTTAATTTATTTAAAAAAAATCCCAAAAACATAGGGTGTTACATTCTACCCCCCTAAAAATGAATTTTAACCTCGAAATTCATCACTCCGATACAAAAAATGAGGATAATTATACCTCTTAATATCCTAAAGTTCCTATATATCTTCCTAAAAATATTTGTTTCACCAAAACAAATTTTACTAGGTGAGTGGTATTATTACATAGAACTTTATCAGTATGATCCAACAACTCCAATGGTTATTCCTCATAAAAAAGCTCTTAAATATGTGGTATGGACTCTCAGTTTATAACTTATGAAGGGTCAGGTATGTAATTCCATAGGAGATATACATGGAACACATCATAGACTTGAGAGGGATTTATTGTAAGTGTCGTCTTATAGGATAACATCTTTATATAATCATTAATATCAAAGGGACTAATATACATAGAGCTCAATTTCCATTTCTTACTAAATCTCATAATCTTCTTCCATAAATAAATTCTTAGAAATGCCTTATCACTAACATTAAATTCATGAACATAATGATGATTATCAGTATAACTTTTATGAAAACTCTGATCTTCCTTAATGTGTTGGTTAATATTTCAAACCTTCTCTGTCATTTCTTCCGTTATCTCATGTCCCGATAGCTTTCTTTATCCAGCTTTATTGCAGCAAATTAGAGCTCTACATTTACTTTTATATAGGGATTCATAAGGATCCATTTGAATTCTTGACTGAAATATATTTTTCTTAAAAATCTAAGATAGTGGATGGTGTGCATCCCAACCATCTTTAAAATCTAATTAACAATATATCAACATATCCTCTGTAGTTTTAATTATTCTCTCAAACTGACCATTTATCTAAGGATAATAAGCAGTACTGAAACTTAACTTTTTATTAAGAGCGTGAAAAATAATTAACCAAAACTTTATGGTAAACCTTGGATCCTGACCAGACATAATTTAATATAGTAATATATGAAAACTTACCACATTCTTAATTTATATCCTAGAAAGATGATCCAGAGATAAGTCTTCTTTGATAGTGATAAAGTGTTCTGACTTAATAAGGTGATCGATTATAACCCATATAGCATTGTACCCTTTAGATGTTTTGGGGGGTCCAATGACCAGATCCATGGTGATGTTTTCCCATTTTCAATCTGGTATGGGTATTGGATGTAACATCCCCTTATAATTTTTTCTTTTAACCAAAACTTACTAACATACCAAGAACTGAGATACAAACTCTGTGATATCTTTATTTATGTCATCCCACCAAAAATACTCTTTCCAATCTCTAAACATATTGGTACTTCTGTGATGAATATAGAATGAATAATTCTGAACTTCATCTAACGAAATCCTTCTCAAAATCTAGTATAGACAGGATATATACAAAGTTATTAAACCTTTTCATGCCATTATGATCAAGGTTACACTCGAGAACATTTTTGAGCTTCATTTATAGCTCTATGTCTTCCTTCTACACCTGTTTAATATTCACTTGTATAGATGGTTGGACATTAAATTGAGAAATATAATATTTTCCCCTTCCTTTAGTATTTCCATATTCTTTATTTTAAAGCCAATAAATATTGGATCTTTTGTAATCCTGTTAATGGATAAGCTATCATGATCCTTTTGACTCAAAGCATTGGCCACCATGTTTAAATTCATTGAGTGGTAATTTAATAAGCTATAATAATCTTTAATCAAATATTATAATATTTATTGGAACATATTCAACTCCTTCTATGTGAATATATACTTTAAATATTTATGATCAGTATATATCTCACACTTCTCTCCATAAATATAATGCATCTATATCTTAAATGAAAAAAATACCACATCTAACTCCAAATCATTAGTTGGGTAATGTTTCCAATGAATATTAAATTTTTGTGATATATAATATATAACCATGTTATTATATATAATAACAATTCAAAATCCCTTCTTGGATGCATCACTATAGATTACAAGCCCTTCTTCACTACATGGTATTGTAAGCATGGGTGTACTGACTAATCTTCTCTTTAGTTCTCCAAATGTTTTCCCACATTCATATTTCTAGTGGAACTTGGATCCCTTCCAAGTTCACATGGTCAAAGGATTAGATATTCATGATAATTTATCCAAAAACTATCGATAATATCAAGATAAACCAAGAAAAATATGGATCTTAGTCACCGTGGTTGGTCTTGGCCAACATTCAATAGCCTCTATCTTTGATGGATATACTTATGTACCCTCTCTTGAGATTATATAACCCAAAACTGAAACCTTTCTCATCAAAAATTCACAAATTGAAAATTTTTCATATATTTTCTCCTTCCTTAGGGTCTTTAGTACAATTCTCAAGTGATCTTCATGCTCTCCCTTCCTCTTTGAGTAGATAAGAATATTGTCTATAAAAACAACTACAAACTGATCAAGGTAATATTTAATGACTCTATTAATTAAATCCATGAATATAGCATGTTAATTAGTAAGACCTCATGTAATCACTATATATTCATGGTTTCTATACCATGTATATAGTGTTGTATTGGGTATACCCTCCTTCTGGACACTTACTTAATGATATTTAGAACAGAGGTCAAAAAAGGAAAATATTGAGGCAATTCATTTGATCAATCAAGTCATAAATATGTGTAGGGGTATTCTTATTCTTAATTTTGATCTTTTTTATCTCTCTATAATAAATACATAGTCACATTGATCAATCTTGTTGCACACATGGTTTAAAACTCCTAAGGGATATTCTTTGGGAATTCACAAACTCTTTATAAACTATCATGAAGGATTTAAATAGAAGTTGACTATGAATGAACTATGAAAAACCTAAGGTGTCATATACTATCTTAGGTGTCATGATTTAGACATAATATTAGTGGTTTTCATGATTATGTGGTTCCCCATTATGTTTACTATATCTTACACTATTATTTTGGTTCTAGTCAATGGATGGAACCTGAAGGAACCACGTTAATGCAGAGGGTTGATGAAAAATGAAATGATTGTCCTCATAATAATCCAAATATTATTGGAGGTAGAATAAAAAATATCAGTTCTCTACTAATGAAACTTTCTAAAGATATGAATCATGTTCAACTTCCAAACTAGAAAAGGATAGAAAACAACTTTTTGAAAAATAGGTTCTTGCACTCATCCTAGTCCATGGATTCAATTTCATCTTTTCCTCATATTTTTTATAAGACTACACCATTGATCTTTTTCACCTTCCAAATAGTTGAAAAAAATTAATTTTTCATGTTTTGAACACTGTATAAAGAAAAATAAATTCTCAATGGTGTCGATCCATTATTTTAAAAAAAGTAGATCAAAGACCAATTGAAATAATTTGGACGTTCTTTATAAAGGACTCAACAGAATTGTGTTCCCTCCTTTGTTCAGTAGGAATTCCAACATGATTCATATCTAAAGAAAGTTGTGTCAGAATAAAAATGATAATTTTCATTATATTTACCATAACATTTAGATTCTCACGAGGTAAATCATTTAATTTTCCATCACACTCAACCATAACATGGTTTCTTCAGGTTCTATCCATTGACTAAAACTAAAAATCATAGTGCAAGAAACAATAATCCTGATAGGGAACCACATAATCATTAAAAACCACTTATATAATGTCTAAATCATGACAACTTCTTTAATATATGACACATTAGGATTATCCTATTTCATTTATAGTTATAATATATTTAAATACCTTTTGAATAACCAAAAGGTATCCCCTAGGAGTGTTAATCCAAGTGTGTATTAAGATCCATTTTCATGCACTAAGGGATGATCAAATCTAGATAAATGCACCCTTTTTGAACTTATTACCTCTAGGTACCTTTTTTTCAGATCCAAATCCACTTTTAGTATCTAGATGGTGATTTAGTTTCTTATAAACCACTCACTCTATCCTTTACCAAAATTCCAATTCATTTTTTATACTATAAATTATCCTTAGACTTATCCTTAGACATGCCCTTAGGGATCTCACAATTGTTTTATCATCCTATTTTCCAAAGGAAAAATAAAAATTTACTATTATACCAACTATAGTGACCCGTTCTTATCATACATAGATGTTGCGTCATGTTTTATAGATATTCATTACATTACATAAACACACGCTTGAGCACCATGATATTTTAGTGACTTTGGAAACATGGAAACAAAAAAATGGTATATTTCTAAACTAAATCATCTCCCACTATGATCTTAATAACAATAATAATTATTATAAATATCATAAATAATAAATCTCTTCATAATCTAGGGAGAAGAGACATAAGAAAGGGTGATTTTAGATGCTTAGTAAGGGTAAAAAATGGAGATATGTAAGCATAACATGAACATAATGGTATGAAAACATGAGAATAACATTTTAAAACCATACCCTTCATATAAAAGATCAAAATCTTGAGTCATGGAATATTGACTACCAGTTTATAAGATATAAACTGTAAGGGAATCAAAAAACATGATCCATGAGAACAAAACAAGTACATAATACAAATATTTTTCACATACACATAAGAATAGAAAATCATTTCCATAATAGTAAAGTTTAATTTTCAATGCTATCATAGTGGAATGGGTACACTCCCCAAACTGTAGTATTTATCCAAGTTAACTCTAAAGACCATGATAATAAAAAAAGTCCATTATAAAACTAGTTTCACTCACCATTCCAATCCTGCCTATCTCATGACATATAAAAATTTACCTAATGCATTAGAGGGATATATAGGTCCCACCAATAAAAAAATTAAAATAATATATATGTGTTCCAAAAGATCATAAAACATTCAACATATCATAATCCATGAAATACAGTTGGTTTCATAAAAATTTCATAGTATCATAACATATATAAAAGTGAAAAGTTTAATAATCATTTAATCATATCATAACCCATGCAAAAAAGAAGCAGGTTTCATAATAAATAGATCATGGTATAACCCATGGAAAAATAAATGGGTTTAATAAACATAATTTCATTATAAAAATAAACCACTCAGGGAAATAATAATAATGGTATACTGGGATCATATCAATAGTAATCCAAAATTAACCTCAAAGGATATCATCTTAGATAAAGAATTATTTTGAAATAGTAATCGCTTGGAATTTTTCTTTATGAAAATAAAATTGCGTTAAAAATAAAATTTTAAAACTAAACATTATAAAATATTTTGGAAATAATTTTCTTGGAAAACAAACTTTGAAAACATATAAAGGTAACTTTAAAAATAACTTAAATCATTTCTTGAGGGAAATTTTCTTTCCACATTGAAAAACATCTTTTAAAATATAATGAATTTTTGAAATAATTTTCATTTTAAAATAATTTATTTTAAATATTAAAAATTACCAAATATTAATGAAAATATTTTCCTGAAAAATAAATTTGAAAACTTTTAAGGGAATCTTGTAATCATTTATTGTTCATGATAGTGAGAAATACTGCTCATATCATGCATGTTAAAAGGAAGGTTTCTTTTCAAATTTTCAGTAAAAGACAAATGGGATTGTTTTTAGAAAATTACATGAATATTATTTTAAAAAAATAAAAAAATAACACATAGTAAAAATTTATTTAATAAATAATTTTTTGAAATCATTATTATAAAACATGGATTTGGAAGAAAAAGTGTTTTTGACCAAAAAGATGATTTTTCTTAAAATAATTCTTTTTGAATTTCATAGTACATGAAGAGAGGAAAATGAATGTAAAACATGAATTCTCATGAAAAAAATAGTGTAGAAGAAAATTCATGAGTTTCTTGAGTGATATATTGTAATATTTTATTATTGAAAGCATAATCATAAACAACCTCGATAAACAATGAGAATTCATCATAAAACTCTTACCACTTTAGTAAATTTGACTTGATATCCACAAGAAGGAATATGATTAAATTTAACTTAAAATTTCATGGGGATAAATAAATTCCAGATATTACATATCAAAGGTTATTTTTATACACCTCATAAAGTAAGATAGGTTTATAACATAACATATGTCTCAAAGAAGGCAAATTGAGAAACAAAAATCCCATTCTGATTTGGAAACTTTTGAACTATAAAACCCATGAAAGAGAGATAATAAAATGTATACATAAATAAAAATAATTTTTACTATAATAATAATAAATTAAATTCATGGATAGTATATACAAAATATAAAATAAACATGTGGTGAATATTGAATTTGTCTCACATAAAGTAAAAGTGAGGTGGAAATCCCTTGCCTAAAGTCTTGACATTCATCATACATGTTCAAACCACCTGTATAATAAATATAATTTTATTATATATCTATTTAAAAATAATATTTATGTATATCATACCATATATTATTTTCTTAAATCCTTTTATTACCCATTTATTAATAATTCCATGTTAAAGATATGTTTTGGGTAATAACTGCTTTGTTTTTCATATATGTTTTGATTTTTTATGTTTGGAGAACATAATTTTATCATTATTTAATAATATCTAGAATGTAAAAAATTATTTAAACAAAATATATATTTAGTATATATGTATTTAGAGTAAACTGTAAAAATTATTGACATAAAATAAAATACACCATTCATAGAGGTGGTAGGTCATACGTACGCAGGAATGATGTTTCCATTTTCACTTTGGGTTGAATGAATGAAATATTAATGATATATTATCATTAAAAATAATTTTATTTCATATAAGTTACATATTTTTATTAAAATCATCCTTATTACCTTCCATATAAATCATGGATAAATCACATCGCTTCGTGAGGCAGTAGTCCACCGTTTACATGAGTAATGTTAGCATATTCCTAAAAAATGTATAGTATGAAGTTATGTGTGATATAAAAATTAAATAAGTATAAAAATAATATAAATATCATAAATTAATAATAAATACATCATTATTTCTATCCTTGAGAGGTGGTAATGAAAAAAACGAATGACATCGGTTCGTGAGACGGTTGTCAGACGTACATAGAATGATGATTTTGTAAATAATTTGATGGAATAAAATATGGTTGTAGGTCATTAACTTAACATAAAAAATTATAAATATATGAAATATATTGAGGTTATTATATAATTACGGTATAATAATAATTTAAGGAGGTTGAGGAAGAAATAAAAAATGCTCGTCGATGAACGATACCTCTTCTTCAGGTATCCCTCTTAAGTTTTCTCCAAAATCCTTCATGTGTTGTCCAAACCCAAATGGTTTGAAGTTATGAATAATATAGGATATGTGTAACCATTTATAAGTGTGGTGAGCAGCATAGTTGTAATTTTTTGAAACTAAAAAGGAGTAACCATGTTTTTATCAAGGAAAAAGGTTCCAAAATGGACCATTAGCGATCCTATAAGATATAAGGTCAACATATGTCCATAAAATGGGTTTTGGATAAGTTTTTGGTTATTTTTAACCCTTATCATTTTATTTTAACCCCCCCGGTAAACCCATTTTACCTTAACCGCGGTAAATATTTTTTTATCGTTTTTACTATTCATTTCTGTACAAAATACTAATTTAACCTTATTATATATTATAAATTATTCTGATTCATAATATTTAATTCATTTTCCCAATTACATTCACAAAATTTGAAAATTTAATTTAAAATTAATCTCTTAGATGTGAGAAGAAAGCATGTTTTTAAATAGAAAATGCTCAAATGTTTATAAAGATTTTATATCAAAATTAAAAATGAAATTGATTCCAATTACATAAATTTTATTATTGGATGTATAGTTAAACTAATATTACTTTTAAACAAAGTTAAAATATAATTTAACTTCACAAATAAATTAAAAAAATGGAAGTTCTCAATTAAAATCCAATGTTTTTTACTATTCATTTAAAAATTAAACATTTTAATAAAACACAAAAAATAACCCTAAGATAATTTTGACATTATGATTTCAAAAATTATGATTATATTATCATAATAATTATCTAAATGTGTTAAAAAAATTACTATTGTTCACAAAAATATTAAAAACGCATTTTTTAGAAAAAGTGTTTTCAAAACATATAAAGATTTTAACGAAAATTATGTACTTTTTTTCCCAATAAACATTTTCCTTATATAAAACCATTGCGTATAATGTTTAAAAGGTATATATTACGATTCATAATTCCAATTTTAATGTCTATGTTATAATAGTCACGTTGGAATAATAATATTAATGGTATATCATGGTTTTTTAAAACACAGTGTCATGTGAAACTCATGATAACACCATATGGAATGTAACACAGGCTTAACATGGTTTTTTGTTTAATAAAATCCTAACTTGGTGTTTCATGTAATTCAAGATATCAAGGAAATTTAATTTATTCAAAAAAATAGAAAAAAAGGGGTGTTACATGATTTGTTATACATCTATGATTACAAAATCTTTCCCACATTTACAAACTAATGACCTTTAAATTTATAGTTTTATGGAGATAATAAAAAGTATGAACTACTTAATATCAAGTATTATAAACAGATAGACATTTTCCAACAATATTATAAGTTAATAAATCTATAATGAGTCTTCAAAATCTCCTTTAAATTAACCATAGAGGAAACTATTCTAGGATTAGTATACTGGAGAAATGGAAACATAACAAAGGGTTAAGATAAAATTACCAATAAGGGTGAACATAATAATAAAAAATAACATAAGATACCTAAGTCATTACATGATACCATAATTATAATGACTAGAAACTTGAGATCATGTGTAACACCCCAAGCTTCTACGGTACGCTTCTCTTTGAATAATGTTATAGCGTGTGTTGTACGCAACACCGAGTTCTAACACACCATAACTAATCAAACTAGCCGTTATGAATAGTAATACCTACTTTTTGAAATTATATATATTTTATATTTGAAAATGGACTTCATTTTTGGATTCGGAATATCGAATTTAGCCTAAGGTGAAATTTTGGTACATTTCGGATAACTTTCATATTTTGATGAATAGTGAAAATTACTAAGTTTTAATTAAAAACAACTTTTTTAATCAAAATAATTAATAGTGATAAATTATGAATTTGAGTGGTTTTAAATTATATTTAGAATATATTTTTAACATTTAATAAAATGTTGGTCATTGGACATAATTTTACAATTAAACCGAACATAAACGAGTGTCAATCTTTTGATAGTTATTATCTCTTAAAAACACGTTTTTTGTTTTGACAGCGGGAATTAATTTTAAATTAATTTCTGCCACTTCTGTGTTTTGAATTTAGGAAAATGGATTCCATATTTGGAATCAGGATGTTCAAATTTTGTAAATAGGCAACTTTTGTTTTTAGACATTTTGAATAATTACTGCGGTAAATATTTTATTTACCATGGTTAAGGGTAAATCCGGTAAATAAGGGTTAAAAAATAATATTATAATAATAATAAATTACCCTAAAACGTGTATTAAATATATTGGTTGATACATGGTCGACCATGGGAATATTTGGGTCTATTTTGGGACCCCATGGATCCACTTGTAAGTGATAATGACACTTTATTTTAATTAAGTTAAAATGAATACAAAAATGACACAAGCATATATCTTTTAGAAAAACAATTGTTACATAGGGTTATATATGTTGGATTTTAGATTATAAATATTCATTAGAAATCTAAAAGGATTTACTACATAATGATATTTTATTTATAATTTTTAGACATTAAAAAATTTATTTTATTTATGACACAATGATGATGCAGTAATTACTATAATAGTGAAAAATTAAAATAATTGATATTATAAATACCCAAATAAATATAATATGAAACTTTTAATGAATTAAACTAATTTTCTAGGATAATATGATATATTAGGATTGATTTAATTGACTTTGTTCGAAGTAATCAATCTGTTATGAGTTTCACAAAAATCAACTATTGAATAGTGTCAAAATTGACATAAAAGAGTTCTTAAAACAAATATTATATTATTAATTGATATTAAATTCCTAAAAATCTAAGGTTCGGCCAAGAGACTTATATCATGATAGGTTCATCATTAATGTACCACTTGGGGGTCGCTTGGATGTATATAGTAAGTTTATTAACCATATTATATAAAAATACAAAGAGACATTGTAAAAGTGAAACTAATTAACTTAGAGTTAATACTTAAAGATAAGGTTAATATAAGTACCCAAACCTGTCTAAATTCTATTTTCTGAGTGGTTTTAGACCTATCCCCACCTTAACCTTTTAATAATAAGCTTTGGAGCCATTATAAACCGAATATGAATTTATTATAAATTAATATTTCTAGCTTTTCCAAAGGTGCCCCTCACCCCTCTTATAAAAGGGCACTCCTCCTTCTCATTTCTTCACACCTTCAAGCCACTTGGCTCGTCCAAAATCTGCCCAAATACTCTCCCAACATCCCTCACTACAACCTAGAGGCCTTATTTTGATCAGAAAGCCAACCTAGGGAGCCCTTTTGATCAAATCAAAAGGAAGAACCCGAAGAAGAGGTAATGATTTCACCACCCTTCTCCAAGTTCATTTCGTCTTCCACCTCTTCTTCCTTTGTTCTTACCATTCTAAAATAATAACTCAAGTATCTCACATATACTGTGATGTTATTATAAATATGGTACAACCATATTCAGTATTCTATCCACCCTTTGAATAACATGTCACCATACGTGCGTACGTACGGACTACCGTCTCCACGTCGTGGTGTAATTGTTATTCAATATAATATTATTTGGATGGGTATAATAATGATGTGTAACTCATGTAAATAATAAATATAACATGTTAATGATTCTTTATATATGATATACCATCCATTTATATATTATTTTAATATCAAAAGAATGATATTGTCGCTCGTGCGTACGTACGGACTACCGTCTCCACGAACGCGATGAGATTCATTCTTCATCGTATCCATTCAAGTATAATTATCATTTGATGATTGAAAAATGAGGTTTAAGGACTAGATATCATTCTGGATATGAATAAGATACAACAACCATGGCTTATGTAACAAAACATATAAAAGAAAATGAGTAAGTTAACTCCCGAAACGACGATAATTCTAAGATATTATTAACAAATCAATGTTAAAAGATCATATATGATATCATATTATTATATATGATTCTTGTATAATTTAATAAAAACCATTTCACCATTATACAGGAGGTTAACCTACTCCAACCAAGGAAAAGTACAAGGTAAGGGTTTACTTTACAACCTCTTCATTATCCAAGGTTGTTTATACGTAATAATCTACTGGGATCTCTTTATCATCCACATCCATGTTTCTTAAAAATTCATTTCAAAACATTTTTACTATTTACTAGAATATGAGTAAAAGTCATTTATACCCTTTTTTACTTTTATAAGTGGTTTATAAAGGAATCTTTCGGTCGTTTTCAAAACAAGGTCCTTTTTAACCTTTTCGACAGAATTAAGGTAAGAATGTTTTTTTTAACGGCGGGTGCGGCTATTTTCCGCCGTTATAAAATCTTCAAAGCTTCCCTTACAAGCTTATAAGAATATTTTCAAAGAAAATGTTTTATTTTATATGGATCTTAAATTATTTCAAAATAAAAGGAGATATTTCTTTAAAAAGAATTTTGATTTCATCTATGTCAACATCCTTTGATGGATTTTAAGATTATTTGAAGTTGATTTATTATGATACAAAACTTCTATATTGTATTGAAGGTTTTGTGATATGTTTGACTGTGGATGTGCTATTTTTATACCATTCATAGTTTATGGTGAAAGTATTGACATTTCATATTCTAGTTTTAATATGAATGTTTATGTTATGTTTAAACCTTTTCATATGGGAATGCATTGGACTTAATATGTGACGGGTGGAGCCCGCTATAGTTCCTCGATGCATTGGTAGGTCTCATGAGACAAACTAGTGTCTTGGCACAAGGCCTTGACAAAATCTTATTTGTAGTCTTGGCACGAGGCCTTGGCTATGTGGTTATGATAGTCTGGCATTATGCATTCCAACATTATGAAAGTGGTTATTGATTTTTGCATGTGATTATTCGATTAGTAGAATATCCATGTGAATAAGTAAATGGCATTATTTCATTTTATTTATGCCATACCATGTTGAAAGTTCATATTTAAAAGTCTTTTGTTTTAGTTATACATTGCCTTAAATGTTTATTCTTATTTATGAAAGTTTCCGCTATATTGTTATCCTTACTGGGCATTTGAGCTCACCCCTTTTCTATGTTTTATTTTTCCCAGGATGTGAAGAAGTAAGTTATGAATGACCTGCAGGGATTTTATGAGGAGTTAATAGTGTGGATTGTGGAAACATTATGTTGTTGTAGTAGTTTTTCATTTTATGATGTAATGTAAAACTTATGAATATATCTAGTGTTTCCAAGGCTACTAAACCAATCGGTCTTTCGAGATTTGATCTTTCTTGTGATCATGCCAATGTTATGTAATAATGCACCGACTCTGGGTAACTGGGGTCGGGACGTTACAGTTGATATCAGAGGAAGTTTAGTACAAACCTTGGAATCTAGATTTAGATAAACTCTGATTAGAGCACGTAGACCTAAGATGAACTTTGAGGATTAGTATAGAAGAACTTCCTAGAATTTTGGTATTGTAGAGATTTTGTGAGTTTTCCAAGCAATACATCCCTGTCTGGATACGAGCAGGTAGAGGCGGCTCTGGAACAGATGTACCTAGGGGTAAAACCCGAAAACACCGCTTTGAGCTAGACTCGAACGGGAACTGGTGCACGACAACGGGCCTTGCTGCACTCTTGGTTACGACACTCCCGGGGGATATGCATAGGATAATTCTCATTTTCTTTACAAACCATTATGAAGGGTTTATGAGTATATACATCCTCAAATGAAACATTCTTATGATTATGGATTATATCCATAAATAGTTCAATTTATGTTAAGTGTTTTATAAGTATGGGATTATGTATTTTGATTCATAAACTGATCTAGTTTATGCCATTGTTTAGAAATGGCGTCTAGTGGAAGAAATGGAAACTGTATCAATGCACGCACTCCATGTAGGGATTTCCCTCCCGCTCAAGATAATTATAGTGGGGCTGGTGATGCAACTGGTGCTGATCAGCTAATCACCATACTGGGACAACTTACTCAGGTTATGAATAATAACCTTACCCGTATGGAGCACCCTGATCCGCATCGTGGAGGATCAATGTTAGATCGATTCATGAGGCAACAACCACCAACGTTCAATGGGAATACAAATCCCTTAGTAGCTGAGCAAAGGATATTTTCCCTAGAGAAAATATTTCAGGCTTTGGGGAGCAGTGAAAGAGAAAAAGTTATCATGGCAGTTTACCGCCTCACTGGAGATGCTGATCAATGGTGGTCATTGATTCAAAATACGAAGGAAGATGATGAAGTATAAAATATGGAATGGAGGGAGTTCAAAGATATGTTTTTAGAAAAATACTTCCCTCGCGACCATCGAGCAGATATGGAAAGGCAATTTCTGAGTCTGAGACAAAAGGAGGATGAGAATGTCACGAAGTATGAGGCTAACTTTACAAGGTTAGCGAGGTACTCTGGTGATTATATTCGTAACCCAAGAAGTAAGATTGATCGTTTCTTTGATGGGTTAAAACCATTTCTCCGTCGAGCGTTAGTCTCACAATCCTTTTCATCGTACGAAGACATTGTCTCATGTGCTATCAAGACCGAAAAGGAATTCTCTAAGTCTTATGACTTTAAAGAAAAGCAAGAGAAGAAGAGACCTGCTGATCAATCTGGGAATGGAAATAAGGGGAAGAAGGGAAAGGTTGAATATCCATCTTGTGGTAAATGCGGGAAGAAACATCCTGGTACTTGCTTGAAGGGAATGGGAGTCTGTTACAAGTGTGGTAAAAAAGGCCACCAAGCTCATGATTGCAAATGGAAGAAGGAAGCTACCAACGTTCAGTGCTACAATTGCAGGGAGATGGGGCATTATGAAAATGCATGTCCTAAGCGTCAGGAGAACTTACCTCAGAAAAGGCCAAGGGATCAAGGCCAAGCTTATGCTATCACTACCGCTGAGGTAGAAGCTCCGAAAGACGTGGTGGAAGGTAATTTAATGGTTTCCTCAAGTTTAGCAAATGCATTATTTGATTCTGGATCATCGCATTGTTTCATATCTTCCCAGTTTGCTAAGAAAATTAGATATTTCCAATTTGATTTAATAAGGGAGTTGTCAGTCAAAACTCCTAAGGGAAGTATCATTGCAACAAAGTTTTGTGAATCAGTCCCCATTAGAGCACATAAATTTTCTTTATCTGCTGATCTCATCGTCATACCTATGATTGAGTTTGATATAATACTCGGTATGGACTGGCTTTCGGACTATGATGCGAAGATTTATTGTAAGAAGAAAGAGGTTACGATTCTTGATGATAATGATAAGGAGCACCTTATTTTTTAGAGCAGAATCGTCACCACCTAATTCTTATTTAGATCCACCCCCAGTAGCTCAACTTAATTCAATTATTGGGGAGGAAGAGAATGAAATAACTGTCGGTGAGGAAAGGAATGTTCAAATAGAGGATGTACCTGTTGTGAAAGAATTTGTAGATGTATTTCCGGAAGATTTACCTGGACATCCTCCAGAACGAGAAGTTGAGTTTTCTATTGATTTGATTCCTGGATCAAGGCCTATATCGAAGACCCCTTATAGAATGGCCACTGTAGAGTTAGTCGAACTAAAGAAACAACTAGAGGAATTGAGTAATAAGGGATTTATTCGCCCTAGTGTTTCTCCATGGGGAGCCCCTGTTCTTTTTGTTAAAAAGAAAGATGGATCTATGAGGTTATGTATCGACTACAGGGAGATCAATGCTATAACGATAAAGAACAAGTATCCCCTACCTCGTATTGATGATTTATTTGACCAACTGCATGGAGCTCAATACTTTTCAAAGATTGACCTTCGATCTGGATACCATCAGTTGTGTGTGAAGAAGGAAGACATTCCGAAAACAGCATTTCGAACCAGGTACGGGCATTACGAGTTTACTGTAATGCCGTTTGGATTGACTAATGCACCCTCTGTATTCATGGATCTAATGAATAGAGTTTTCAAGGAGTATCTCGATGAATTTTTGGTGGTATTTATTGATGATATCTTGGTATACTCCAAAACCTACGAAGATCATGAAAATCACTTGCGCATTATCTTGAAGACTCTGAGGAGGCATGAATTATATGGGAAGTTTAGCAAGTGTGAATTCTGGCTTCAGGAGATTTCTTTTCTTGGCCATATTGTCTCTAAAGATGGAATCTCTATTGATCCTTCTAAGACCAAGGCAATCCAAGAATGGCCAGCACCTACGAGTATAACTGAGGTACGTAGTTTTATTGGTTTGGCAGGTTATTATCGACGTTTCGTCCAGAATTTTGCCCGATTGGCTAACCCATTAACGAAGCTCACACGTAAAGGGGTTAAATTTGTTTGGACAAAAGAGTGTGAAGAATGTTTCGAAGAACTGAAGAGAAGATTAGTAAATGCTCCTATATTGACTCTACCGTCGGGGAATGATGGGTTCGTTATTTATAGTGATGCATCGAAGAAAGGACTTGGTTGTGTCCTTATGCAGAATGATAGAGTTATTGCCTATGCATCACGATAGTTGAAAATTCATGAACAAAACTATCCTACTCATGATCTCGAGTTAGCAGCAGTGATCTTTGCTTTGAAGATATGGAGGCACTACCTTTATGGTGAAAAATGTGAGATTTATACTAATCACAAGAGTTTGAAGTATATTTTCTCACAAAAAGAACTCAACATGAGGCAAAGGAGATGGCTTGAATTACTCAAGGATTATGATTGTACGATACACTACCACCCAGGGAAGGCAAACAAGGTGGAAGATGCTTTGAGTAGAAAAGACCATGGAGTTTTGAACAATATGAGAATTGAAAGGGATCCAATTTTCATGGATCTAGTAAAGATGGACATGGGAATAACCAGGGAAGGTGAAATATCAATGGTTTTTCAAATGGTTGCCAAACCATCTTTACTAGAAAGGATTAAGAGTTCTCAGACCGATGATGAAGAATTCCACAAGAAGATTAAAGCTGCGAATGATGGGAGATTGAGAGACTTTGTGTATGAAGATGGAATTTTGAAATTCGGGAAGAGACTTTGTGTTCCCAATATACCTGATCTAAAAAGGGAATTGCTGGATGATGCTCAGAGTTCCAATTTCTCTATACACCCTGGGAGCACCAAAATGTATAGAGATTTGAAGGAACATTTTTGGTGGGACAACATGAAGAGGGAGATTTCTGATTTTGTGTCAAGATGTATGGTTTGTCAACAAGTGAAAGCTGGAAGGCAACAGCCTGGAGGAGTCATGCAACCTCTTCCCATACCGGAGTGGAAATGGGACAATGTTACGATGGACTTTGTCATGGGGCTACCAAAGACTCCTAGAAGGAACGATGCAATATGGGTTATTGTTGATCGTCTTACCAAGACAACACATTTTCTTGCTATAAGAGAAGATCTACCCCTGGAACGTCTAGAAAGACTATATATTAATGAAGTTGTGAGACTTCATGGAGTACCCCTATCGATTGTTTCTGACCGTGATCCCCGTTTTACTTCAATATTCTGGAAAAGTCTTCAGAAATCCCTGGATACTGAACTTCATTTGAGCACTGCTTACCACCCTCAGACAGACGGACAATCAGAATGGACTATTCAAACCTTAGAAGACATGTTGAGATCTTGCTCACTTGACTTTCAGGGTATGTGGGATCAATATTTACCTTTGGTAGAATTTTCCTATAATAATAGCTTCCATTCGAGTATTCATATGGCACCATATGAAGCGTTATACGGAAAGAGATGTCGTACACCAACCTGTTGGGATGACATTGGTGAAAGAAAACTTGTAGGCCCAGAACTGGTGGAGGAAACGGTGGAAAAGGTGAAAGTAATCCAAAATCACATCAAAGCAGCTCAAAGTAGGCAGAAGAGCTATGCCGATAATCGAAGGAAGGATTTGGAATTTCAAGTCAGTGATCATGTTTTTCTGAAGGTATCTCCATGGAAGGGAGTCATACGTTTTGGTAAGAAAGGTAAATTGAGTCCCAGGTACATCGGACCTTTCGAAATTCTAGAACAAATTGGGGTTGTAGCTTACCGATTGGCAATGCCGCCAAGTCTCTCCAAAGTTCACGATGTGTTCCACGTATCTCTATTGAGGAAATACATGCCTGATCCGACGCATGTACTCACCTATGAGGAATTAGAACTGGAACCCGATCTGTCTTATTGCGAAGAGCCCGTCAAGATTCTTGATACGAGAGAACAAGTGCTGAGAAACCGGACGACGCGTCTGGTAAAAGTTTTGTGGAGAAACCATAAGATGGAAGAGGCAACGTGGGAACCCGAGGAACTTATGATGAAGAACCACCCGAGTCTTTTTATGCAGTAATACCCTAGAAATTGCGAGGACGCAATTATTTGAAGGAGGGGAGAATATAACACCCCAAGCTTCTACGGTACGCTTCTCTTTGAATAATGTGATAGCGTGTGTTGTACGCAACACCGAGTTCTAACACACCATAACTAATCAAACTAGCCGTTATGAATAGTAATACCTACTTTTTGAAATTATATATATTTTATATTTGAAAATGGACTTCATTTTTGGATTCGGAATATCGAATTTAGCCTAAGGTGAAATTTTGGTACATTTCAGATAACTTTCATATTTTGATGAATAGTGAAAATTACTAAGTTTTAATTAAAAACAACTTTTTTAATCAAAATAATTAATAGTGATAAATTATGAATTTGAGTGGTTTTAAAGTATATTTAGAATATATTTTTAACATTTAATAAAATGTTGGTCATTGGACATAATTTTACAATTAAACCAAACATAAACGAGTGTCAATCTTTTGATAGTTATTATCTCTTAAAAACACGCTTTTTGTTTTGACAGCGGGAATTAATTTTAAATTAATTTCTGCCACTTCTGTGTTTTGAATTTAGGAAAATGGATTCCATATTTGGAATCAGGATTTTCAAATTGTGTAAATAGGTAACTTTTTTTTTTAGACATTTTGAATAATTACTGCGGTAAATATTTTATTTACCATGGTTAAGGGTAAATCCGGTAAATAAGGGTTAAAAAATAATATTATAATAATACTAAATTACCCTAAAACGTGTCTTAACCCTATTGGTTGATACATGGTCGACCATGGGAATCTTTGGGTCTATTTTGGGACCCCATGGATCCACTTGTAAGTGATAATGACACTTTATTTTAATTAAGTTAAAATGAATACAAAAATGACACAAGCATATATCTTTTAGAAAAACAATTGTTACATAGGGTTATATATGTTGGATTTTAGATTACAAATATTCATTAGAAAGATAAAAGGATTTAATACATAATGATATTTTATTTATAATTTTTAGACATTAAATAATTTATTTTATTTAAGACACAATGATGATGCAGTAATTACTATAATAGTGAAAAATTAAAATAATTGATATTATAAATACCCAAATAAATATAATATGAAACTTTTAATGAATTAAACTAATTTTCTAGGATAATATGATATATTAGGATTTATTTAATTGACTTTGTTCGAAGTAATCAATCTGTTATGAGTTTCACAAAAATCAACTATTGAATAGTGTCAAAATTGACATAAAAGAGTTCTTAAAACAAATATTATATTATTAATTGATATTAAATTCCTAAAAATCTAAGGTTCGGCCAAGAGACTTATATCATGATAGGTTCATCATTAATGTACCACTTGGGGGTCGCTTGGATGTATATAGTAAGTTTATTAACCATATTATATAAAAATACAAAGAGACATTGTAAAAGTGAAACTAATTAACTTAGAGTTAATACTTAAAGATAAGGTTAATATAAGTACCCAAACCTGTCTAAATTCTATTGGTTGAGTGGTTTTCGACCTATCCCCACCTTAACCTTTGAATAATAAGCTTTGGAGACATTATAAACCGAATATGAATTTATTATAAATTAATATTTCTAGCTTTTCCAAAGGTGCCCCTCACCCCTCTTATAAAAGGGCACTCCTCCTTCTCATTTCTTCACACCTTCAAGCCACTTGGATCGTCCAAAATCTGCCCAAATACTCTCCCAACATCCCTCAATATAGCCTAGAGGCCTTAGTTTGATCAGAAATCCAACCTAAGGAGCCCTTTTGATCAAATCAAAAGGAAGAACCCGAAGAAGAGGTAATGATTTCACCACCCTTCTCCAAGTTCATTTCTTCTTCCACTTCTTCTTCCTTTGTTCTTACCATTCTAAAATAATAACTCCAGTATCTCAAATATACTGTGATGTTATTATAAATATGGTACAACCATATTCAGTATTCTATCCACCCTTTGAATAACATGTCACCATACGTGCGTACGTACGGACTACCGTCTCCACGTCGTGGTGTAATTGTTATTCAATATAATATTATTTGGATGGGTATAATAATGATGTGTAACTCATGTAAATAATAAATATAACATGTTAATGATTCTGTATATATGATATACCATCCATTTATATATTATTTTAATATCAAAAGAATGATATTGTCGCTCGTGCGTACGTACGGACTACCGTCTCCACGAACGCGATGAGATTCATTCTCCATCGTATCCATTCAAGTATAATTATCATTTGATGATTTAAAAATGAGGTTTAAGGACTAGATATCATTCTGGATATGAATAAGATACAACAACCATGGCTTATGTAACAAAACATATAAAAGAAAATGAGTAAGTTAACTCCCGAAACGACGATAATTCTAAGATATTATTAACAAATCAATGTTAAAAGATCATATATGATATCATATTATTATATATGATTCTTGTATAATTTAATAACAACCATTTCACCATTATACAGGAGGTTAACCTACTCCAACCAAGGAAAAGTACAAGGTAAGGGTTTACTTTACAACCTCTTCATTATCCAAGGTTGTTTATATGTAATAATCTACTGGGATCTCTTTATCATCCACATCCATGTTTCTTAAAAATGCATTTAAAAACATTATTACTATTTACTAGAATATGAGTAAAAGTCATTTATACCCTTTTTTACTTTTATAAGTGGTTTATAAAGGAATCTTTCAATCGTTTTCAAAACAAGGTCCTTTTTAACCTTTTCGACAGAATTAAGGTAAGAATGTTTTTTTTAACGGCGGGTGCGGCTATTTTCCGCCGTTATAAAATCTTCAAAGCTTCCCTTACAAGCTTATAAGAATATTTTCAAAGAAAATGTTTTATTTTATATGGATCTTAAATTATTTCAAAATAAAAGGAGATATTTCTTTAAAAAGAATTTTGATTTCATCTATGTCAACATCCTTTGATGGATTTTAAGATTATTTGAAGTTGATTTATTATGATACAAAACTTCTATATTGTATTGAAGGTTTTGTGATATGTTTGACTGTGGATGTGATATTTTTATACCATTCATAGTTTATGGTGAAAGTATTGACATTTCATATGCTAGTTTTAATATGAATGTTTATGTTATGTTTAAACCTTTTCATATGGGAATGCATTGGACTTAATATGTGACGGGTGGAGCCCGCTATAGCTCCTCGATGCATCGGTAGGTCTCATGAGACAAACTAGTGTCTTGGCACAAGGCCTTGACAAAATCTTATTTGTAGTCTTGGTACGAGGCCTTGGCTATGTGGTTATGATAGTCTGGCATTATGTATTCCAACATTATGAAAGTGGTTATTGATTTTTGCATGTGATTATTCGATTAGTAGAATATTCATGTGAATAAGTAAATGGCATTATTTCATTTTATTTATTCCATACCATGTTGAAAGTTCATATTTAAAAGGATTTTGTTTTAGTTATACATTGCCTTAAATGTTTATTCTTATTTATGAAAGTTTCCGCTATATTGTTATCCTTACTGGGCATTTGAGCTCACCCCTTTTCTATGTTTTATTTTTCCCAGGATGTGAAGAAGTAAGTTATGAATGACCTGCAGGGATTTTATGAGGAGTTAATAGTGTGGATTGTGGAAACATTATGTTGTTGTAGTAGTTTTTCATTTTATGATGTAATGTAAAACTTATGAATATATCTAGTGTTTCCAAGGCTACTAAACCAATCGGTCTTTCGAGATTTGATCTTTCTTGTGATCATTCCAATGTTATGTAATAATGCACCGACTCTGGGTAACTGGGGTCGGGGCGTTACATCATGGGATAAATAGATGATATCATAAATACATCGATTAAACAATGATCATAACCAGAGATAATAAAATCATAGGAATGTGGAGAAAACATAAACATGATATCATAATCATACGAAAAGGATTAATATATAGTATAACATTTTCATATGTTAATTTTTACTCTCTAGTCCATGATTATCTTCTAAGGATTACTATGAGGCCATCAAAAGAATTTGTTTTACTCCCTAATCCAATACATAGATTCTCATGACACATTAACATTACCCAATGAATTAAAGAACTATATGGGTGCACCCATAAAAATGAAAATTTTTAAATATGTCTGCTACATGATTTAAATCGACATATCATAAAAACATAAGAAAATAAAATTGGTTTTATATCCTTTTCAACTGGTTCCCTAAGGAATTGTTTATGGTTTCAAAAATAAACATTACTTGATAAAATGATGGAAAATAAACTGGTAAATAATAGATTTAAACATGATTTTAGGTAAAAAACACTAAATAATAATTATTATAAATATAGTATTTACAGTATATAAGTAATAGATATATTTTTTAGACAAAAATGTATCCAATCATCGATGTATTGGGAATCTGGGTGAACACCCTTCAGTCAAGTAATGGAACATAGGGAATTCACATAGGAAAATAATTGGATGTAAATAATGCCTATAAAAGTGGGTCATTAGAAAAGATAAAAGTAGTTATGGATCATAAAATAGATGTAGAAGATCATTTCTTAATCTATCCTGAAGAATAAGGTGGATTGTATCATTTTAGGAATACCCATAATCAAGTATACCAGATAGGTGAAGAACACCCTTAGAAGAATTAGAAATTTTTCTTTGAAAAAAATAATTTATATTATTAATTAAAAATATTTAAAAATGAAGACTTTATAAGACCATGGGACAGACACTATCAAATCTATGCTCAGTGCGAATCAGAAGATGTTTTTTAAGGTCATCACTTTGATACCTGAACCTGAAAGATGTTTTTTATCGGAGACGTTGAACATATGATTCAATATATGGGATTTTGGTGAGTGGATTAATGAAAACTACACTTATGATGATTGGGAATGCAATCTAAGGTGTAAGTATATTATAATGAAACTAAATTTTCATGTTTGACGTGTTAGAAACCAGGTTCTACCCACTGATGATAATATTTAATGAAAGGGAACCTCATTGGCCTCATAATGCATGTTCTGTGAGTCTACTTTCACTGAATCTATTGGGAATATCTTTTTAATAGGATAATGAGTGAGCAGTATATGGGGTATTATTAGTTAGTTCATGGGAGTTTTAGTGAATGGGGAGTCATTGAAGGATTTCATGGAGGCATGGTTTCCCGTGGTTGTCCAAGGGGACAAGGAAAGAAAGATTCGTAGTATAATATTTTCCACTACCTGCCGGATGACCTTGGAGGCTAGGAACAGAGTTAGTAATGGCACTAGATGTTCTAATTTCTACATTCTGGATTGAGAGTGAATTTTAGTTGTGGATCTTGTGCATGTCATTCTTGATGGTATGTCCTCATTGTATATCAGGGGGTTTCTACTGAGGATGGCTTGGCTAAGTGAGTTATGGATATCAATCTGTAAGTGATATGGGTTCGTTAGACTCCTCCGACCACATGCCTAAAGCTAAATGTCAATGGATCCTGTGTTGTAATGGAGATGTGGGGAGGTGGGCTTATTAGGTATGAAAGGGGATCAATGATCACTTGATTTAGTGCTTTTATAGTGTGGGAATTCTATTAGAGTGGAGGCTTGGGATATGTAAAGTGGGATTACATTGTGTAATCAGCTTAGCATTACTCTTTTAATTTTGGAATATGATTCCAAAAACCTGGTTGATATCATTTGAGTGGAAACTAAAACATAGTGGGATCTGAATTACTTTATCAGGAAGTGTAGGATGATGTGGAATCAATTCATGTAAGTGATACACACATGGAGGGAAGGTAATTTCAAAGTAGAAAGTTTAGCCACCAAAGTGACTTCTTACAATAGATTCATCAATTATAATTTTTCTAGTTCACTTCAATATGACTGTAATATTTTCATAAAGAGAGATTCCCTTGGTCTATAAAATTTCTGTCCACCCTGATACTTTTGTATCCTTAGGATCTATTGGAATAAAAAGTTAAATTTAAATGAAATATTTGACCATGGGACTAGGAATTTACTTTTTTCAAAAACTCAAAAATATTAAGAGTAACTCTATTATAAAACGATAAAGGGGGTAAAAATAAATATTCACAAAAAAACATGTAAGAGATTCCTTCCATAGAAAATGACTCATGTGAAAAATATTAAAAATATTTTATTTGAATTTTTTTAATGTAATTTAATATAGTTTAAAATAGACTTAAAAAATTTGGAATGAAGGAATTTAGAGAACATTGCTTTAAAATAAATCACTTTCTCTTTTTTTGAAAACTAGTCATGAGGAAAAAAATTAAATTCCATTAAAACATTTTAGTGAAACACACATCCTAAAACTAATTATAAACCCTTTCATTCATAAGAAGTAAAAAGAAGTATTAAGGTCACTTGAAATATGTAACACCCCAAGGATTTAAAATATTATCACTTTTGAACAAGTTTAATTTTTGTTGCTTGCTTGATTTATATAAAACACTATGTTAATCCTACGCTACACTCAACAATGAGTTGTCTTGTTTTATACACAAGGTTTAATTTTACCGAACAAAAATATATTATTAAGATATTATTATTTAATATAATAATATATAACCTAGCCATTATATTCGTAGTTATGAAAAATATTAACTAACCTATGAAAAAATATTTTTTAATTAATTGGTTACAAATTAATTATAAATTAATAGAGTAACCAACTAAATATATACAAAATGTTTTTATAAATAAATAATTATATTCTTACAAAGTTGTTTTACCCTAATAAATTAAATTAATTACTATTAGTGAATTATGTTAATTAAATATATAAGTTATATATTTAATAATTTTTTTTTATTTTTCCAATAGATTTGATAGGCATAATATGAGAACAAACTCAATATTACAAATTTAAAAATCAATTTTTATAAAAGTAGTTTTACCGACTTTTAATGGAGAACCTATTTTAAATAATTTTTTTTTGAAAATTTTATATACATTATTTGACAAAATAAAATTCCTATTTTAAATTAGGATATGAAATTTTTTTTTTGAATTATTGGAATTTTCTGGTAAGTTTCATATTTTGATGAAAAGTAAAAGATACAAAATTTTACTTTAAAAGAACTTTTTCCTTGAAATAATTTATTATGTTAAGTTATATTTTTGTTTAGTTTTTAAGTATAATTAGATTATTTTTTATCATTTATTCCAATTTAGGTCATTGTAATAAATTTTACACAAAAATTGGATATAAAAACCTTTTAAACTTTTGAATATTCCCACTTTAAAAATAATTTCTCATTTCTTCAATGTGATTAATTTTAAATTAATTACTGAAAATTATATGTTTTGAATTTCAAAAGATTCTTTCCACATTTGGAAACATAAGATCTAAATTAATTAAATAGGTTTATTTTATTTTTATACATTATGAATAATAACTTTAGTAATATTTTTTTATTACCACGGTAACGGGTAAGTCAGGTAATTAAGGGTCACAAAAATATTATAAAATTACCCTAACCCTTGCCCTAATTTTATTGGATGATTATTTTATATTTATAATAAATAAAGGATCATTTATGAGTCTATTTATGGTATTTTTGACGAGAATATAACCTTTATAATATTATATTCAAAGGAAAGTCAATTTTGTCACACTTTTGTTTCTAACAATAGAAATATTTTTAATGTGATTTTATATAAGTTATATGTTAGACTATAAATATTATTTATAAATATAAAATGTTTATATGCATCATGGTAATTTATTTATAATTTTCAGTGATAATAGAATTACTTTAATAGATGACACAATGATGATGTAATAATTTTTAATTAAAAGAAATAACAGAAAATTATATTAAAAAATAAAAATAAAAATAATTTGATATAGATAATGTTATTGTGAATTTTTCATATTAACCTGACTTTTTAGTGATGTTTTAGACTTATTTATTCGATTTTATCTTGTTGTTATGATGTTTTTAAAAAGTCAAGCAATAAAGAGTGTCAAAATTGATAGTAATGATATTCTAAAATAAATATTATTTTATTAAGTGATATAAAATTCATAAAAATATAAAATTTATCCAAATACTTATGATAAAGTTAAATATTTCATACATGACTCATTTTAGGTTCTTTTTTCATTTTATTATTACTATATTATCCCTTAAATAGTAAAAATCCATGTTGTCATGGTAAGAATTAAAAAGGTTAAACAAGGGTTAAAGCTATAAGATAATGATTAAAAAATTAAAAACTTGTTTAATTTTAATTTTATGAAATTAATTTTACCCATAAACATAATAAATTCTCAATAAATCATTTTGGATCCATTTGTAATATGGAATTAATTTATATTAATTTAATAATTTGAAGAATTCCATGAGTTCCCCACCCCCTCCTATAAAAGGGCACATCTTATTATCTTTTATTCACACTTAACAACCTATTTGGTTCAGAAAACCCCTATCCAAATACCCTACCAACCTCCTTCCTCTCATCATAAAATCCAACATTTGGGCATAAATCCAACCAATGAAGTCTTTTGGTATAAACCAAAAATAGTTACATATAAACAAGGTAATGTTCTTCAATGATTGCTTTAGTTTTATTTCTTTCTTCACTCCTTCATTTATTATTATTTAATTTATATATAATAAACTCAGAAACATAAATATACTTATTTGTTTTTATATTAAGGTTTCAATGTGAACTTACACACACTTACATCTAATGGGTAAAGAACTTTCGGTTCTTATGTACGGTGAACTACTGCCACACGAAACGATGTTGTTCTTTTTTTATTTACCACAACCTTTCATAGTTAGGAAATATAATGGAAAAAATATTTTTAAATGATATATATGATATTTTTTATGAATTTATTCTTCTATAATTATTTTATAATGCATTATTTTATTCTTTTTATTTTCTGTAAATATGATAACATCGTTTATAGATGTGTGGAGTATCGCCTCCTCAAAGTAATGTGATTTGTTCACACTATACACGAACATATTAAGGGTGATTTTAATAAGAATATGTGAAATATATGAACTAAAATATTATAATTTGATTATTATATACATATATTTCATTCAATTTTCATTATTTTAATATGATAAAGAAATGGAAGTAGCGTTCATGCATACGTACGACCAACCGTCTCCATAAACAGTGAGTTCCATTTCCTATCTCCAAATATTGTGGATTATTATAAATACATATATAATTAAGAAATATGATACTTAAATCATGGATTAAATTATGGATATGATTAAATTTTGATCTAATTAAAAGGAACAACAAGTAACAAGTCAAAACCTACTCGAAAAACTAGAAAATTAACACCCAAAATAGTGAAAATTATAGACAATTTTTAACAAATGTGTAATGAGATAGTATAAGAAGTTAATATATGATATTATAAATATTATTATGGTTATTTTATAATTTAATATCATTATTAAAACCATTAAAAATGAGTTTAAAGAATTTTCACCCAAACAGAAATTCAAGGTAAAGGATTTTTGTCTAACATTTATTTTTCGTGAGATACAAGCCATATTCACAACGAATTTCTTATATCTTATATATATGCTACCCATGAATTTCTTTTATGAGACTTATAATCAATATTTTGGTATTTAGATATCCATATAATTTTCTTCCTTTCATTTTTCATATGATTCTACTAATTAGAAAGGTGTGAGGGTTATTTCACAATCATATTATTATTCGGGGTTGTTTAAGTTTAAGTCTCCACTAAAGAACATTTTTGTTCCATATCACTGTTTCATAAAAAAAATTTAATAAAGGTTTTTACTATTCTTCTATGGATTTTTAAATTCATTTTTACCCATTTTTACTTTTTACTAAATGGTTTGAATGTAATTACTTTTTCTTTTTCCAAACGAGGTAATTTATGTCTTTTTCAACAAAAGGAATGCTTTTTTAACTTATACGGTATGAGCATTTTTTTTAAACTTCATAACACATTAATGTTTTGAAGTCTCATTTACTATTTTATGGGATTATTTTCAAATAAAATTTTTTCATTTATATTTTTTCAACTTTTAAATAAATAATTTAAAAGTAAAACATAGGGTATTTATTTCAAGAATTTTTTAATGATTTTATTAGACTATTTTTATAAATGTCCAAATCATTTGTTTTATTTTAAGATTAATTGATGTTGGTCTCTTATGATACCATCTACCATATTTTATTGAGGTGTTTATGATCATTTTGAATATGGATATTCTATTTTGAAACCATTCATGGTTTTTTATTAGATTATTCACATTTTTTATGTTGGTTTTTCTATACGAATGTTTATGTGGTTTATGTTTCACCATTTTAATATATAGAATGAATTAGACTTAGTAAGTGATGGGAGGAGACCACTATATCCCCTAGATTCATCAGTAGTTCCCATGAGACAAAATAGTTTGGGTACGGGCTTATGTCTTACCCGTTAATGTATGGTATCTTGGCTGAAGCCATAACAGTATATTTATGATATATGGTATTATGCATTCTGTCATTATGAGATTAGTTATTGATATTACATGGGTTTATTAGACAAGTATAATATATATGGTTAGTATTTCTAGATCATGTGTATATTTATATGGTATTATTTATTCTGGCCATTTTATTCTCAAGATATGTTTAAATGGCATGTGGTTTAGTTATTTACCTTCCCATACATATTTATTCTCATTGATATATTATTTCTTCTACTATACTTACCCTTATTAATCTTTTAATCTCATCATTATTTTTTCCCTTCTATTGAAATCCAAGAAGTTTACTAGGAATGATATGCAAGTATATTCTGTAAGGAATAAAGTTATCCTAAAATAATTATATTGTCATTAGTGTATTAATTTATAATACAAGACTCATGTATGTATCTAGTTTACCAAGACTGGAAAGCTGATTGGTCCTTTGGGATTTGATTGTTGTATTTATTCCAAGGTAATCAAGTGAGGAACCATCTCCAGGATACTGGGGTCAGGGTGTTACTGTTTCCATCATAGGAAGTTTAACAGATACCTTGGAAAATAGATTTAGAAAACTTAGATTAGGTAACATGACCATAATATATACTTTGAGGGTAAGAATAGAAGAACATCCAAGAATTTTGTTAAGGCATAGAATATGTGGGTCCTCCTAGAAATACTTCTATGACTAGATACTATAAGTGGATGTGATTTTGGCATAGATGTACCTAGGTATTCAACTTCAACAAGGTGTGTCAGGCCAAAATCAGCGTAACCTAGTAAACAAAAATGGGCCTTACTACACACTTGGTTTGACGCTCATGGGGGATATGTTTAGGATAATTCAAATTTTCATTACAAACCTTTATGAGAGATTTGAATACATAATGACAGTGAATCAACTGGTTTAAACCTAAGGTGTCTTAGATTGAAAATAATGAGTCAATATTTAGATATCCTAAAAGTGATTATATATTTTTTCCAATATGATAATTGATGCTCACACTATGGTTTTTGGTTTTAGGAAATTACTTCTTTTAAAGGATAAAATCTAGACCAAGTAAATAACTATGTTGTAATAAATGGATGAAGTATTTACATATTTAAATTATATTGTAAACCTTAGATGAAAGTATATTTAGAGTTTAACATTATTTCAAGGTTGTCTGTCATATTTATTTTCGAAGTTATATTAATATATTTTTAGTAAAAGGACAACCTGAAAGCTGGGTGATAGCCCATCGCATCCAGCAAAGCCATGGAGATTGAACCCAAAACAGAAGGAAAGAAAGGATGAAAAGCCTACAATTATCCTATATGAAGTCCTATTTAACATTTTCTATTTAGTAAAAATATATAATTGATAAAGGTTATTTTGATCTTAGCGATATTTTTTTATCAAATAGATAACATTTGGATTCGAAAATGAGTTGGTGATTAAGTAATTAATGTAATTTTGGAAGATGTTTACTATTTTTGGAATCCAATATGATTAAGGTAAACAAAATGATGTATATTTTGTTGTAAAATATGGTTTTATTGTAGAATTTTGGTTATTCTGGTTATTTATAGAAATGATTATAAAATCTTGGAGATTATGAGATTAAGTCAATTAATATTTTGGTACCGGACATTAATAGTGATTAATGTTATTTGGAAGACTATATAACCAAATACTTGGGATTTTTGAGTTTTGATCTTAGCATAGAATATTTTTGGGGAAGGATAATTATTTTATGAATTATCTATGTTGAACTTTGAGGTTCTTATATTGAATTTTGGAGATTATTTTTTGGGGAATTAACTTACTTTATCCTAAACATTTTGGTTTTGGTTAATTTATAAATACAAGAGGAATATATAGTTATAATTTTTTGGTTTTTTTGATCCATTGAATTTGATTCAAAATCCTAAGTCATGAAAAATTCATCTTAAATACTCATCCTATGGATAAAAATATGATTTTGTGGTGAAAATTTATTAAAGTATGAAATTTTACATTTCAAGGAAGTATATTTTCATACGATCTTAGTCTATTAAGTATATAAATTATTCAACTATAGGGAGAAATCTTCAAACCAAAAATGTTATCCTAGTAACTTATTTTTCTGATTAATCAAATGATCCCTTTGATACTTGCATATTTATAGCCTTGTGATTGTAAAATTTCTTATGACCATGTTCTCTATCACAATCCATCAGAACATGATGGTTAGATTTTACATCCATGTCCATGTTTTCCTACATGAAACCTTAGTATGTGTTATATCTAGTGACCTTCATAAATCCCTTTATTTCTTTTAAAGTGGATGCCTCATTAATCATTTTTTCTATTTAGGATTTCAACAACGATATTTTGAAAAGTCAAACTCCTAGTTTTTGATCCCGAGTTTAAATTGTGAGGACACAATTTATTAAGGGGGGGGGGGATTATAACACTCCAATACTTTACAATATTTTCATTTTTTAACAAATTTAATTTTGTTGCTATCTTGATTTATACAAAACACCTTGTTAATCTTATGTTATGCACAACAATGAGTAGGATTATGTTACACATAAGGACGAGTTTTACTGAACAACAATATATTATCAAAATAATATTACGTAATATAATAAGATATAACCTAGCCCTTAAATTGGTAGTTATGAATAGTATTATTTCAATCATGAAAATATATTTTTGAATTAATTGGTTACAAATTAATTTGAAATTAATATAGTAACCAACTTAATATATAGGAAATGTTTTTATAAAGAACAATTTTTATGCTCATAGTGTTTATTATCCTTATAAATTAGATTAATTATTTTTAGTGAATAATATTAATGAAATATATATGTTATATATTCCATAAAATATGTTTTATATTTTTTCAATAGAATTAATAGGCATAATATATTAGAAAATCCAATATTATATATAAAAACTATATTTTTATAGAAGCATTTTTTTCACCTTTTAATGGAAAACCAATTTTAAATCCAATTTTTGACACATTTATATTATTTATTTGAAAAAATTGACTTCAAATTTTAAATATGGATATAAAAATTTATATTGGTTTAATTATTGGTATTTTTCTGAGAAGTTTCATGTTTTGATGAATAATGAAAAATATTAAATTTTAATTGAAAATAACTTTTTCATTAAAATAAATTATAGTGATAAATTATATTTTTGATTTGTTTTAAATTATAATTAGATTATTTATTATCATTTGATACAATTTAGTTCATTGGTTTAAATTTTAGAATTAAATTGGATATAAAAACCTTTCAATATTTTGAACTTTTTCACTTTAAAAACTCGTTTTTTTCATTTCATCAATGGGATAAATTTTATTTTAATTAATACAAATTCTATGTTCTGAATTTCAAAAAATTAATTCCACATTTGAAATCTGGAAATCTAGATTTAGTAAATAATTTTACATTATTTTTTGGACATTATTAATTGTAACTTTTGTAATGTTTTTATATTACCATGGTTAAGGGTAAGTCATGTAATTAAGGGTAAAAATAATATAATTAAATTAACCTAAAACTTTTATTAATTTTTTAGGATGATTATTTTTCATCTATGAGAATTAAAGGATCAGTTATGACACTAATTATGGTCTTTGGGGTGATAATATAACCTTTATAATATTATATTAAAAGGAAATTTAATCTTATTACACTTTTGTTTTTTACATGATTAATATTATTAATGTGGGGTTATATAAGAGATATGTGGGAATATAACTTGTATTTTGAAACATAAAATATTTATCTACATCATGGTAATTTATTTGTAATTTTTATTTATAATATTAGTACCTTAAATGGTGACAAAATGATGATGCAATAATTATTTTATTAAAGGAAATATCAAATAAAAGATAGTAAAAATATAAAAATAAATATAATTTGATATAATTAATGTCATAAACTATTTTTTAGATTAAGTTTAAATGTTAGTGACGTTTTAAAAGTATTGTTTTTGATTTTATCATGTTGTTATGATATTTTTAAAAAGTTAAGTAATGAATGGTGTAAAAATTGACACTAATGATATTTTGAAATAAATATTAATTTATTAAATTATCTAAAAATCAAGAAAATATAAACTTAGGACAAATTATAGGTATAAAGTTAAAAATTTAATTAATTATCCATTTTAGTTTCTTTTGTTAATTTATAGTAACTATATTATTCCTTAAATAGTAAAAATCTAAGTTTTCATGGTAAGAATTAAAAGGGTTATACAAGGGTTAAAGATATGCAATAAGGATTAAAAAATAGTCAAAACTTCATTAATTTTTATTAGATGAATGTAATTAGATGAATATAATTTATATATTATAAATAAATTATTTTTAATCCATTTGAAATAAGAAATTAATTTTTATTAATTTAATATTTTGAAGAATTCCAAGTGCCCCTCTCACTCATATAAAAGGGAACCTATTCTTCTCTTTTATTAAAACTTAAGAAAATATTTGAATTTGAAAACCCCATCCAATCTACTAAAAACCTTCCCCCTAATCATATAATCCCCCCTTTTAGAATAAATCCAACTAATAATGTCCTTTGGTATAAACCAAAATGAGTTACATGAAAATGAGGCAATGTTAGTCAACAATCTCTTTACTTTTATTTCTTTCATCACTCATTCCTTTACACACACTTCCATCCGATGGGTAACAAAATTACCGTTCTTATATATGGTGAACTACTGCCTTGTGAAATAATTTTTTTAGTTTTTGCTTTACCACCTATCATGGTTGGTCATTTTGATGGACATGATATTTATATATTATATATATTATATTTTTAATTTATATTTACTTTTTAAATTCTTTTATAACACATTAATTTATTTTTTTCCATTTTTTTTAAATATGATAACATTGTTTGTGGATGTGTGGACTACCACTTCCTAAAAGCGATGTGATTCGTTCACACTATGTACAGAATGTATTAAGGGTGATTTTAATAAAAATATGTAACATATATGATATGAATATGATAATATAATTATAATATAAATATATATCATTTATGTTTTAGAATTTTAATATGACCAAAAAATAGAGGTAGCGTTCATATGTACGTACGGCCTACCGTCTTCATGAACGGTGCATTTCATTTCCTATCTCCAAACATTTTGGAATATTATAAATAAATATATACGGAATATATATGATTACTATATCATGGTTTATATTATAGATATGATGAAATCATGATCTAAATAATAGGAACAATAAGTAACAAGTCAAAACCTACTTAGAAAACTAGGCAATTATCTCCCAAAATAGTGAAAATAATGAAAGATTGTTAACAAAAATGAAATGTGATAGCATAACAAGTTAATATATTCTATTATAAATATTATTATGGTTCTGTTATAAGTTATTAAAATTCTTAAAACTGTTATACCATAGGTTAAAGGATGTTTACCCAAATAGAAATACAAGGTAAGGGATTTTTGTCTCACTTTTATTTTCTATGAGGCAAAAGACATGTTCATAACCTATTTCTTATATGTGGTGTATATACTTCCCATGAATGTATTTTATTATTATTATTATAGTGAATATTATGGTATTTAAATATCCATATAATTTTCTTCCTTTCATGGGGCATATGATTCTACAGATTATAAGGTTGTAGGGGTTCTTTCACAGTCTAATTATTATATGGGATTGTTTAAGTATAAAAATCCACTGAGGAACAGTTATCTTCCATATCAATATTTTATGAAATTGTTTCTCAAAAGTTTTTTACTATTATAATATGTATTTTTAAATTCATTTTTATTAATTTTTTAATTTTTAATAAATGGTTTGAAAGGAATCCTTTTGTTGTTTTCTAAATAAGGTACTTTATGAATTTTTTGATGAAAGGAATGATTTTTAACTTAAACGACATGGGTGGATTTTTACATCGGCATGAAACCATAATATTTGGAATCTTCCATTATATTTTTACAAGGTTTTTTTCAAATAAAAATTTTCATTTATTTTTTCATAGCTTTTAAATATGTGATTTCAAAGTAAAAAGGGGTATTTATCTCAAGAAGTTTTTAATTATTTTATTAGACTGTTTTTATCTATGTAAATATCCTTTGTTTTATTTTAAGATTAATTGTAGTTGGTCTCTTATGATACCATATACAATATTTTATTTTGGTTTTTATGATTTGATTGACTATGAATTTTCTATTTTCATACCTTTTATGGTTTATGATTGGAGTATTCACTTTTCACATGCTAGTTTTTCAATAAGAATTTTTATGTTGTTTATGTTTAGCTTTTTCATATGGGGAATGAATTTGTATTTATAAGTGATGGTAAAGGCCCTCTCTATCCCATTTATTCATCGGTATATATCATGAGACAAACTAGTTTGGGTATTGGCATACGTCTTACCCATTTATGTATGGTATCTTGGATAAGGCCTTGACAGTATGTTTATAATGTCTAGCATTATGAATTTCATCATTAAGATATTAGTTATAGATATTCCATGTGTTTATTCTACTATAATAATATCTATGGTTTTTTTCTATTTCATGTGATTATTTATATGGTATTATTTATTCTATCCATATTATGATCAATATATGTTTAAATGGAATGTGTTTCAATTATTTACCATTCTATATAGATTTCTTCTTGTTGATACATTACTACTTCCATTGTACATACCTTTACTAAGAATTTGATCTCACCCTAATTTTTTTCCTTCAAAAAAAATCCATGAAGTGTACTAGAAAAGATATGTAAGGATATAACAGAAAGAGTAAAGTTATCCGTGAAAAATTATGTTGTAATTAGTGTATTCATTTGTAATAATATACTCATATATATATATATATATATATATCTGGATTACCCAGAATACTAAACTGATCATTCCTTTGGGATTATAATCTTATATGTATACCAATTTAATAAAGCGAGGCACCATCTTTAGGATAATGGGGTTGGGGTGTTAAAGCATGGATATGGAAGAAAATGATTTTCATGCTTAGGATTGGAATAATTCCTTCCAGTAACGCATTTTAAAAGGGAATGTGATCCCCCAAATAGAAAAGTTTTAATTAATGTGATTAATTTCATCCAATAGAAATTAAATAAAACATATTTTAAAGTAAATTATTTGAGAAAAAAATATGTAATGTCAATTTCAAGAATAAAACTCATGACTTGTGAAAAAAAAGCAAGATATGAGAAAAAACTTGCGAATTGAGTAATATTCTGATCAAAACCCTTGAAGTATATATAGATTGAGACTGAACCTAAAATTACTATAATAAAATATATGTCATTAAAACATAAATATTGGGAATCATATAAATCATATAAAATTAAATTGGTTCAAGAAGTCAAACATGTCTCAATAATGGGAGTTTGAGACAAAAATACCTTACGGATTAAGGACATTCTAATAAGAACTCCTTGAAAGAAGGAAAAATTGATTTTATAGTTAAAATATAATGAATAATGATAATAAATTAAATTAAATATCCAATTTAAATTATACACAGCATTTAAAATATATTATTTTCATAAAAGGACGTGTGTTTTAAACAAGAATGTTTTGAGATGAAACTCTTACCAATGTCTGAAAGAGTTTTACACTTTCACTTAACATCATGAATAATAAAATTATGTTCATCAAAAATCTTAATAATAAACTTATTCATCTTAAATTAATTTCACAAAGTCTAATTATCGTCATAAGTTTTTAATTTATTTGATTTTTTCCACTCTTGTTGGTTACTCAAGGGGGTTCGGTTAATTTTGACATGAATCTATTGGAAAGTTGACCATAATTAAGATTTTTTTTAAAATATATTAAAAAGATATAGAATATCAATAGTGTTAGAAATATAATTTTTATACATACTAATAATTATCAAATTCATCCTTGATTATCATGAATAAAAATAAAAAATGCATGGATATGTGGAGGTGACAATCCTCATGTACACCCGATCAACGATTTTATTTCCATAAAACATGATGGAGGGAGAAATTAATTTTATTTATTATTAAATAATAACTATCATGTTATAATTATAATATTTATTAATTGAAATTTTTTTTGAACTATCCATGAAATGTTTCAAAGAAAAATATAACATTTCATGCAAGGAGGTGGTGTTTCACACATTCTCATGACAATGTTTTTATTTTATTAATGGTTTTGGTGGAAGGGAAAAATGGGATATTCCATTAGTATAATAATATACCATAATATCATTAATAATTTTTTGCATACTCTCTTGTACATAATATATTATTGGTGATTGAAGAAATAAATAATAATAAAGAAAGGTTGAGAAATATGTGATACCTTCATCGATACTTTGAACTTTCTCTTTAAAGTATTATAGAAAATGGAGGAGTAAGGTTATCTTATGATGACCATTGGCTTGAATTTATTTAAGGGAATTATAAGAGAGTTAATTAGAGTAGGTATTCAAGAGGAATTTGAATGGGAGGTAAATTATAAAAGGGTTTTAAGTTGTATCCTTTTATAAGTGAATAAAATGGATCTTTCCACAGAAAAAATGTTTGGTAAAGGGTAATAATGAAAGTGCATAACTATTAATTAAATATTAATGATGCTAATTATTTTATTACTAAAAATATACGTAAACCCTTGATACCAAATTTTAACATTATGATTCAGAATTTGTGATCCATTTAATTTAATTTATTTCATTATTATGAGAAAATATAATTTTAAATTAAACACACATAACAAAAAAATGTTTTTAAAATAAAAGAGTTTTTTAAAATTTTAAAATTATATATATGATAAAATTATGGAAGTTACTTATTTTCATGATATTAATTAATTTAATATAAAAATTAAGGTTTTTATAAATAAAAATAAATCCAATTTTTTTTAACAAAAATATAAATTAATTAAAAGAAAATATATAAAACAGGTTCATTAATAAAGTAAACTTTTACTTTAGTTTTAAAAGTATCAGGAATTGGTTTTCAATGATAAAATAATATTGTAAATTTCATAATGTTATTAAATAGTTTTATTTTTGATTACTTAAATGGGTTTTGAACTTATATTCATTTTTATATATTGATAAAGTTATGAAAATTATAATTTTTGTAAAAAAGACATTTTCCACTAAGAAATTGATATTTTCATAAAATGATAAAAAAATTATAATTAGTTAATTTTGATATTATAAATTAAAAAATAAAGTTAATTTTATCTAAATGTATTTGTACAAATTATATATTCTACTATTATTAGAAAATAAAAATATAAAGATCAACTAATTTTATTTTAAAATTTACTTCTTAAACATTAAGTGTTTCTAATATTATTTAATATCAATTTTAAAATTTAAAGAATTTTCATATTTTATATCTTATACAGATACATTATATTTTATCATAATTATATTTTAGATATGATTAATCTAATTTAATTATGCATCAATGCCTTCTTTTTAGTGCATGTTAAGAAATATATCAATCTCAATATTATTTAATGAAAATATATATGTTGAAATCTCCAGATGTTACATTCACTCCCCCTTAAATAAAAATATTCTTCAGAAAAATAAAAAAAACATTAATCAATGATTTGAAAAATATATAGATGATTTAATTTAAAACATAAAAATGAAATATCTACATTAATATCTTAAGTAAAACTAGAATAAAAATCTTATTCCACTATCAATTTAACAAAATGATTCATTTTCCCTCAGTGACTATATGATTTATTTCATCCATTACCAAAAATAAAATATTTTATAGTTCCTTAGATACATTCCCAAGTGTGTTTCTTCCTATATTTTTTATATGAAGAAAATTTTATCTTTTTCTTTGATCATCTTCACAAACTGAATTATCACAAGAATCCATCCATCTCTTTATTGGAGTGATAGGTAATTAAACGATGTTCACATTAATAATCATAATATGTGATAGTTGATTTATAATAATAATAAGGTTCCTAGTCCCAATTCGTATCCCAATAGATAGTAGGTTGACATAATCACTGTATTGTCCATTACATTAATTATTATCTCAATTCCATCTTACCCCAGCTCTTAAATTAAAGTAATGTTTATGGGTGAGAATAATTTAATTATTAAATATACAAAGAGAAAGTTATGAGATGGAAATAAATATTTATAAATGATGTGAATATCCTAATGTATGATTATTTGGCTTCAATCTAGGTTTTATATGGGCATTTTAATATCAGGTTTTCTAATCTATTTAACTTCAATAAATGTAGACGTTCAAATCCTTCAAAATGGTTTATAAAAAGAATGTGAATTATCCCAATAATACAACGTAGATTTTTTTGGCTCGGTGTGTAGTTAGGGCTCATTCACCATTCACTGGAATGATTATTGAGATATACTCAACTAAATATTTTTGAGGTTGTTAACCCCATATTCATTTGAGCCAAAACCGCATCCACTTTCCAGTATCGATATAGGGACATAATTGAAAATAAAACAACACAATCTCTAATTTACCATAAGTTTAGGTTATTCTCCTACACTTAATATTATACACATGTTTTTTACTAAATTTCTCTTATCCTGATCCCCAAAAAACATAAAATATACAACACTTAGAACCTAATGTTTTAACTATACCATTGAAAAAAAGGTCACCCTTAACTCATCAAATCATGATTTCATTCCCAAATCATAAATCAACCTCAACCAATAACATCATAACCTCTAAAGTTATCTAAACACTCCTTTGATACCAATTTCAACTCCCTCAAACTCAATCTCCCAAATCTGGTGATGAAAATAGATAACTTATAATATTGGATTTGTTACACATATATGAGTATAATTTATTTCTCATATTTACAAACTATGGAACTTAAGTTTAGAGTTTTAGATAGTTAACACAAATCATAAACTACTAAATCTCGATTATTCTCAACAAATGGACATTTTTTCACTATATGAGAAGCTAATAAATCTATATCGAGTCTTCAATGTCTCTTATAAATTCTGTAAAAAATATACTCACAAAGTCTTATCATATATAATACTTTATTTCACAGCCCGAGGAAATGGAAACATAAGGAATGGGTGAGATAAAATAATCAATATAGGTAAAAATAATAATAAATCCTAACATGATAGACCTATAGAATAACATGATATCATAATGAGAATTATTAGAATATTTAGAGCATGTAATAAAGATATAATATCATAAATACATAGATTAAAAAATGATTACAACCAAAGAGCATTGCATTATAATAATGTATCAACAATATAAACATGATATAATAGGCATATTCCAAGGATTAATCCCTCGGTCATCATCATCATATGCCAAGGATTACTCCCTAGGCCATTATCATATTCCAAGTATTACTCCCTAGGGCATACAAAAGGATTAGGTTTATTCCCTAATCCCATACATAGCTTCTCATGATACATTAACTTTAACCAATGCATTGGAGTGCTATCTGGGTGAACCAATTATAATTAAAAATCAGTAATAAGTGTGATGAAAGATTTAAAAAATCATACCATAAAAACCAAATGAAAAAAATGGTATTTTATTTCCTTTTCAAGTTGTTCCTTATGAAGCATTCATGATTTCATTAATAAACATAACATGATAAACCCATGGAAAATAAATGGGTGTCCACTGAATTTGACAATAATTTTATGTAAATAATACTCAACCGAAATGTTGACGTATATGGTATTTACTTCATATTGGAAATGGATATGTGGTTTAGACAAAAACAATTAATCATTGTATTGGGTATCTAGGTGAACACCCTTCAATCAAGAAAATTAACATAGTGAATTTATAAGGTAAAATCACTAGAAATAAATCATTCCTTTAAAAGTGTATGATTTAGAAAGACAAATAGATTAATAGATCATACCATAATTATAAATGACTATTTCATAATCTATCCATATTATGAAGGTGGATGGTCTAATCTGAATAATTATCACACTTAGATTTTATTAAATAAGAACATTGTGTTTGATAGCATATGAGACATGAAATACTGAGCTACAATGACTTGAAAAAATATATTTCTTAAATTTAATTTCTTTGATATATTTTTCTACATGAAAACCCATGTCTAAATAAACCGTAATATAATATATCAATATAAACTATCCATTAAATTTTTAATCTTGAGTTGAACTGAATATATTAGGAAAATTATATGGTTTACACATGTATAAAATAAATTAAATGGTAATATATTTATTACAAAGAAAATAATAATCATTTGAAAAAAATAAATGTTTTCTAAAAAAATCCACATTTAGAAAATTTATTTTGAAAAATAAAATTAATTTTTGAAATCATAATTTCAAAATTATCTTAGAGTAAATTTTTAATACTTTTCTAAACATGTAAATTTTTTATGAATAGTGAAAATATTGGTTTTTTATTAGAAATTATCTTTTTGTTTGTTAAAAAAATTAGATGCTCCATTTTTATTTAAAATTGTTTTAAAAGTAAAATTAATTATATTATATAATATTAAATACAATTTATATAATGGGAATCAATTTAATATTAAACATTGATATTAAAACTTTCTATATGTATGAAAACTTTTCTTTGGAAAATCACTTTTTCGTCACATCTGCATGATTCATTTTAAATTAAATTATACCACTAATATGAATTGAATTTGGAAAAATAGATTTAGTATTTTTAATAATTTTAATTAATATTATGAAACTATTTCAACTCTATTTTTTCATAATGAAGATTAAAAATGGTAAAAATTAATTACAATAGTTAAGTTAAAACAAGATTACCTGGGGTTAAACTAAAAAGATAGGGGTTTTAATGGCCTAGAAAATTTTCTAATTCCTAATGTTCCCCATATTTATACCTTATAACATAAATTATTTTATAATGATCCATTTTTATACTCTTTTTATGCTATGAAATTGGGTAGCACTTTTTCTTTTCCAAAATTCCAAGTGTGTCCCCCTTATAAAATTCCACAAACTCTCCTATCTTATTCACACTCCCTAAGAATTCTGATTCAAAAATACATTAAAAAAACACTTAATTACACAACTAAATACATCATGTAATACTTTATTATCGTAAATTGAATCACGGAAGGATTTAGGTATAAACCAAAAGAGGTTTTCTCAAAAAAGTAAAAGTTTCTAACCATCCGTTTTCATTTTACTTCTTTTTATTCTAAATTGAAAAATATCCTCCAACTATGATAAAATAATAAAACCCATATATACTATATAAATATATGTTATTATTATAATGTAATAATCTATAACCACCTCCTCTTTCATAAAATGGAAAACTAATTTGATGATCGTGTGTATGAAAGACTACGGCCTCAAGAACCGATGTAATTTGTTTTCCATCACTACCTATCACAAATAAATATAATGATGGATTTTACATATTTATATGTTATTTATGGAAATATATATATATATATATAATTTTAATATAACATGTACCTTTTTACCTTCCAATCTATTGAAAAATAATAACGTCGCTCGTGTGTACATGAGGACCACCGCTTCCACGAAACAATGTGAATCAATTTTCATTTTATTTTGAAATGGATGATAATATGAAGATATTTAAGGAAAATAAATTAAATATTTGATATAATAATGGTTTTTAAAATTTTAAATATTATTTTCCTTTCATACGTTCCATCTTTTGGAAAAATATAATCCACATTCATACGTACATACGTCTTACCATCTTTATGGACAGTGTAACTCATTTTCTCATCTATAACTTTTATAGACTATTATAAATACTTATATAATGATTATATATAATATTTATATCTTTTTTAAAATTACAGATATGATATAACCATGATAAAAGTAAAATTACTGAAATGTCTAAACCAAAACATACATGAGAAACAAATCAATTACCACCTAAGACTGCTATTTTGAAATTTTTGTTTCATAATTGGGTCAAAAAATACTGTAATTAAATCATATATAGTATGAAATATATTATAATGGTTATTTAATTTATTTATTATAAATATATATTTATTATAATTTATTTATAGAATTAATGAAGTAAATCATACCTGAGGTAAGGGTTTCTCATATCACTTTTACTTTCATGGTACATATTCCATATTCACCTCTTATTTATTTTGTGTGTCATATGTACTATTGATTTAATATGATATATCATTAATATATTTATCTTCATGATTTTTACATTTTCATTTGAATTTATTTCTTTCATAGAGATTATAATTCAAAAGATACCAAAGTAGTAAAGGTTTATTTCACAATCCCATTATTATTCAAGATTGTTTATGTTTAAGTATCCCTTGGGGAATTATTTTATATTTATATCTTTTACCAAATATATTTTATTATTAAATTTTTATTCATGAGATTTTCAAGTATTAGTACCATTATATTTTCTTTGGTACGTAAATTTACTAAGAAAGTGTTTTAAAAAAAGTTAACTTTATTTTTCTCTTCATCAAAAAAACATTTTCTCCCATATCTAGGTTTTCAAAAAATATTTTCAATTTTTTTAACGGTAAAAATTATTTATTAAAGTCATTTTTATCCATTTTTCCATTTTTAATTTTTTTAAAGGAATATTCTTTTCATTTTTCAAATGAAGTGTTTTTTAACCTTTTTACAACAATTCTAATGGAATTTATTTTTACTTGTACAACATGTCATGAGTTACCCATCATCATGAAAACTTTATTTTATGATTCCTCAAAATTTTACAAGTTTATTTTTAAAAGAAAATATTTTTCCTATTATTCTATAAATTTTTATTTTTTAAGTTATTTTCAAAGAAAAGGGATAATTTCCTTTATAAAATTTTTAATATAATTTTTATGGTACGACTATATCCCCTCGATGCATCAGTGGGTCTCATGAGAAAAAATAGCTTGTGTATATGTATGAGGACTTACCCATTTATGTAATATGTATTAGCATGAGGCCCTGAAATCATTGTTATGATGTTTGGTATTATGAATTTTCTCCTTATGAGACTAGTTATTGATTTTTATGTTATTATTTAATTAGTTATAATATCCATGGATAAGTTTCAATATTATATAACTATTTATATGGAATTATTTTAATTATCAGTCATTTCTTACATATTATTCTTCATGTTCAAGTTATTAATTAAATGGAACATTTTTTAGTTATTTGTATTTCCATATTGATTATGATTTATTTATTCATGATAGATTCCATTGTACACACACCCTTATTGAGTATTAAATCTCATCCCTTTCTTATATTTACTTTCCTTAGGGTTCCAAGATGTTTATTATGATTGATATGTAGAGATATGATAATGAAATAATAGTTATCTCAAAGAAAATTATAAGTTGTATTTTAAGTTTTCAATGGTAATGTGAAATTAAAGTATGTATCTAGTTTTCTGATACTTCTAAACTATGCAGTCCTTTGTGATATGATATCTTTTATCTAAAACCAATATAATAAAATAACCACCAACTCTATTTTACTAGTTTCAGGGTCTTTATAGTTCATATCAGATAATGTTTAGTAGAAACATTGGGAAATAGATTTAGAAAAACATAGATTGGAGAATCTAACCCTATGATGGACTTTAAGGATACATATACAAGAACATACTAAAGTCTTGGAGAGGAATATATAATTTTGTTTTTCCTTTAAAAAATTTCATTGTCTAGATATTACAAGTAGGAATGGTTTTGTAACAATTATACTAAGGGGTGAAAACTCCAAAATGGGTGTATTGGGATTTGACTTGATCATCACTTGGTGCACGAAAAAGATCCTTATTATGCACCTAGTTTATACTCTCATGGGATATTCTTGGGATAATTTATTTTTTCTTTACAAACCATTATAAAATATATTAATATATTCTTATGATTTTAAACCTTTCCAAAAAAACCATGATTATGATTATGAGATTAATTATGCATAAATTATTACATTTATGTTAATTATTTAACATGTTTTGGGATTTTACATTATGTCTCATAATGTTATGATGTAATCTAGTGTATGCCATTTTTTAAAAATTTACCCCAGTGAATGGAATGGGAACCATACTAATACTATATTCTATTTAAGGATTTACATCCTAGGTATGATAATGAAGTTAGAGCTGGAACTTTAGTGGGAATTGATCAAATTATAACTATATTAAGGCAGATAAATTAGGTTTTGAGTAATAAATTTACCAGTACGGAGCATCTTATTGATACACCACATGGTGTAATAATGTTATAAAATTTAATGTGTTAACAACCTCCATCATTCACTGGTAAAAATGTACATTATTAGTTAAACAATGGATAAGTTCCTTAGAGAATATATTCTTTAATATGAGAAGTAATGAAAGGGAGAAGGATTTTATTGAATATTATATTCTCTCATGGGATTCTGATAAATGGTGGTCATTGATTCAATACACAATGTATGAGGTGGAAATAATGAGCATGGAATTAAAGGATTTTAAGTTACTCTTCTTGGAATAATATTTTCCTCATGACAGATGAGCGAATATTGAGTGACAATTCCTAAGTCTATGAAAAAAGGAATATAAAAATATTGATAAGTATTATTACAACTATACATGGTTATAAAGTCATGTTTTATACTTCATATATATCACCAAAACAAATAATAGTCATTTCTTTTATAGGATTAAGCCAATCCTTTGAAGGGACTAGTCTCCCAATCTTTCTCATTATACGAGGACATAATTTCATGTGATATCAAGAAAGAGAATAATTATCTAAGTAATATGGATTAAAAGGAAGGAAAGAGAAGAACATAATGGAAGAGTAAGAAATGGAGAAGGGGAAAAAGGGGGAGAATTATTTTCTCACATAAGATAATTATGGAAAGAAACACCCTCATTCTTTTTTGAAGGTAATGTGAGTTTGCTTCAAGTATGGAGAGAAAGTACATCAGGTGTGTGAATGAAATGAAAAAAATAAAACTATAATGTTCAATGTTTCATCTGTAAGGATATCAGAAACTATAAAAACAAATACATAAAATTTCAAGGGAATATACCTTAAAAGAATATAAGGGATCAAGGTCAATATTATGCTATTAATATGTTTAAACTAGAATGGTTAAAGTGTTTGTTTATTTGGATTCATGAATTATATTATAGATGTATTTTTACCAATGGTATTTTGGTCATAAGAATCATGAAACATCTGAGGATTATTTTAATTTTGGAAAAATATATTTCTTTATGCAATATTAACTTAGGTGTTTTGCATACCATTATTTTTTTATAAGTTTAAGGTTGATAATAATTTCAATGTCACAAACACCCCTTTTGAGGCTTTAAATTATGGTAGTTTATCAATATTAAGGATATTTTTGGATACATTTATGGAAATACAACCACATGGTTTAGTATATATTTTAGTGAAAATTTTATTTAAGTGATAATTCCTATAAATTTTGTAGATATAAAATTAATGGTATTTATAGCCTTTAAATCCAATATGATCATTGATGTTAGGGTAATAATAGTAAATTATGATTATTTAATTTCTTGGAAAAATAATAATTCGTATAGAAAACCATTATGCTTAATATGTGATTTGATGTCCGTGTTATTTTTTAGGATATGTATCATATTATTTTGAAAATTATAGGAATTATATTAATATGTTTTTATAAAAAAGGAAACCCACATTCCAGGTGGCAACTTATCACATCCAGTAAGGTTGGAGGGATTGAACCCACTACTGAAGGAGGCTAAGCTTTTAACTTCTAGCAATGGACTATGTGATGTTCCATTTAATGTGATTTTTTTACTTAAATGATTTGATGGATAAATACTTATGTAATGGATTAATTTTATATTTTTTTGTTATTTCTGACGATTAGATATTAATGTATTATATTGGATAACTCATGCTATCCATTCTGGATTTAGTAAATATTTAGAGATACATGGAAGGACTTGTCACTATTTTGTGGATATTTTGATATATAAAAAGTTAATTTTATTACTTAAGTCATAAAAAATCATCTTGTATATTTATTCCTTAGAGTAAGAAATAAATTTTAAATTGATCTAATCTCAAATAAATTATCATCTTGTGTTTATGAAAAAATATAAGGTAAATATATTTTATGGTGTTTTCTATATTGATAGTAAAATAATCCATCTACTTCAGGAAAATGATCTTAAAACAGAAATTTTATCCTATTAACATCATATCCGATGAATTAATTATATTTTAATTCATTTAAAATTTATGGTTTTTTAGTTTTTAACATTATCTTGATAATTATTATTATTTTGAATAATGATCTATATCACTCTCCATAATTATTTGTGATTTTATTCCTTGTCCGTATTTTCATTTCTTATAAATGTTATCCTAATTAGAATCCTTGTTATGTGTTTTTATATATGACAATCATAATTAAATTTATCTGTTATCAACTGGATGTTTAATTACCCTTTTTATGAAGTTGGTTTTCAAAAAATATATTTTTATATGATGAACACTTGATCTTTAATAGTAAGTTCAAATTATGAGGATAAAATTTATTGAAGGTGGAGAGAATGTGAAAACCTAAGATTAAAAAACAATAATTTTTTTATGTCATATATTATATGAAATATCGATCTTGAATAACCAAAAATATATATTTCTTTATAGATAATCTCTTTGATAGCTTCTAGTACATGCAATATCGAGTCTAAATAAATCCTAAAATAGTGTACCATTATAACCCAACCGTTAAATTGTAATGTATGAATTTTACTAGATAAATTATAAAAATTATATGGTTTAAACATGTATAAAATAAATTCAATGGTGATATATTGATTAGAAAGAACATGGCAATCATTTGAAATAAAAATAAATACTTTCTAAAAATTATCTTTTTCTAAAAAGTGATTTTATCACAATTTTCACATAAATATTAAAATTAAAATTTACTGCTTTTAGAAAATTTATTTTAAAAAATTCACTTCATTTTGAGAATAATCAAATAAAAATTATCATAGAGTGAATTGTTAAGAATTTTCTAAAAAGAATAATTTTTCTATGAATATTGGGAAATACTAGTTTTTAATGAAAAATAAATTTTCATTTAATGAAATTAAAATTTCAATTTTAATTTATATTATTTTATATTATATAAAATTTATTTCATTTTTCTCAATTTCATTTTTAAATTTTATATTAAGAATTTCTATACATATGAAAGCATTTTTTGGAAAACCTCTTTTTCGTCGTGTCCATAAGATTAATTTTAAATTGAATTCTTCCAATTATGTAAATTTAATTAAAAAAATATTCCATATTTTGAATCAAAATAATTATCATTATATAGTAATTTCGACTTAAAATTTTTCATAATTAATATTAAAAATAGTAAAACATAATTATCATGGTTCTGGTTAAAATGGGTTTATTAGTGGTAAAAATAAAATGATAAAGGATAAAATGAACTGTAAAATTGTCAAATTCCAATTTTAAGCCCTTATTTGGACCTAATATCATCCATGGTTCTATAATAACCCATTTTGGCACCTTTGGGCATGTGGAAAATATGCTTATCACTATTAATTTTCAAAAAATCTTAATGTGTTCTCTCCCCCATTTAAAAAAGGTCACCCACTATCCTCTACTCTTCACACTCCCATATACTTTTGGTTTAGAAAAATCACAAACCAAATATCTTCCTTAAATACCTACCCAAATATTATAATCCATGGATTGATCATAAATCCAATATGGTAAGGCTTTGCATATAATCCTAAAGAGGTTATCCAAAGAAGAGGTAAAGTTCCTAACCATGTTTTTCATTTTACTTATTCTTATAAATCCCTAAAATAATATCCAAGTATGATAAAACATAATCACCATTATATCATATATACTTATATTTTATTATATTAATTTAATAACTTCCATCAAATAGGGAAAAAATGTCGATCGTGTGTATAGTGCACTACCGCCTCGCAAACCGATGTAGTTTGTTTTCCATCACAGCCTCTCACATATAGATATAATTATGGATTTAGAATATATATATATATATAATATTTTTTATTTTAACATAATATCTATTTATAATATTACATATACCATCTTACTTTCTAATCTTTTGGAAAATAATAATATCACTTGTGCATACGTATGGACTACCACTTCCAAGTCGCGATGTCAAATGTTTTCATTTTATTTCGACACGGATGGTAATAAAGATATATTTAATTAATATAGATGAAATATTTTATATAATAATTTTTCTATGAATTTGAAATATATTTTACCTTTCTTATGTTCCATCTATTGGAAGAATAGAAACAACATTCATGCATATATAGGACCTACCATCTCCTTGAATGATATGACTCATTTTCCTATATCTAAATTTTATGGAATATTATAAATACTTATATAATGATTATATATGATAATTATATCATGTTTAACATTATAGGTATTATGTAAAAACGATCAAGTTAAAAGGGTCGAAATTACCGAACCAAAACATAAAGGAAAAACAAAGAAACTCTCACATGAAATAGTGATTTTAACAAAGAATTGTTAATAAAATGGTCATAAAAGACAATAACTATATCATATATGTATGAAATATATGAATATGGGTTTTTAATAAATTTATAATAAATCTATATTTAGTATATAGGGGGTATGGACATGTGCGAATGAAATCGTACATAAAGTAAGGGTTTCTCATGTAACTTTTACTTCTGTGAAACATATGTCATATTCACCGCTTATTTATTTTGTGTGTTATATATAATACCCCATTGATATGATATATCATGAATATATTTATATTCATGGTATTTAAATTTTCATTTTAATTTATTTATTTCATGAATATTATGATTCAAAACATACCAAACCGGTAGGTGTTTATTTCACAATCTCATCATTTTTTAGGATTATCTATCTTTAAGTCACCCTTAAGAGATTTGTTTGATATTTCTATCTTAAAACCAATATACATTATTATCATATATTTATTAATTAAATTTCAAATTATTAGTTTCATTTTAATCTAGTTAGTACTTAAAATTATTGAGAAAACATTTTTAAGAAAATATTAGTTTATTTCTATTTTTTGTCAAAAACTTTTTTCTTCCATATATACGTTTTCTGAAAATATTTTCAAAAATTTTATTTAAAATATAAAAATTATTTATTGAAGACATTTTTACCCATTTTTTTCATTTAAAAAAATCCATTTAAAAAATATTCTTTTTTTTCGAATGGGTTACTTTTTTACATTTCTATTATAGTGTGAAACATGTGTTTTTTTACTTATATAGAATATATGGGGTTACCCACCATCATGACCACAAATTTTATTTTTGATTCCTTTAAAATTTTACAATTTTATATTTAAATTAAAAAATAGTTATTCTAGAAATTTTTATTATTTGGAATGATTTTCAATGTAAAAATTATATTTTTTTCAATAATGATTTTAATGAAATTTTTATGGTATTTGTAATCATCACTAAAAAACCCATCATTTTACATTATTATCCATTGGTAATATGTTTTAATGATACCATCATAAGTTTATATATATATGTTTCATGATCATTTTAACTGAGATGTACTATTTTGATAACATTCTCCAAATTAATCTAGATGGTTTATGATTATGTTTATTGATTTGGGTAATTATTAACATTTCTTAAGCTAGTTTTTCAATATGAATGTTTACATTGAGTATGATTCACCCCTTTCATATGAGGAATGCATTGGACTTATTATGTGACAAGTGGTCATGTTATAACCCCTTGATACATCGGTAGGTATCATGAGACAAACTAGCTTGGGTATTTGGATAAGGCCTCACCCATTTATGTAAGATTTCTTGGAACTAGACCTTGATGTTATGATTATTATGTTTTGCATTATTAATTTCATAATTATTAGATTTTTTGTTGGTGTTCATGTGATTATTCGATTATTTATAATATTCATGGATAAGTTTTAAGCTTATGTGATGATTTATATGGAATTACTCTCATCAAGAGTTATTCCTACCATATTGTTATTCATGTTCAAATAATTGATTAAATAGTATGTGTTTCAGTTATTTTCCTTTCCATATTGATTATGAAATATTTATTCATAATATATTCCACTGTACACATACCCTTAATGAGGACTAGATCTCATTTCTTTCTTATGTTTCCTTTCGCTGGGATGCTAAGAAGTTTATCTTTATTGGTATGTAGGGATATGATAAGGTAATAATGATTCTCTCAAATAAAATTCTATGTTGTCTTTTATGTTTTCAAATGTTATGTGAAATTAAATTATGTATCTAGTTTTATAATACTACTAAACTATTCATTCCTTTGATATGTGATCACTTGCATCTAAAAAACTAATAAATTAACCACTGATTATGGACTACTAGGTTCAGGGTATTTCTAATAATACCCTTTATTAAGCTTACCACATAGATGATGACCATGATTAGAAGTATTATGAAGATTAATTTTGAAAACAATAACTTCCATGATCATTTGAAACCATTTAAATTGTAATATTTTATTAAACCATGGGAATAAGAATTTCATTTTTTTTTGAAAACATGAAAGAGTAAATAATTAGTCTCTTATAAAATGACAATGGGAGAGTAAAGATACATTTATACATAAATTTGTAAAAAAATTCCTTTTATCTAAAATAACCAAAGTGGAAATAATTTAAAAAAATTATTTTTAAATATTTTTAAAAATTATTTATTTAGTTGAAAATATCTTTAAAATATTTTGTAAATAAGGAATTTTGGGAATATTACTTTATAAGAAAGCATTTTTTTTAACTAATATTGTGGAAGATTTTTAAATTCTATTATAACATTTTTATGAAACCTACATCGTAAAATGAAAGATAAAAACATTAATTTATAAGAGGTAAATATCAGTATTATATTCACTTGAAATATTATAGAAAATAATTTCAATAGATAAAACATAGATATGGAAGAAAAAGAGTTTTGTATATTGGTTGGGAACAATTCCTTTTAGTGATACATTTTGAAAGAGAATGTGATCCACCAAAAAGAAACATTTTAATGAATTGGAATAATTTTCTAAAATTTAAAGTAAATATAACATATTTAAAAGGAAATGGTAGGAGAAAGGATAATTTTATGTTTAATGTTAAGAGGAAAATTAATAACTCATTGAAAAAAGACTTCAGTAGATAACACATTTGTTAATTGAGTAAAATTTTTATAACAAAAATTAATGATAAAGAGTTTTAAAATGAACTTGAAAACAATTAATAAAAGTTATTTTATTATAACATAACAATTGGGTAGAATATACCCTATATAAAATTAAATTGAAGGGTGTTTGATAAACAAATACCTTATAGATTAATAAAATTATAATACGAACCCATTAAAAGATTAAGATCATGAATATGAAGTAAAAATACAATCAATAATGATAATATATCACATTAAATATCTTATTGGATGTATATAAACCATTTAAAAGAAATTAGGTTCATAAAAGAACATGTTTCTCAAAGGAAGTTCTCATATGAAACACTTACCTCTATATGAAATTTTTTTCCAATTTAACATAGATTCATAAATAATCAAATTATGTTTATCAAAAATCTTAATAAGAACCATATTTATATATCATTAATTTCCTAAGGTGTAATTATCAATATAGTTTACTCATTTATTAAATCATTTCAACTCATTTTATTTACTGGAGGTGATTTAGTTGATTTTTACTTGAATCTCTTTGAATTTTGACCATGTTTAAGTTTATTTTTAAAATTGATTCACAACTTCCAAAATATTAATAGTTTTTTAAATATATTTTTTATATTTCAAAATAATTTTTAATGTTGTAAATAATTTTTTTAATGGGAAACAAAATGCGTCGCTGCGTGGAGGTAGTAATATTCATATATACATGGTCGACAATATTATTTTCCATAAAATAAAAGATTGTTAGAATGTAAAATGATTTTTCATATGATATCATAATAATTTTATAAATATAATATTTATTCATCAAAAAAATCATTTTGAACCATCCATGAAATATTGTGGTGAAAAATATGGCACATCATACATTGAGGCAGTAGTTTTCACATATATATGATGATGTTTACAGAAGGTATGAAGGTCAATTAAACTTAGGAAAATTCGAGACACTTTAGATTAGTCATTTACATAGTTATTACTCTTAATTGAATATTAATAGGGTCAATTATTTTATTAATAAAATACAACTATACCCTTATAACCAAATTTAAAAATGATGATTCCAAATTTAGATTCCATTTAACATAATCTATTTCATTAATACAAGAAAATATGATTTTAAATTAAACAATCAAATCACATACATGTTGATATTTAAATAAAAGAGTGCTTCAAAACAATAAAATGATATATAAGATAAATTTTGGATGGTCACTAATTTTCATGAAACGAATTTTTTTATAATAAAAAAATACTGGTTATGTGGAATAAAATCAATCCACAACCAAATTTTATCAAAATATTAATTAATAATAAGAAAAGATAAAATGTAGTTTTCTTTAGTAAAGTAACATTTTACTTCACTTTTAAAAATGTTGGGAAAGGATTTTCAAAGTTCAAATAATATTTTAAATGTATAATGTTATTCCTTAGTTTCATATTTGACCACTTAAAGGATTTATGACCTTATATGTCACACTTATATGTTGATAAAGTCATGAAAATTATAAGTTTTGTAAAAACCACTTTTCACTAAAAACAATATTTTCATAAAATGATAAAAAAATCTTAAATTTTAAATATTGATATTATAAATTCAAAAATAAATTTAATTTTATCTAATTTTATTTCTAAATATTTTTTTTCTAAATTTTAATAAAAAATAAAAATATATAAGGATCAAATTATTTTAGTTAATCATGTCCTCCTTAAATATTAAGAGTTCCTCATACTATTTCATACGAATCTAATAATTAAAATAATTTTAATATTTTATATCATTTATAGATATTTTATATGTTATCATAATGATCATTCAAAAATGATTAATTTAATTTAATAATGTATCATGACCTTCATTTTAGTGTGTGTGAAGAAAGATATCAAAGTCAGTGTTATTTAAAGGAAAAAATATATAATGAAATCTTAGGATGTTAGAGACATGTGTCCCAAGGGATGAAACCCCAAAAATGACCCCATTTGGACCTGGAATGGAGTCCCTTAGAGGGTTTAGAGGTCTCTTGGGTGTCCCAATGGTTTGAGACATATAGTTTTATGTTTTAGGGATGTATTATAGGGTGTAAGGTTAGAATATGTTTTATGGTAACCATTCTACTAAACCATATGACCAAAATTGCATGGGTGAAAACTTGTTAAACTGTGTGGTAGGACCTAAAAACTATGAAAGAGTCTATAATAAAGCTCATATATTCCACACAGTTTGAACATAATCAATGTAACTATGTGTCAGAACCATGTGGAAGGAATGGACCATAAAAAGAAAATATAGAAGCTCGCTCACACCCTAGTTAACCTATATTCTACTCCATGCCAACACATCCACAAAAAAGTTCCCATATAAATCAAGATATATCATAATATATTTCATAAAAAATAATTCATAGTTTATCAAAACAGATTTCTAAAGGTTATTCCATTTCTAAGACCACTTTAGAAATGTATTTGAAATCATTAAACTTCGTTAATCCATTTTATCAAGCACTTGGCAGGCATACAAGCCACACCCATTTGGAAAACCCCACTTTAAACATACAAATTTCAAAGACAATCCATGAAACACATCCAATATTGAATATTTATTATGAATAAATATTTTAAATATAAATTTAATCAAAAAAACCCAAAGGTGGTTATGAATTTAAAGGTAATTTGTGGAAAACTTTCTTAAATAGAGATACTTACCCTGTATTTGGTCCAAAAATCACCACCCTTGAAAATTGTCACATGAAAGAGGTATAGAAAATAATAAAATTCATAATAAACCTGAAATAAAATAAAAAAACTCCATTGAATACCGTAATTTTTTCCAACACCACCCCTATGGTTATACACTTCGACAAAAATAGAAGAAAAAGGCTTGAGAAGGTAAAAGAAGAACAAAACATGAAGAAATAAACTTACTTCTAGCCAAACCACAAATATACAAGAATAAAACCACCAAGGAGGGGTAGAGTTCTTCCACTACTGGAGAAAGGATGTGAACAAAGGGGGGGAAGAGTCCCAAAAACATAAAACCCAATATGGGTATTCAATTAAAAAAGTTTCTTTTTAAGAGTGCTGGGCAGGGTGGCACGGTTTGGCCACACTATTTAGGAGACTACATGCCAACTATACAAGTGCCACTATCCACCCAAAATAGTCCACACAGTTCCCCATGGTTTGTTTCATGGTTTGAAATACCATTCCCAAACCGTGTGAAAATTTATTGTCAAAAACTTCATCCCCCTCCCAAGGTTAGTCGCACGGTTAGGAAAATTACGTTCTAACTATACACCTTGGTTTGAATTCAAAAAAAAACTCTCGATTTTGACTTTTGAAAACTGGAAACTCTAAGAACACACTTGAGGATAAATAAAACTCAAAATTAGATGTACCATTTACCCATTAGGTGCCACAAACTCCCCACCATTCTACTTTCTTCCTCCAAAAATCTATCTGGAATCGCTAGAAGAAAAAATGTGAGGCTATTTCTCCCTCGTACACCCTTACGACTCCCATGTATCATTACTATCACCATCATTATTCATTATTTCATTGAAAAATGGGATTAATATCACATGGAGCACCTTGTTTTTAATATCCATGATAAGAACAAGTTTCTCCACAATGGTGGCATCATGCTCTAACTCCAACTATTCTCACTCCAAAATGTGATATGGGTCTAGATGGTATCTCTTCAACTAGGAGACATGGAGTAAGTCATGAATAAAGGTCATCTATAGTGGTAGATACAAATAGTAGTATGTCGTCACTAGACACTTCACAACACAAAATAGCCCGACATAATATGGCACTAATTTCCCTTACTCCCCCAAACAGTGCAAACCCAACTGAATAGATACCCGTAGAAACATATAATCACCAACCTAAAACTACAATGGATGATGATTATGGTTGGAATAAAACTCATGAAAACTATTATTATTTTCTAACCATTTTTGAATCAGGGACACTGACTCAGTCGTCTCTTGGATGAGGCTTGGTCCAACCTTGGAATTCTTACCCACCATAGCCCAGTACAATAGGGATTGGCATAGTTTTCTATATAATGCCTCAAATGAGTCCATCCTGATCAAGTATTGATAAAACTTTCCTTAGAAAACTCATCCAATAGCAGGTGAATTTCCCCTGAACATCCAAAATCAAGTGCACACACCTGCAACATATCCTCGAGATCCTGGATAATCTGCTCAAACTTTCCATTTTTTTGTAGGTGATACGTAGTGATCAATTTGAACTAGGTTACCAATGACTCTTGAATTCCCTTATAAAAATGATATATGAGAAGTGAATACCCATCTCACACTATCACTAAGGCACTCTATGAATCTGAACAACCTCTCAAACAAACAATCATATGAGGTCCTCTAACTTTGTCAACTCCCTAATGGTTATTAAATGAACCAATATCATTAAAAGGTTGAAAATCAACTATATTGTATCATTAATACTCAGATTATTAGATATTTAAATCATTATATCCATAGATATCTCTTCTCACTTACACACTAGCATGGGAATGGTCTTTAATAACCCGACCAATATCTGATGCTCTTCTTTGATCATATGGTAGGTTAAGCACCTGTAAATAATGTATGCCATAGAATGTCTCATCCTGGGCCACCAATATCTACCTATGAAGGTATAAAACATCTTGGTCACCCCTATGTGAACATACCAATTATAATGATGCGCCTCATTAACCACTACATACCACAAGCACAAAAGAAAAACCAACAGCTTCCAAAAGAGAAGAGAACCATCGGGACACTGAGACTAATCACCCAAGGTCTCCCCACCATTTAAGTCACATCTAATCTATTATAACTCAGGATCAGATACTTTCTCAGTACTTTCCCAATTTATGAGAGAGGGTGTAATTAGTACACTGTCAATGAATACCTTTCTTCTATCCTCTTTCATGTATACCCTCATATTAGAAAAAAACTCATCAGACCCCACTCATCAACTGATTCCCAAATGGCCTGCACAAGATGCTTCTTTCTCAATTATTTAGTGACCATATTTCCCTTCCAAGATGTATATGTAATATTAAAATAAAAATTATGAAGTTATTCAACCCCTTATATCTATATCAAGTTTATTCCCCTCTTCTTGGAAATTTATTTTAGGATCTTATGATCTGAATATACTATGAAACACTCATTGAATAGTTAATGTCACCAAATATTTAGAGAATACATCATGAATACCAATTACAGGTAATGGGTGTGGTAATTATGCTCATGTGGGAATAGAATCCATAAGCCATAAGACACCACATGCTCATCCTACATCAACACACACCTCAAACCCACACCAAAAGATCATAATACACTATATATTTTCTCCCAAACACATGTAAAATCAAAAAATTTATTGATATTAGATGGGTTTACAACATTTAAAAGGAAATATAACACTTCCCATACAAATAAAACTTCACCTCTTTCCTAGTCAAATACATAAAGGTTGAATATAGCCTAAAAAATTTCCAAAAAATGGATATAATACTTGAAAATCTTAGAAAACTAAAAATCTCGAACACATTATTGGGAAACTCCCAAGACATGAATGCTTGATATTTCTCTAGATCCACTAAAACTCATACCTTAGAAACCATATGTACTAAAAATTTCACTTCTTGAATCCAAAACCGGAACTTGGACAATTTATCGTATAGATTATTCTCTCTCAAAACACCCAAGACAACCTTCATATGTTGAGAATGCTCATACTTCATCTAAAAATACACCAATATTTTATCTAAAAAATAGCCATGAAGGAGTCCAAAAAGTGTTGAAATATATGGTTCATTAATTTAATGAAAACTATCACAGCATTGGAAATCCCAAATTGGCTAACCAAATATTCAAAATATCTATACTAGTTTGGGAAAGTGGTCTTCAAGAGATCATTTTATTAAACCCTCAATCATTTATACCCTAATCTTAGATAGATAATCAAAAACCAAATAGACCCTCTAATATATTCATAAATATCATCAATTATGATAAATAAGTATTTATTCTTTACTATCACTTGGTATATCTCTAGATAGTATACAAAAATTCGGAGGCTTCTATCCACCTTATTTGCAAATAGGATTGGTGAATCCCATGGGTAAATGATAGGATTGATAAAACCCTTTATTTCAAGATCCCCTAGATGAAATCTCAAATATTTCAACTCATCCAGAGTCATTTGATATGATAATAGGAAAATCGGGCTCATCACATAAAGAAGATTGATGGTAAAATCAACCTCTCACTGGGGAATAAATCCTAATAAATCCAATAGAAACATGTCTAGGAACCTATACACAACCACTATAATTTCACCCAAAAAAAACTTCTCAACAAACTCAAGAAAAAACCTAAACAACTAGGATGATATCAATCCCATATCTAAAGTAGCTGTTCTCACCCTACCTGAACGAGAATCCCACTCACCTTGAAATGTGTGAGTGGTCTTGTCAGGAGTAAGGAACTGGACTCTACAAGGATAATAGTAGAACAATTAATTAAAGATGATAAACCAATCCATATTGATAATAATTTCTAAAACATCTTGGTCTAAAACAAGGAATCTCCAAACGAACTTCATGTTATCTACCACAAAACGAAACTCAGGTCACTAGAAACCTTTCTCTTTATTTTTACTCATTGGGTTTAGAATATCCATAACATATGTTATATACTCATCCTGTAGACCCAAATAATTAATCATATTAAATGAAATGAAATAATAGTATGTTCGTGTTTAAAATAAAACTGATTCCATAGAATAAGTAATAAATATCGTACCTCAAATGGGGTTCATCCCAGAATTTGATTCCTTTAGCATAAACTCTACAGAATAAAGATGACCTTGATTAGAACCACCACATACCTTCTTCTCCTAGTGATAATAAACCTTTCCATGAGTGCAAGATCCTATAACCTTGTAATCCTCTAACTGCACCTAATATCCCTTTGGAAATGCAGAGCTTATGCTACTCTCAAACAAATCAATCTGAAAAAATCATTGGATATGACCCAAATTCCTACATTAGTGGAACATCCTTAGAGCCTCTGATAAAATTTCCTTGGTGTTTCCTTCCATTAATAACTGATATAAAACACTATTCTTATTCCTTAAAGAATCCATAGGAACTAAACCTAAAGACTGATAGATACTCTTTCCACTACCCTGTAAAGACTCATCCCACTTCTCTTTCTATCTCAATGAAGAAATATGGATACCACCAAGTAAAAAATACCACTAAGACCTATATTTATAGTAAAATATATATCCTCTCTAGTTTCATTATTAACCACCTCTTATTATATTGGTACATATATAAGGATGAGAATAGATCTGATCTATGGATTCAACCCCATCCCAACATGATGTGTCTTGATGTAATCATTTATGAAGAGATTTGGAAAGACATGAACAACCCGGTAAATCAGGTGGAATACTCTATCATAGAATAATCACCCTACTTCATATTTATGAACTCATGAGAATTATACACCCTCAAGGTATCTAGGTAGAACTATCAAATGAATTCCACTTTAAAATTGGTCCATGTGAGATCCTCATGCTTTCCTAAAATCACCATCGACTCCCAAAACATGTTGCCCAGTCCTACCAACACATATGTGTCAAATAACACTTTATAGGTATCAAGCGTCTTTAGTAACTAAAATACCCACTCAATATAATCTATGCACTCCTCATGATCTTTGGGTCCCTTATCACCATGAAACACTAATGGATTCTTCCTCAAAAACTCATGAGCATGGTCCATAGTCTGTGTCTACTCACAACCAACAACTTAGCCCAAGGTTTAGATTGTATAAATAACCAACTACACTAAATCTGGATCAACAGTAGGTATCACCTATAGGGTACTCTTCATTTTACTCTCTTTATGCCTGGATGAGGTTCTTCTAGGAGGCATCATCTACAAGACACAAAGCACAAGATTCATCAAACACGACATGACATCAAACCATAAAAAAAGAGACAAAATAAAACTCCCAATATGGGTATCACAATAAAATCCAATGAAAGAGTGAAAACACCATCAAAACACTGGATAACCAGCCTTAAAAAATGACCAAAATTATGGACCACCCATGGAAACTCAATGTTTGAAATGAATAAGAGTTTTACATGAACTACATTATTCCTATTTTTTGATTCATGATGGTCCTAGCTCACATCTACCACTAACACCCAAATAAAAAGGGCTTTGATACCATTTTGTAAGAAACCAAATAGGGTCAACCAAACCCATCACCTGAGTTAGCCCACCATAAGGACCAAAGCATGTTCTCAATTGCCACATGATGGTGAAAAGAACTAATCATTACCACCTAAAGTGTGGTAATTGTTTCACCAATGGTAAACTAGAATGTCCCAACCATAAAAAGGATGTCCATACCACTAAAATTATATTCAATAGTATGATATAAATAGATTTCATAAATAATGACATAAATCAAAAAAACATTCCATAAATGAATATATACATAGTGTATCAAAATAAGAAACCCAAACATAAATTAAATAGTACAATTCCAATCAATTCCCAAGTACATCCGAGTAGATAAAAAATACAAAAAACGAATCTACATGATCCAATCCCTATGACACTATGTATCCTCTAAAAACCACTATATAACAGTCATCAAGAAGATCCACTCTGATAAATGGTTCCCTTTCCTTTACCTACAGCCTATAAAATGAAATCTGTAATCACCCCAATGGGACTAAGTATAGTGTGAGGGATGAATCCCATTAGGATACCACCATGAATCGCTTTAAGGACTTTACCCATGCAAGCCACTAAACTAGTTTAAAAATATTTTTATAACTAAACCACTTGAAAAAAATCCAATTTAAAGTAAACCATTAAAAAATCATTGGTTTTCCTTTTTAAAACATGATATGGTTTTCCAAAACAATTTCAAAACATGGATCAAATAAATAAACAAGGCCACAGTTCACAACATGCTCAACATAACCAAAAAGGCATAGTAAGGGTGACTATAATAATAAAAATCATATGACCATGTAAATGGAAAATGAATAAATGGGAATAATACATATTATCAAATCAGAATCGAACCAATCAAATTAATAAATCATACAAACCAATATATCATGAGTAATGTTTACCTAGGGATCTAACCATTAGGCCTATCATGAGTGAGTAAACAAGTATGATAACTAGATAAGCAATGGGATATCTCTTGGTCTTCCCTGTCCCCAACATGGAAGCTCTCTTGGTCTTAATACCCAAAGTCTCTCATGGTCCCTTGGAAACCAATTTGGAGGCTTACAATGTAATCCATCCAATGGTTCACATGGCCACTCAGACAAAAAAATGTGTAATATATCCCACACACCAGTTAAACCATGTGCTACTCCATGCCTACACATACACAAAAAAGTGACCATATCAATCAAGCTATATCACAATCCATTTCATAAAAAAGAATGTACAATTTATCAAAACACATTTCCAAAGGTAAATAAATTTATAAAACCACTTTATAAATCCATTTAAAATAAAAAAACCTCTTTGATGCATTTTATCAAACACTTGATGGGAATACAATCCACACCCATTTGGAAAACCACACTTTAAAAAAAAATTCCAATTCAATCCATGAAACACATAAAATATGGATTATACACCAAGAATAAATCATTTTAATGAAAATTTAAACAAAAATTAATTAAATTACATTATAAATTTAATGGTAATACATGATAAAATACCTTAAATAGGGACACCTACCTCAGATTTTATCCAAAACTCATCACCCTTAGTAATGGACTCCCAAAGGATGTACAAAAAGTCCTCACACACATATTACACAAGAAATAAAACAAAATATCCTCTATTTAATACCATATATTAAACCAACTCCACTTCTAGGGTTCCACACTTTTATAAAAATGAATGAACAAGGCTTCAGAATCGGAAAAGAAGAAGAAAACATGAAGAAATCAACTTACCTCAAACCAAAACACGAAGATCCAAGAAGAAAATGAACAAGGAAAGAGGGGGAGAGCTCCACCACAAAGAGAAAATGGCTTCATGAAAAGTGAGATGATAAATATCTCTAGAAACCTAATAACTCTATAATGATATTTTGGCAAAAATTGAATTTTTAAGGGAACTGGATAGGGTCCCACGATTTGGCTGTATGGTTAGAAAAACTATTTTCCAACCATGCAGGTACCACTATCCACCCAAAATAGGCCACACAGTTCTCCTAGGGATGTTTCATGGTTTAAAAAATGTTCCCAAACTATGTGAAACTGCACTATAAAAAACTTTAGCCCGCTCACATGATTAGCCGCATTGTTAGGAAAACTATATGCTAATTTTGCACCTGTGTATCTCTTCCTAAAAACTACTAGTTTTTACCCCCAATACCTAGTAACTCTAAGAACACACACAAGGATAACTAAAACTAAAAATTAATCATACTAGGGACCCAGTGGGTTTCATGAAATTGGAAATTCCAATGGAGAGGGTGCTAATGCATTGGAATTTGGTTATTATGAGTGATGACCTATGGTGGGGAGCACCATAGGATTAATGGGAAATTGTAAAATGGAATGTTCAATTCATAAGGTGGTAAGGCTATATGGAATTTTTTCCCAGAGTTTTGAGAAATAGATACGATCATTAACTTTTGTTTAAGGGGCTTGAGAACCTTGGTCTGAGATTTCACTTTAGAAGCATGTTTAATGTTTTGAATTGGAACAACGTTGTTTATTGGTGAACTGAAGACTTGAGTAGGTTTGTATCGATGCTCATATTATCAATGATAATTTTTAGGGATGATAATATTTATGGTAGATATATTTTAAGACCCTGTGTTTGTATAACCCTTCAAAAATCAAGGGGAATTTGAAATTTTCTATTTAGTGGGTGGGTAAAATTTTGAATCAGTCTTTGGTGAAGAATTCCACAGGATAGAACCACTCAAATGACCCAATTTTTAATTTTAATGAAATACCTTATTGGGTTTGTAGGTCTTTATAGTGTCTCAAGAGTTTAGAACATGGAGTTTCTAGTTTTGGGTATATAGGATATTCCGTATAGTTGGCACACAGTTTGTGCTAACTGTGCAACCAAATCATGAACCCTAAATTTTATAGGTGCATGGACTATCGTATTATAACACTTTTATATTTTAATAAATATTTATCTTCAAATATTTTTTTTCCAATAGCTTTCATTACACACAACAACAAGTTTAAATGAACCATGATACACTATTAAAATATTATTATGCTATAATTATTGCCTAGCAATTGTATTGGTGGGTATGAATTGGACTAACTAAATTATGAAAAAACATATGGTAACATATGTAAAAAATTAATTCATTGGATATCCAATAATTATAAATAAAAATAAAAAAATCATTTTCATATAAAAAAGATATAAGGCCCCATCCTTAAACCTTAATTAATCTTGAGTTATTACAAGATTACACATTGAGGATCTTTTTAGGTTTAGAGTTTTAGAGAATTAGATCATGAAACTTGCATTACATTCCACATTTAAACAAAGTGGTTACATAAAATATAGTATTCATTCTTCCCATCAATAGAAACATATTTAAAATAAAACATGGATTCCTTCTTGACACATCCTTGACACTATCATCGCATCATGTACCTTTCCCTTGACCTGTGAAAAACATTTCAAAAACTTGGGATGAGCATAAAAGGCTCAGTAAGGGTTATAAAAATACGGAAAGGAAACATGAGTTCATATATACATAAGAATGAAATCATACTTTACCCATAAAACAAAGGAACTTTAACATACCTAATCAAATCATGAATAAATCATAGAAATCATAAGACATAAAAGGTAACTTGAGGCATTCATAACATTCTTATGTAGGGAGTACCCCTCTTGGTTACATTTGGAATACCCACCATAGTATATTCCCAAAATCTCTTCGGAGAAACCTTAACGTTTCACTCCTTTGCATTACCCAATGCATTGGAGAGCTATATCAGGCTCACCCGCCCTTAGTTTATCACAGAACCACCCGTCTTCATAATAATTCCCAAGAACCTCAACATAAACGTATCACATAAAACATGCATAAAGGAAACATAACATTCCCACCTTTCAATCACAAGATATCAATACAACACATTGATATAAAAACATTATGAAAACCATTTTCAATACCAAAATAAAAGAAAATTAAAACATGGTATTTATTTTTCTTTTAAAAAGAAGGTATGGATTGTAGAGGAAGCCGAAACTCAAATAATGGTCACGGCGGCGGAGAAGTCGTTGTCGCCGCATACGTACGACAAAACATTCCCTTTTTTCGTTTAGTAAAACGCTTCCTATAAAAAAGATTCCTTTTAGATAAATGTAAAAGTCAAATGGGTTTATACACCATATAAAATAAGGTTGAGTATAAAACAAAATATGCCTCAATGAAAGGATATTGAGACGAAGTCCCATAAAAAGACGGTATCCTTGGATTAAGGATAAATTAGTTACATAACTATGTGTGACAAACGAATACACGAAATATAAGTGGTTATTAAGTGTAAAAAAATAAGAGGACATTCACACATAATCATATAACGACATATTCAAGGTGTACAAGTTTATCCCAAATAATCGAAATTGGGTTAAGAAGTTCCCTTGCAAAAATTAGACAGCCTAACGGCGTCACTTCAAAATTCAAAAAAAGGGCTGATGAGAGATAAAAAGGGTATATCATCACTTGGACATAAAATTTACATCAATAAGGATATAGAAGAACATATCCCAAAATAATATTATGTGAATTAAAAGACATAACAAAATAAGTCTTTTAAAAAGAGGAGGGTGAAAGGTTCCCTTACCGACATGGGTATCTTTCGAAACATACGCCCCGTGAAAGAAGGACAATACAACATTGATGTAAATACTCATAAATGAAATAATATTACACATTGAGTAAAATAATGGTCAGTACATACACCAATCAAAGGAAATTGTGTAAAGTGTAGCATAAATCTCACGGGAATAAAAGTGAGATGAAAAATCCCTTACGAAAACTCGGCAGCCTAACGACACCACTTAAAACTTCCAAAAATGGATTGATGAGATCAAATAGGGTATCTCATCACATTAAAATAAAATGTACAGAAAGAGGAATATAAAAGAACATCCCCCATCATAACAAATAGGATCTTAAAAGAAGTTACATAAAGGAGAGTACTTAAAGAGAAAGAGAGAGGTTAGATCTCTTACGAAAATTCGGTAGCCTAACGGCGCCACTCAAAACTTCCAAAATGGATTGATGAGAGAGAATAGGGTCTCTCATCATATGAACATAAAACTTACAGTAATAGTAATATAAAAGAACATCCCAATAACAATAAAGATGAGATTAGAAGGAATGACATAAAAGAGTGTACGTAAAAAGAAAGAGAGGAGTAGGATCCCTTACCTAAAGTCCAAGTTGTCTTGTTCGTTTCTTTATATTCCTGAATAATAAACTTTGGTTAATTAATAATTTCCTAAGTACCTCCTTTAGAGATTATTATTCATTTCATATCACATATTATAATTTTATAATAATTGTTTAATAATGTTAGTTCATATCAGACGTTTTTGCTGATGTTTGGTACATGAGTCAAAAATGAACTTGTTTGAAAAAGGATTGCCCATGTAGTTATAAGTAAATAATTTCCAGAATAATATTAATGATTAAAATATCATATATATCCAGTAAATATTCATTTTATTCTATTCCATATCATTTGGAGATAAAAAACGAAAAGCACCGTTCATGGAGACGGTAGGCCGTACGTACGCAAGAACGCTACTTTCATTTTTTGTCATATTAGTGGAATTAAAACAAAATGAGAGAGATATATATATGCTATAATTCCAGAATGATATCCATAATTTAGATGTAATATATTACATATATATCCATTATATATATGTACTTATAATATTACATAACATTTTGAGATAAGAAATGAAATGTACCGTTCCTGGAGACGGTAAGCCGTACGTACGCATGAACGCTACTTCCATTTATATTTCATATTTAATGGAATTAAAAAATAATGATACATAATAGTATTTTAATTCCAGTATGGTATCATATATAATATCATTAAATATATCCTTTATACGTACCACATATGGTATTAACGAATCAAATCACTTTGAGGGGGCGGTAGTCCGCACTTCCTTAAATAAAGATATCACGTTTACCAATAATGAAAACCATAAAGGTACGCCATAAATGAAAAATACAGAAGATTAAGTAAAACATAAACATATTAGATATCATATATAAATATAGTGTCATCTTAATGGCCACCTTTTAATGTGTTAGAAGAATGTTGAACAATCATCGTTCCGGGAGGCAGAAATTCGCCATCCACGGAAACAGTATGTTCTTTAACCATTAGATGTAGGTGTGTGTAAGTGTAGCTCTAATACTTCTTATAACAACATACTATTATATTTAAGATACCATATTTTTTACAAAATAAATTAATAAAAAGAGTTTAGGGGGTTGTATAAGCAAAACAAAACAAAAGGACACAAGTGAAGACATTACCTTAAAATCGGGTAACTCCCTTTGGTTTGAGCTCAAAGGCTTCCTTGGGAAGACTTCTACCCAAAGTGAGGCTTCAAGGAGTAATAGAGGGAATTGGAGAGAAAAAATGGGCAGGGTTTGGCTGAGCCAAAGGCTTTGGGAGTTTGGGTAAGGAGGTAGAGGTGGGGGCCTTTTATAAGAGGAGAGGAGGGGCACTCTTGTAATGTTACAAAATGTTACTTTATTTTCAAAAGCGTTTCGTATTTTAAAGGTCCCAAATTGATTTATTTCTAGGATAAGGTGATAAGGGTTCCAAATCCACTCATACAATAGGTTTTGGACATGTGTAGGTCTTAGATATTACATTATCTTTCCATTTTATTTAAATCGTTAAATAATGAGGTCATCGCTGCATCATCATGATGTCATAAATAATTTAATTTATTTAATGTCTAAAAATTAAAAAAAACTATGATGTAGGAAATAGTTTTATCTTTACAATGACTATTTATAGTAAAATATATGACTTTTATAACCCCATATAAAAATTGTTTTAGTAAAACATCTCATGTTTGTGTCATTTTTTACTTTAACATTAAATAAAAAGATATTTATGTCATTTTCCAAGCAAAGTGGCTCCATGGGGTCCCCAAGTTGACCCATGGATTGTCTTGGTCTGCCATGACACATACAATGAGGGTAGGACATGTGTCTAGGTCATTTCATTTTATTAAAACATTATTCTTACCATAAATTACACTAATTACCTCTAATCACGATTAAAAACTTAATAAGTTACTATTCACCAAAAAAATATTTTTATCCCATTGAACCACATTTTACTTCTTAATGACAACCATGTATGTCGGATTTTTGAAATTCAAAACACAAAGATGGAAAAATTTAATTTAAACGGAAAAATCAGTTTTTATAAGTACCACTTAGTGGTTTCACTATTCATCAAAAATTGACGTTTTTCCGAAAAAACACAAAAATTCACCCTAAAATATATTTGATATTCCAAATTCAAAAATGAAGTATATTTTAAAAAATTAAAAACATATAAGTCACATTAATTAATTTAATAATTAATTCCCGCTGTCAGAGCAAATAGCGTGTTTTTATGAAACAATAAGTATCAAAAGATTGACACTAGTTTAAGTCTGATTTCAAAGTGAAATTAATTCCAATGACCACTATTGGATTTAATGGTAAAAATATATTATAATTTCACTTTAAAAACAATTCAAAAGATAATATAATAATATAAATAAATTAGATTAAAAAGAGGTTTTGAATTAAAATACAACATTTTACACTATTCATTAAAAAAATGAACTTTATCGGAAAGATACCAAAAATTTACACAAAGTAAATTTTGATGTCCCAATTCTTAAGAGGAGTTTTATTTGGTCCAATAGAATGTATAAGAGTGAACAAAACTATATTTAATGACGGTTCTCCATCAAAAGGCGATAAGTGAATCTTTAGTGAAAACTAGGGCATATACGCCTAAAATTGAATTCTTTCCGTATTTTAAGCCTTTATATTTTATTGGATAAATGTAAAAACATTTAAAAACATATTTAATCATATTTTAGTTATTTATATCCATTCACGCCAATAAAGCGGCTACATGTTAACTACCATTTAAAATAATATTATTTTATTATTATAGTGCAACGTGAGATTCCCAAGAAACTCATTGTTGCGTGTTGGGTACGCCATCGAGCATAGCGTCCCCTTTAAAGTCATATTAATATTTTATTCACAAATATGGATAAATATGAATATTTCATATTCTTTATTTACATGGGGTGTTACATCCTTCCCCCCTTTTGGGAATTGCGTCCTCGCAATTTTTAAAATTGAGCTTGGAAACATCCTTGAAAGTCCCACATCGGAACAAGAGTCGGTAAAACAATCACTTTAAAATAAAGGAAGATAAGTATAGTGGTCAGCCGAGTTAACCCATACTAGGATTCCATGTAGAAAAAAATGGACATGGAAGAAAAAGGAAAGGGTCATGTTCTTGGGGGAAAGTGATAGTAAACATGTTTAGGAGAAAGTTAACCATAAGAAAATCACAAACTTGTGATGGGTTAAACGGTATTCGATTCCCCAGTAAGAAAAATTAATAGACAACATTTTTGTTTTAAGTTACTTTTTATTGAGGAATTTATTCATAAGGAAACATAATCACTTATCATGTTGACTTTCAACTTTTACTAGATTCCTTAATCAAACTCATTTTTTTCCAAAAGGCGAGTATTTAGGGAAACTTGTTCGTATTAAGAGTACTATAATCAACTTATAGAGAATCACCTAATCCACCAAAGAGAACTATATACTTCCCATGTCTTTAGGATTTAACCAAAACCAAAACCAATAAGGTTAGTATAAGGTCAGATAATCCAGAAACGGATAACCCTTTCAAAAGAAAATCTATGCTTAATCTCCAAAATTTGTCCAACAAAACCCAAAGTTCAACGAGGACCATCCGATAAACAATTTGTACATAGAATTCTTCAAAGTAATCCAATCTAAGATTGAAACCCAAATATTTGAAGGATTTAGTCACATAGTCTTCCAAGTTAAATCGTAACATTTATCTCCAAACAACATCAGTTTCTCCTAAAGTCTCGTATTGAAAAGTAATTAACCTAATCACATATCCTCCATGATAGGTTAATCATTTTCATAAATAATCCAAAATCAACTTACTCTTAATTAATAAAATCATATAACTAAAAAGAATCAGTCAAACTAACCAGGGACTTCACGTAGTCCAGTGGTAGGCGATAAATACCATTCACACTTTGGTTGTGGGTTCGATTCCTGTAGCTTTGTTCGACGCGACGGGTAGTCACACGGTCTACGTGTTTTACTTTTTCCAAAACTATATAATTCTCAAATCATTCCACAAAAGGGATAAAATCATCAAAAATAACCATAACATAATTTAACCTCAATTTTATCTCATGCCTTTCACTTCAATCATAACATATAGTAACCCATAATTACCTCAAAAGTAAGGATCATATAAACCCAAATGGTTCTTTATAACTATGTCCACAAAAGAAAAGATAACTATTCCTTGAATAAAATTTTCATATATTAAACATCAGGGTTACACATAATATAAAAAGTCTTCTAATGTAACCCCATCATCAAAAGAGACTTAATACTCTTAAGAATTTCACCATAACTCTTGAAGCCCTTATATGTTGACATCTTATTCATTCAACATTCTTCATGATCCATTAACCATTCCTTTCCAACTTATTCTGAAATACCTCTTTCCTACAAACAAAATCATGAATCATATCCTAAGATTCCAAAATAGGAAAACAATAGTCATGAAATAATACATACCTTTGATTGGTCATTGTCAGTTTCTTCATCCTCAATAGGAATGGCATTAGGTATTGGTAAACGAACATTTGTATGCTCTTGGTGATCCCATTCACGAAAATTCTTCATAGGACACGTGTTTGCATAATGACCATGCACACCACATTTAAAACATTCAATTGATCCCTCAGAAAGAACTTCTTTCCCTTTACTCGAGTCAACTTGATGCTTCCTTTTTCCATGGCAGGTTCTTGCTTTATGACCTTCATTTCCACATCTGTAGCATATTTCTTTCCCTTTGAAACATTTTCCTAGGTGTTTCTTTCCACATCTTTGACACATAGGTTTTTGAACACACTTACCTTTATGATTATTACCTGTACTTCCGTAGGGATTTGTTTCTCGCATATATGATGCCTTAGAGAAATCACCAAGGTTTAGGTGGTCAATCATGACTCCAGATAGTTGGTTGAGGATAATCACAAGAGTTCTCATTGCATCTCCCATATCATTCAGTTGCTTTCTCAAAAAACTGTTACAGTTTCCTTCACATCCACTGTTACTTTGGTGCCTGCTAGATCCAGCCATTTACTAAAACCAAAAAGTTCAGTGTGAGTATATCAAAAAACCATCATGTACTAATGAGGAAGATAAACACTAATATATACATACTCATTCACTTTATCTAAAACTAGGACTCTTTTTGAAATCCTAACCATTATGGCAATGCCACTTATGCTTAAAGAATACCCTAACCTCTAAATTTATCTAAACCGACCTTCGATACCAACTATAGGGCCCCAACCTTAAACCTTACTTAATATTGAGTTATTACAAGATTACACTTTGAGGATCTTTTCAGGTTTAGAGTTTTAGAGAATTAGATCATGAAACTTGCATTACATTCCACATTTAAACAAAGTGCTTACATAAAAGACAGTATTCATTCTTCCCATCAACGAAAAAATATTTAAAATAAAACATGGATTCTTTCTTGACACATCCTTGACACTATCATCCCATCATGTACCTTTCCCTTGACCTGTGAAAAACATTTCAAAAACTTGGGATGAGCATAAAAGGCTCAGTAAGGGTTATAAAAATATGGAAAGGAAACATGAGTTCATATATACATAAGAATGAAATCATACTTTACCCATAAAACATAGGCACTTTAACATACCTCATCAAATCATGAATAAATCATAGAAATCATAAGACATAAAAGGTAACTTGAGGCATTCATAACATTCTTACGTAGGGAGTAACCCTCTTGGTTACGTTTTGAATACCCACCACAGTATATTCCCTAAATCTCTTCAGAGAAACCTTAACGTTTCACTCCTTCATGTTACCCAATGCATTGGAGAGATATATCTGGCTCACCTGCCCTTATTTTATCATGGAACCACCTGTCTTCATAATAATTCCCAAGAACCTCAACATAATCGTATCACATAAAACATGCATAAAGGAAACATAACATTCCCACCTTTCAATCACAAGATATCAATACAACACATTGATATAAAAACATTATGAAAACCATTTTCAATACCAAAATAAAAGAAAAGTAAAACATGGTATTTATTTTTCTTTTAAAAAGAAGTTATGGCTTGTAGAGGAAGCCGAAACTCAAATAATGGTCACAGCGGCGAAGAAGTTGTTGTCGCCGCATACGTACGACAAAACATTCCCTTTTGTCATTTAGTAAAACGCTTCGTATTAAAAAGATTCATTTTGGATAAACGTAAAAGTCAAAGGGGTTTATACACCGTATAAAAGAAGGTTGAGTATAAAACAAAATATGCCTCAATGAAAGGAGATTGAGACGAAGTCCAATAGAAAGACGATATCCCTTGCTTAAGGATAAATCAGTTACATAACTATGTGTGACAAAAGAATACACGAAATATAAGTGGGTATTAAGTTTAAAACAATCAGAGGACATTCACACATAATCATATAACGACATATTCAAGGTGTACAAGTTTATCCCAAAGAATCGAAATTGGGTTAAGAAGTTCCCTTGCAAAAATTAGACAGCCTAACGGCGTCACTTCAAAATTCAGAAAAAGAGTTGATGAGAGATAAAAAGGGTATCTAATCACTTGGACATAAAATTTACATCAATAAGGATATAGAAGAACATATCCCAAAATAATATTATGTGAATTAAAAGACATAAAAAAATAAGTCTTTTAAAAAGAGGATGGTGAAAGGTTCCCTTACCGACATGGGTATCTTTCGAAACATACGCCCTGTGACAGAAGGACAATAAAACATTGATGTAAATACTCATAAATGAAATAATATTACACAATGATTAAAATAATGGTCAGTACATACACCACTCAATGGAAATTGTGGAAAATGTAGCACAAATCTCACGGGAATAAAAGTTAGATGAAAAATCCCTTACGAAAACTCGGCAGCCTAACGGCGCCACATAAAACTTCTAAAATGGATTGATGAGATAAAATAGGGTATCTCATCACATTAAAATAAAATGTACAGAAATAGGAATATAAAATAACATCCCCCACCATAACAAAGAGGAGATTAAAAGAAGTGACATAAAGGAGAGTACTTAAAGAGAAAGAGAGAGGTTAGATCTCTTACGAAAATTCGGCAGCCTAACGACGCCACTCAAAACTTACAAAATGGATTGATGAGAGAGAATAGGGTATCTCATCATATGAACATAAAAATTACAGTAAGAGTAATATAAAAGAACATCCTAATAACAAGAAATATGATCTTATAAGGAATGATATAAAAGAGTGTACTTAAAAAGAAAGAGAGGAGTAGGATCCCTTACCTCAAGTCCAACTTGTCTTGTTCGTTTCTTTATATTCCTGAATAATAAACTTTGGTAAATTAATAATTTCCTAATTACCTACTTTAGAGATTATTATTCATTTAATATCAAATATTATAATTTTATAATAATTGTTTAATAATCTTAGTTCATATCAGACGTTTTTGCCGATGTTTGGTACATGAGTCAAAAATGAACTTGTTTGAAAAAAGATTGCCCATGTAGTTATAAGTAAATAATTTCCAGAATAGTATTAATGATTAAAATATAATATATATCCAGTAAATATTAATTTTATACTATTCCATATCATTTGGAGATAAAAAATGAAAAGCACCGTTCATGGAGATGGTAGGCCGTACGTACGCATGAACGCTACTTTCATTTTTTGTCATATTAATGGAATTAAAACAAATGAGAGAGAGATATATATGTATAATTCCAGAATTATATCCATAATTTTGATGTAATATATTACATATATATACATTATATATATGTACTTATAATATTACATAACATTTTGAGATAAGAAATGAAATGTACCGTTCATGTTGATGGTAAGCCGTACGTACGCATGAACGTTACTTCCATTTATATTTCATATTAAATGGAATTAAAACATAATGATACATAATAGAATTTTAATTACAGTATGGTATCATATATAATATCACTAAATATATCCTTTATACGTACCACATATGGTATTAATGAATCAAATCACTTTGAGGGGGCGATAGTCCGCACTTCCTTAAATGAAGATATCGCGTTTACCCATAATGGAAACCATAAAGGTACGCCATAAATGAAAAATACAGAAGATTAAGTAAAAAATAAACATATTAGATATCATATATAAATATAGTGTCATCTTAATGGCCACCTTTTAAGGTGTTAGAATAATTTTGAACAATCATCGTTTCGGGAGGTAGAAATTCGCCATCCACGGAAACAGTATGTTCTTTAGCCATTAGATGTAGGTGTCTGTAATTGTAGCTATAATCCTTCTTATAAAAACATACTATTATATTTAAGATACTTTATTTGTTACAAAATAAATGAATAAAAAGAGTTTAGGGGGTTGGAGAAGCAAAATAAAACAAAAGGACACAAGCGAAGACATTACCTTAAAATCGGGTAACTCCCTTTGGTTTGAGCTCAAAGGCTTCCTTGGGAAGACTTCTGCCCAAAGTGAGGCTTCAAGGAGTAATATAGAGAAGTGGAGAGACAAAATGGGTAGGGTTTGGCCGATCCAAAGGCTTTGGGAGTGTGGGTAAGGAGGTAGAGGTGGGGGCCTTTTATAAGAGGAGAGGAGGGGCACTCTTGTAAAGTTACAAAATGTTACTTTATTTTCAAAAGAGTTTTGGATTTTAAAGGTCCCAAATTGATGTATTTCTAGTATAAGGTGATAAGGGTTCGAAATACACTCATCCAATAGGTTTTGTACATGTGTAGGTCTTAGATATTACATTATCTTTCCATTTTATTTAAATCGTTAAATAATGTGGTCATCGCTGCATCATCATGATGTCATACATAATTTAATTTATTTAATGTATAAAAATTATAAAAAAACTACTTTGATGTATGAAATCTTTTTAGATTTCCAATGACTATTTATAGTAAAAAATATGACTTGTATAACCCCATGTAAAAATTGTTTTAGTAAAACATCTCATGTTTGTGTCATTTTTACTTTAAAATTAAATAAAAAGATATTTATGTCATTTTCCAACCAAAGTGGCTCCATGGGGTCCCCAAGTTGACCCATGGATTGTATTGGTCGGCCATGACACATGCAATGAGGTTAGGACATGTGTCTAGGTAATTTAATTTTATTAAAACATTATTCTTACCTTAAATTACACTAATTACCTCTAATCGCGATTAAAAACTTAATAAGTTACTATTCACCAAAAAATTATTTTTATCCCATTGAACCACATTTTACTTCTTAATGACAACCATGTATGTCAGATTTTTGAAATTCAAAACACAAAGATGGCAAAATTTCATTTAAACGGAAAAATCAGTTTTTATAAGTACCACTTAGTGGTTTCACTATTCATCAAATATTGAAGTTTTTCAGAAAAAACCCAAAAATTCACCCTAAGATATATTTGATATTCTGAATTCAAAAATAAATTCTATTTTACAAAATTCAAAACATATAAGTCACATTAATTAATTTAATAATTAATTCCCGCTGTCAGAGAAAATAGCGTGTTTTTATGAAACAATAAGTATCAAAACACTGACACTAGTTTAAGTCTGATTTCAAAGTGAAATTAATTTCAATGACAACTATTGGATTTAATGGTAAAAATATATTCTAATTTAACTTTAAAACCAATTCAATAGATAATCTAATCATATAAATAAATTAGATTAAAAAGATGCTTTGAATTAAAATACAACATTTTACACTATTCATTAAAAAAATGAACTTTATCAGAAAGATACCAAAAATTTACACAAAGTAAATTTTGATGTCCCAATTCTTAAGAAGAGTTTTATTTGGTCCAATAGAATGTATAAGAGTGAACAAAACTATATTTCATGACGGTTCGCCATCAAAAGGCGATAAGTGAACCTTTAGTGAAAACTAGGGCATATACGCCTAAAATTGAATTCTTTCCATATTTTAAGCCTTTATCTTTTATTGGATAAATGTAAAAACATTTAAAAACACATATAATCATATTTTAGTTATTTCTATCCATTCCCGCCAATACAACAGCTACATGTTAACTACCATTTAAAATAATATTATTTTATTATTAGAGTGCAACGTAATATTCCCAAGAAACTCGTTGTTGCGTGTTGGGTACGCCATCGAGCATAGCGTCCCATTTAAAGTAATATTAATATTTTATTCACAAATATGGATAAATATGAAAATGTCATATTCTTTATTTACCTGGGTTGTTACAAAAGATGTTTTTGTGAAAAACTGTTTTTATGCGTGTAATTTATTTTTATCTTAAAAAATTAAATTAATCTCTAATGGTGACTTATTTTAATTAAATTTATATATTATATATTAAATAAAAATTTTCAACATTAATTTAACATTTTTTCTCTACATAGGATAATAATAAAACACATGGTATAATAATAAAACAAGTTTTATGCTTAAAATTTATTTTTCTAAAAAACAGTTCCATCGTATTTAGTGTACTTTTTTTAAGAATAATTTCTTCAACTTATAGAAATTTAATCATGAAAATTTTATTCCATATTTTTATTCATGTGGTTTAAATTTGTTAAATATTCCCCTTTTATTTTTGGTCAATATAAATAGTTATAATGGAAAAACTTATCACCTCGGTAAAGGGTAAATTGGGTTAGTCTAGGATAAACTAAGCGATAAGGCCATAAACTTTAATTTTAATTCTTATTAGATGAAGGTAACATTATTTTTATCACCGTATTCTAAAAATTTATTTTTTAATGGAAACTTCTCTATGAAAATGAACTATATAACATTTAAAGTAAATAAAACTACAAAGTGATAATCTCTTAGTTTTAAATATATATTATGTGTTCACGTATGAAAAAATCAAGTTATGATGGAAATTAAATATACATATTGAGAATAATGAAATTATTTTAATTATTTAAAATTATTTATCATTTTTATTAATTATATAATTACCTTAAAATCTTATTCAATGACAATGAAGTATTTCTTCAATTAATAGAAAAATATAATAAATGATTTTAAAAATATTAAAAGTAATATAATTTGACTGATTTATAGTATTTGATAACTTTTTAGATAAATATAACATATTAGTGATGTTAAAAAGTATTATATTTTAATATAATTTTTGTATTGGTTTCTTTTAAGTCAAATTAATGGAATTGTGTCCAAATTAGCATTAATGATTTTTTTAAGAAAATATTATTAAATTATTTTTAAAAAATAAAAATATTTAAATCAGATAGGGATGAAAATATATGGCCTAAAATTTTATCCCTTGACTATTTATGATCCAATTTTTACCTGATATGTAAAATTATAACCATTTAAGAGTGAAAAAGTTGTTATTGTGGTTAAAGTTAAAATAGTTTAACTAAGGGGTTAAAACAAAAGATAAAGTTTTAAAAACAACTTAAACATGGAAAAATTATATTTATTGATGGTATTAAAACCAAATACTACCTTATCACCAAATACATAACCATTTTGAATCATTTTTCTATAGAATAACTTTATTATATATTTCTATTTTAAGAAATTTTAAGAGTTCCCCTCCCCACACTTATAAAAGGGAAACCATCCTTTCTATTCTTTAAACCACTTTGAGACTTATATATTGACCAAAACATAAAAACAATATCTTATAAAATATAATATAAAAATTATAGAGGTTCTGGAATTCCAAAAAGACAAACCATAAAGCCCTCAAGAGAAGATCTAATGGAGTTGTTTCCAATAAGAGGTATTCGCCTTAACCGATCGCTTACTTTTTTCTACTTATATACATCATATAAATATATGTTATTTGTAATAAAATAATAACTTAAGTTTCCTAAATATACTTAAAATTTTATTATGATTAATAAATCACCATTATACTTATTCTATACCATGAAATGGTAAGTGAAAGTATCGCTTGTGCGTACGTATGGCTTAACATCTTTACATAGCAGTACAACTCATTTTACACTACCATATCTCATGGTTAGTTTTTTTATGGGTTTAATGTTTATATATGATAATTATTACATAATTATACTTATTTATTATAATATCACATCTTCTTTATTACCTTCCAATCCGTTGGAAAATAATAACACCGCTTATGTGTACGTGTGGACTACCACCTCCATGAAGCGATGTGATTTTTTTTAATTTATATTTTACTTGGATGTTAATAAGGATATATTTTATTAATATAAACTATTTATTTTATATAATAATTAATCTTTAAATTTTAATTAATATTTACCTTTATTTAATTCCATCTTTTAAAAAATGAAAACAACGTTCATGTGTATGTACGACCAACCCTCTCCATGAATAATGCAATTAATTTTTCTATATATGCTTTTATAGATGACTATAAGTATGTATATAATTATTATATATGATATTTATATCATTATTAAGAATATTTTAATGATGTAACCATGATCAAAGTAAAAAAACTACCAAATAATCCCACACATGAAAAACCAAGCATTTATGACCTATAACAGTGATAAAATGTTATAAGTATATCATATATGGTTTGATATATATGATTATGGTTATGGAATATATTTATAATTAATCTATATCTTTTATATATGAGTTTCAAACACATATGATGTAAGTTGGACCTGAGGTAAGGGATTTTCCTCTTTATTTTTTAGACACATTCTATATTCTCTAATTGTTTCTCATATATATTTTACATACTTAACATGAATGTATTTTATTATGATTATTATGAAAATATTATGTATTTAAAAATTCATCTAAGTTTCTTTCTTTCATGGTTATTATGGTTGTAAAGTTACCAAAGTGGTAAGGGGTTTATGTTTTAATCTTATTTTTATTGGGATTATTTATACCTGAATTTCTATTAAAGAAAATCTTATAATCCTAAATCCCTTTAATTTATTCTCCTCTATTTATTTATGGGAATTACATGTTTTCCTTTCATTTTTATCTCTTTAAGTACTCAAAATACCAAAATAATGTATTTAAGGAAAACTGAATTAATTTCTCTCTTCTGTCGACAATCCTTTCTCTTCCATGTCCATGTTTTCTAAAAAAATCAATAATGTTTTTAATATTATTTTATGATGGTTTAAATTCTTTTTAACTGTAATGGATTTTTAAAAAAATGTATTTAAAAGGAATCTTATTTTCATTTTCTAAATGAGGCACTTTTTTAAATTTTTACAAAAATGTGAAAGGAATTTTTTCTTTTAACTTATATGGAATGAATAGAATTTCCTGTCATCATGACAACACATTACTATAAATATTACTTTATCATATTCCAAGGGTAATTAAAAATAATTTTTTTCATAATATTTAGTTACTTTATTATTTTGGGAAATTTATTTTCGAATTGGAAAAGATATTTTCATCAAGAATTTAATAATTATCTTATAATTGTATATTTATTTCATAAAAAACATAAACCCTTGATTTCACATATGATTTTATGGGGATATTATCCAAGGGTACTATCCTTGTAATTTTTCTAGATAGTATATGTTTATAATGAAAATATTTTTTCAAAACGTATTCCTTTTCCAATGGTTATTCTATGATAAAATGATAAAAAAATTATGAAACCCATTTCTTTTCATCAGTTTTGATATGATAAATATTTCATGATTTGTTGGAATGCATATATATTATTTTCATTATGTGATGGGTGAAAATATAATTATATATCCCTCTAATGAATTGTGTAAAAGTAGATATCTCATGAGATAAAAAAATACTATAATGGGGAGTGGACCTAGTTTAGTAAGGAACTTTATACACTATGATAGTCTTGGGAGTAAACCTTGAATAATATGATGGTTTATTGAGTGAATCCATCCCACTATTATAGTCTTGGAAGTGAGCCTTTACTACTAAGAAAATTATTTTCTATAATTATGTGTATACCAAATATCTATATTTTAGGCCAATTTTATGATCTCATTGATCATGTTATTTTATTATTTATGATTCATATCTTATGAACTACCAAGATTTATTCCATGACTCAAGATTATGATATATGATATGCAGGGTATGTTTTTCAAATGTTAATCTCACATTCTCAAACCCTTAGTCTCATGTTATGCTTAATTGATCACTGATATCTCCCTTTTTACCATTATTGAACACATGAGCTCACCCTTTCTTATGTTTCCTTTTCCCTAGGTTATAAAGAAATAAACTAAGTATGATATGTATTAGAATGGTTCTAGTTATGAATTTTTTTAGTTTTAGACAATGTAGTACACTTATAAACTAGATTTTATGTATCCAAGTTTCCAAATATATTAGACCTATAAAAAATTTTAATGGATCGTTATGTTTTTTTAATATTCATCTAAAAAGATATAATATCAGTCTATAAAAAGTATGGATCGCTATATTTTTTATCAGATTAGATTTTTGTTATCCTTTTGAAACCATAATGAAAAAAATAGTGAGAACCATGGGGTATGTCTAAGTATTGGATAAAATTATAATTTTTTGATAATAATCATAAATAAACTAGGTTAAGCCTAATGTTTCATTTATTTAGAAGTTTAATTATTTATTTAGATATCCTATTTTTTTTTTTCTGGATTATGTGGTTTTAAACTATTATTATAGTTTCTCACACTATACTTTTTATCTTTATTCAAAGGATGAAAGCTGAAGGAATTGTGTTAATATTGAATGTGATGAATGATGTAATGATTTTCCTAATAAGAAACCAAATGTTGTGGGATTTGGAATGAAAAATCTAATTTTTATTCTTATATAACTTTCTCAATCTATGAATCATGATAAACTTCCAAAAAATCAAAGGTGGGAACAATTTTCTATTGATTCCTTACATGACAAAACTTCCACATTATTTTAGTGGTTCTACAGATCCACTGGTTTTTGAGAAATGGATGAGTACAATTGTAAATATATTTTCCATTATCTAGTGTTTTGAACTTGAAAAATTATTTTGGTTATCTGTTATTTGGAAGGTGAACTAGATCTATAGTTGAATATTATGAAGAATATGAGGCAACATGAATAAATTGACTCCATGGAGTGGGATGAGTTTATGATATTATTTTATAATAAGTACTTTACTTGTATTCTTTATATAGAAATAGATAAGGAATTCATAAATCTAATGAAAAAGGATGATGAATTTGTTGTCACATATGAGGTAAATGTTACAAAACTTTCAAGGTATGGTTGTGGTGTTATCATCCAACCTAAAAGTAATGTTGATATAGTCTTCAATGGATTAAAACCAATTCTTTTAATGGGGTTATCCTTAACATACTTCAATAGCTGTGAATAAATCAATCAATGTTTTATCAAGGTGTAAATGGAAATTATAGTTACATATATATCCCATAGTTTTGATGAGAAAAGAAAGATGGAATTCAAAGGGAATTTTAAAAATCATGGAGATTAGAAATTGATCTTTCCTTTATTCTCAAAATGTGGCATGAAACATAGCGGAAATTATATTAAGGGGACCGGTAAATGTTTTAATTATGGAAAGGAAGGTCATCATGAAATAAAATGTCAAAGTTATGGGAATAAGTTTGATAATGATGAAAATAGGAAGAAAGTAACACAAAATATAACACACACACTCTAATGATTAAAATGAAAGGAGTGTGGGAATTATTATATCCAATGATCAAAATTGAAGGTTAATTATGATGATCCATGTCAGAAACCTCTTAAACCCAGAGATAAAGGGAAATTTCATGTGATCACTATTTGCGATGTAGAGTATGATAACGATGTGGTGAAAGGTACACTTATCATCCAATATATAACTTATAATTTCTTATTTGACTCTAGTTTTACCCACTCTTTTATATCTAAATAATTTTATATGGGCATGAAAACTTTTCCCCAACAATTAGATGTTGAATTAGCAGTGAAAACCCCTAATAGTATGGTGATTGCATCTCAATTTTATGAATCTTAACCAATTGAAGTTTGTGGTAACACATTTCTTGAAAATATTTTTATTTTCCATCTGGTTAAATTTGATGTTATTTTCGGTATATATTATATTTATTTACATAAACACCACATTAATTATGAGGGAATAAAATTCACAATTGATATTCGGAACAATCCTATGATTGTATATTGGTGTTGTGATAAATATGAACTACTGATGGGAATCATCTCTATGATATCTGTCTTTATTCCTATTGAAAAAGTATTTTTATATTATAGGGTTGGGTATAAATGCAACATTGAAGATATGCCTATTGCATGGGAATTTGTTAATTTAATTCCAGAAGATTGGTTTGGTCTTACATTTAATCCTGATGTGAGTTTTCTATAGAAGTCATACTTGGTGATACACCTATTTCAAATAATCCATATAGAATATCCCTAATTGAGTTGCAGTGATTGAAAAATTAACTTCATTATAATCTTGAAAAGTGATTAATTTGAACGAACGTGTTGCTATGGGGTTCACCAGTTCTTTTTTTTTCAAAATAAATATATATCAATGAGACTTTGCATTTATTATCTAAAACTTAACCAAATCATTATAAAGAAAAAATAGCATATAACCCATATTGATGGTTTGTTTGATCAACAATGAAGATCTTAATACCTTTACAAGACTGACCTTTATTATAGATATTGTCAATTGAGGTTCAAGATGTAGATATACCCAATATACCATTCCATACAAAGTATGAACACTAAATTTATAGTGATTCCATTTCGTCTTATTATGCCACATCTATCTTCATGGATGTAATGGATAGTGACTTTATATATTTAGTTGATCTGTTTTAGTAGTATTTATAGATGATATTCTTATATTTTAAAAGAATAAGGAAGAATAAGATGATCTTTTGAGAATTTTTCTGAAGACTCTAAGGAAGGAGAATATTTATACATAATTTACCAAGGGTGAATTTTGCATTTGGGAATTTTCATTATTGGGTCATATAATATCAAGTGAGTCTATATAATTATATCATTCAAAGAAATAAGTTATTTGATGTTGGCCTAGACCAACCCATATGATTGAGATGCATAGTTTTCTTGTTTTTGATTGATATTATCAGCTCTTTGTGGGGAATTTATCACGACTATCTACTACACTCATCAAGTTAACTCAAAAAAGAGATAGGTTCTTTTATGAAAATTAATATGAATAAAATTTCAAGTAACTGAAAATAAGGTTAGTTAGTAATCCTGTAATTACATTACTCTATAGTAGAGATTTTTTTTTCAATCTATAGTTGTGTATAAAATAATAGAATGCGATGAATTATTATGTATAAAAATATGGTGATAGCTTATGCCTCATGGAAATATAAGGTTCATGGGTTTTTTTCCAAAATCATGATTTAGAATTAGCTATGGAAAATTCTTCATTAAATATATATAGGAAATATATATTTTGGAGAGTGGTGTGACATATATACTGATCATTAAATAATAAAGTATATTTTGAAATAAAAATAGATGAATATGTAATAAAGATAATGGTTGGAACTGATTAATTAGTATGAATTATCGATACACTGGGAAATAAAATAAGGTGATAGATTCTCTGAGTCAAAATGATCACAAAAGATCCAATATTTTTTCATTTTTAAGAATGGATATTGAAATTTTAAAGGAATGGGAGATATATTATCTTTCTTAAATGAGTTTCCAACTAACTATCAACTTAATATTATAGAGAAACATAAGGATAATGTAGAGCTACAGAATAAGGTGAGAAATATTACTAAAATTTACCTTGACTATAATGGAATGACAAGGTTCAGGAACTATGTTTTTGTTCCATCTATAGACCATTTAAAGGATCTTTTGGATGAGGGTCACTATTCATTATTCTCTATTAATCCTAGATGTATGAGATAAATATCTAAAAGTGTATTTCTAGTGGGATAGCATGAAGAGAGAACTATAGAGTATGTATCTTGGTTCTTTGTATTTCAAGAAGATAATTCTAAGAGATATAAGTTTAAGGGGATATTATAACTGTTACCCATACTAGAATCACTACTGGAAATATGACTTTTACCAACGGTTTTGGCCAAACTGTTTGTATAGTTCATTAATTTGGACCTATACCAATGGTTTTGGCCAAACTATTGGTATAAGGGGGACCCATTCCAACGGTTTGGACAAACCGTTGGTATAGGTCCATTACCAACGGTTTGGCCAAAACCATTGGTATAGCTCCCAAAATCAAAGGACCTATACCAACGGTTCTCAAAACTGTTGGTATAGCTCTATACCAACGGTTTTGAGAACCGTTGGTATAGGTCCTTCGATTTTTTATCAAATCTTCTTACCGAGACCATTATATAAATCAAAAGTTAAAACAATTATAACAATACATATATATATTTATGAAATTATGTTAACAAAAGTCATGTTAGGTCTGTGGTTAAGTCATTAAATTATAAACTAGAGGTCCTGAGATCAAATCTGACCGAATGTTTTTTTTTTGAAATACATATACCAATGTTTTTGAGAACCATCGATATATATTTTCATATTAATTATACCAATAGTTTTCAAAATTGTTGGTATAGACCTATTGTCACGACTTACTTTCCAATGGTCCTCCAAACCGTTGTTATAGCCCATACCAATGGTTTGGGGGCCTATACCAATGGTTACAAACCGTTGGTATAGGTTACTTTTCCAGTAGTGAATGCAAGTAGAAAAACATTACCATAGACATTTTCATTGGACGAATTAAAACATATAAGGTTCATAATTCCATTTAGGTTTTAGTCTATAACCTTATGAATTCATCAATATTCATTTACATTTGAACATAGTTCTCTCTTGATCAAATTTCCTCAATATACATTAAATAAGTGGTAAGTTTAAAAGGAGTAACACATTCAATTGTATTTGATCGGTATCTGAGATTTACCTCAATGTTTTGGAAATGTATTCAGTGGGATTTGGACATATATTTGAGTATAACTATAATGTGTCATCATCATATATATGTTCAATATAAGAGAAACATTAAAACCCCATAGGATATGTTGAGATCTCTTTCTATGGATTTTAAAGGTAGTTTGGACCAACACCTTCCTCTAGACAAGTTTTCTTTCAACAATAGCATTCACTCGAGCATTTAGAAGACTCCTTAAGAATCTTTATATAGAAATAAGTGTAAAACATAAATGCACTAAGATTAAGTTAGAGACATAAAGTTATTGGTACTTGATATAGCATATGAAATAGAAGAGAATGTTATATACATTCAATAGTACATCAAGGCATATCATGGTCAATTGAAAAGTTATGCTGACAATCATCAGTGTGATCAGGAATTAGAAGTTGGAGAGAATGATTTTATATGAATTTCTATATAGAATAAGATTAAAAGATTTATAAGGAAATTAAATTTTTTTCCCTAAGTATATTTTCCCTTTCTAGATTCTAGATTGAGAAGGGATGGTATCTTACCACCTGGTGCTTCCCCAGAACCTCTCTTAAGTTCAGTACATGTTCCATGTATCTCTCTTGAGGAAGTACATAACCTATCCTTAAAGAATACTAAACTTATAGATTATAACATTGGACCAGGATCTTATATATGAGTAACATCCAAAAGAAATCCCGGATTATATAGATAAAGTGATATAAAACAAGACTACGCACCTCATTAATGTTCAAAAAAGAAATCAGAAATTTAAAGAAGCTACATAAGAACCTGAGGATGCGGTGTTAAAAGGATGTACTCATTTTTTGTATCAAAGTGACTAATTTGAGAAAAAAATCATTTTAATGGGGGGTATAACGTAAAACCATAATATTTTATAAAATATTTATCTTAAAATATTTTTTTTTCAATTTCATGTGTTACATGCAATATCGAGTTTACAGGAACCATGATATACTATTAAAATAATATTATGTTGCATTTATCGCCCAACCAGTGGATTACTGGTTATAAATAAAAATAGATAAATTATTAAAAAAACATACGGTTATATATGTATAAAATTAATTATGTGGTTATAAATTATTTAGAAATTAAAATAAAATATCATTTGAAAATTAAAAAAATGGATTTTCTTGAAAAACTATTTATATACACACAATGTATTTTAATTTTAATAAATTTAGTTTTTCCTTATTGGTGAATTATTATAGTGAAACTTAAGTCTTATATATTCAATAAAATGTTTTAAATTTTATTTAATATTTTTTATAAGCATGGGATAAGAATAATCCAAGTTTTAGGATTAAAAAGGTATTTTAATAAAATGTGGTTTTCATCACGTTTTGTGCGGTTATTTTTAAAATTTATTCATTAAACTTATATAAATTTAATATTTAAGAATTAATTCTATATTTTTCATTAGTTGGATTGAATTTTGAAAATATAATCCTTTTACAAATAGTAATTGTGGTAAACATTATCACATCGATAAAGGGAAAATCGGGTAAATCTATGATAAAACTAAGTGATTAAGGCATAATTTTTCTTATTAATTATTATTATATCAAGATAATTATACCATTACCAGCTTATTTTCTAAATTTATTGGTTTAATAGACAATTTTCTATGAAAATGACATATATAATATTTAAAGCAAAAAAGTTATAAAGGTAACTCTCTTAGTTCTAAGTATTTACTTTCTGTTCACATAAGAAAAAAGGCATTTTGTGAACAAATATAAATGTTTATGTTGAAAATATTAAAATTATTTTCATTTTGGAAATTTATTTCTAATTTTTAATAATTTCATAATTATATTAAATTCTTATGCAATACCGATAAGGTATTTCTTCCATGAATAGAAAAATAAAATAAATGTATTAAAAAATATTAAAAATAAGATATTTTTAGTGAGTCATAATGTTAAATGAATTTTTTAGATAAATATAACATATTATTTTTGTTTAAAAGGATTAAATTTTAATTTTAGCTTTTTTTATTTAATTTATGTCAAATTAAATGAATAATATCAAAATATACATTAATGATATTTTATCAAAATAATATTTCATTAAATTATTTGAAAATCATAGAAATCATAAAATAGGATAAATTTGATAATTTATGGTTAATATTTTATCCCTACTCCATTTATGATCCAATTTTCACCTAATATATAGAATTATAACCCTTTAAGAGTGAAAAATTTGTTACTGTTGTTACAGTTAAAATAGGTTAACGAAGGGGTCAAACCAAAACATAAGGTTTATAACTCCACTTAAACCTATCAAAATTTTAATTATTAGATTAAAAAAATATATAAAATTATCTTCACATACCTTTCCATTTTTAATCATTTGGAAAGAGAGTGACTTTATTATATTTTAATCTTGTTTTTAAATTCCAAGAGTGCCCATCCCCTCACTTATAAAAGAGAACCCCTTCTTTCTCATCTTAAAAACACATTTATCCATATATATTTAACAAAAACTATAAAATTATATTATAAACTCTCATATACACATTATAGAGTTGATTTTATTCCAAAAATACCAACCATAGAGTCCTTAATAAAAGATCTAATAAGTTATTTAGAAGAATATGTAATTTCCTTAACCGATCACAATATTTTTACTTATTATTTACCTCTACTAAATATATGGTATTTATCATAAAATAATAAAATAAATATCATGAATATATTTAATTGTTATTATGATTATGAATTATCCATTATCCATATTCCTTCCCATGAAAAGGAAGTGAAAGTATCGCTCTTGTGTACGTACGGGTTACCATCTCCATATAGTGATACAATTCATTTTCCACCACCATATTTAATGGATGGTTTTTAGGATGGGTTTACTGTTTAAATATTATAATTATTATATAATTATAGTTTGTTATTATAATATCACATCTAACTGCTTACCTTCAAATCCATTGGTAAACAATAATGTCGCTCGTGCGTACATGTGGACTACCACTTCCCCGAAGCGATGTGATTTTTTCATTTCTATTTAAATTTGGTGGTAATAAGTAATGATTTAATAAATATATTTGATTTATATGATATAATAATGATTCTTTAAAAGTGAATTAATATTTACATTTCCTTTTTTCTATACATTGAAAAATGAAAACTGTGTTCTTGTGTTCATACGACCAACCGTCCTGATGAACGATGTAATTAATTATTCTATAAATACTTTTATGTATGGCTATAAAAATGTATATAATGGATATATATGATATTTATATAATTATTAAAATTATTAAGATGATGTAATTTTGGTCAATGTACCAGGACCAAAACCGTTGAACCAAGAAATACATAAAAATTTTAAGAGATATGACCCAAAATAACGAATTTAATAAATAATTGTTAATAAATGGGAGATACAAGGTTATAATTAAATCATATATTTAATGATATATATTATTACAGTTCTATAATTTATTTATTATAAATATAAATTTATTATACATGAGTTTCAGACATGTGTGTAGGAGTTTGGACATGAGGTAATGTATTTTCATCTCACTTTTATTTTTCTGAGACACATATAATATTTACCACTTGTTTATTTTTTTGTGGTGTGTATACTACCCATGAATTTCATTTATAATGGTTATTATAAAAATTATGTGTCTTTACATATCCATATAATGTTATTTATTTCATGAGTCTTACGATTCAAAAGTTACTAAAGTAGTAAGAGGTTTATGTTTCAATCCCATTTTAATAGTAATAGTTTATAATTAAATTTAAATTAAGTATATTATATGATAATTATATGATAAATCCAATTATTTTTTTATCCTCTGTTTATTTGTTTTAATTAAGTGATTTACATTCATTTTCCTCTCTTTAAGAACTCAATAAACCAAAAGAATATTTTTATGGGAAATTGACATTATTTTTCTCTTTGACCAAAAATACTTTATCTTCCATGTCCATGTTTTAAAAAAAATCATTAATTTTTTACTATTATCCAATGAATATCGAAAGTAATTTTTTCCCATGATTTAATTTTCAAAAAATAGTTTAAAATGGAATCTTCTTTTCATTTTATAAATGTTTTACTTTTTGATTTTTTTGAAAAAAATTGTGAAAGGAATGATTTAATTTAACTTTTACGGCATGAAAAAAACCTCTCCCCATAATTACAACCCAATACTATAAAATTAATTGTTAGTTTTTCTATTCTATTTTCAAAGAAAAGTATTTTCACAATATTTTGTGAATTTATTATTTTTGAAAAGTGATTTTCAAAGTGGAAATGCAATTTTCTTCAAGAATATTTTAATGATATTGTAATGATATTTCTATTCATAAAAGACAACAATAATTGATTCCACTTATGATTTACTGGTTATATGATAAAATTTTACTATCCTTATTATTATTTTGATGGTTTGTGTTTATGATGACAATTTATTTTTTAAACCTATTCTTTTTCCTTGGGTTATGCTATGTTGAAAATATGATATTTTTATTTAACCCATTTATTTTCATGGTTTATGATATGATAAATTTTTATGATATTATGGATCAAATATATATGATTTTAATTATGTAATAAGTGAGATATAAATTATATATCCCTATAATTAATTATGAAAATATATATATCTCATGAGATAAACAACATTTGAATGGGAAGTGAACTCAGTTCAGTAAAGGATTATGTCTACTATGATAGTCTTGGGAATGAAACATGACTACTACGATGGTTTGGGGAGTGAATCCAATCCACTATGATATTCTTGGTAGTGATCCTTAACTACTAAGGAAATGATTTTATATGCTTATTTTTATGCCAAAAATATGCGACTTATTCTAATGGTATGCTTTCATGGATCATGTTTTTTAATTCCATTATGATTCATGTATTATGACCTTTCAAGGATTAGTTCATGACTCATGATTATGATCTATGATATGAAGGGCATGGTTTTCAAATGTCAGACTCATGTTCTTGAACCTTTATACTCATTTTATTCTCAAGTGATCATTGATATCTCCATTTCATACCCATACTGAGCATCTAAACTCACCCTTTCTTATGTTTCCCTTTCCTTGGGTTATGAAGAAAGTTACTAAGTATGATATCTCTAAGAATGATTTTATTTAGGTATATATTTAGTGGAGAAATGATTTAGTACACTTATGAACCAATTTTTTATGTATCCAAGTTTTCAAAGATACTAGACCTAAGAAATGTTGGCATGAATAGTTATTTTTTATTAAATATTCATCAAAAAATATATAATATATACATAGGAAACGTACTGGTAGCTAAAAAAACCATATAGAAGGCCTTAGAAATCTATATGATAGTCTTAAATAAAGTATAGACATGTCACATAGTTGGAGCCTAGTATGTGTAGCTATGTATTATAACTATGTGAAAATGATTGCCTTAGACAGTGGAGGGTACAAAATTGGTGCATGGTAGGTTCACGGTCTGGACAACTGTATGACCAAACCATGTGGCTTCCCAAATTCTTATTAAAATGGTGTTTTTACCATTTTTCCATTTTTTGATTCTAACTCTCCCTTTTCCTTCCCCTCAAACATGTTTACCAATTGAGGGATAATCATCCCTTCCTATATTCTTCAATACTCGCTAAGGATGAGTTTTTAGTGGCTTAAATCATTAATTCAAGGTATGTATCACCTCATGTTGTCCTCTATTGGCCCTCTCATACCTCTGTACTAATTTCTATCTTCTCTGTCTAGGTTTTCTCCATAGATTTATCTGAAACATGGTGTAATCTTCTTATTCTCATGGGTATTTCATTCTTCCTAGGATGAGGGAATCCCATGACACTATATGCACCCATTTTTTCACTGATTCATCAAGGCATTTTTCTGTTTTGAATTTTATTTTGTTTTTAGAATAAATTGAATTTAATTTTCAATTTATTTTGAATCTCATGTTAGGAATTTAACTCATCATAGGGATATGGGTGTGAGAAGGTCCCTTATGGTTCCATTGGATGTGGTTTTAAAATGGTGATGTCATTTGGTAATAATTTGGGTGTTTAGCATTTTTTGTTTTTTTAATTAATTATAAATGTATTTATTTAATTTTTTGTAGATAACTTAGTGTGAAGTGGGTCCCTGAAAGGGTGGTAGTGACCATTTTATCTAAGATGGGCCTTGGAAATCCTTTGTAGAGATGCCATCCCTTATATATAAATTGTAAAGGATTACAAAAATGGAAGGTGGTCCTGTGTTCCTACCCTTATGGTTTATTCATGTTTTATATAACATGTGTTTTGAAATCTCACCCCTAAGTGGTTGAACTTATTTAGTAAAAGGTTTTATTTTAAAATACTATGTCTTGGTTTGGATGCACAAAGTGCTGAGGCCATGATGGACCATGGTACTGGATAGTTTTACTTAGATGTCGATGACTGAGACCTTGAATTGATACATTCTTATCATATGTCGATAGAACTTAGTCTTTGGGGGAACATATTGGGTTAATGTACAGACCTTTTGAGACTCTAAGGGCTAAGATGGACCATGTGTCATCTCTTGAGTGATGCTAATGTGACATACCCAACGTAACTGATAAGATCACACTATCTTGGTAGATATGTAGAGGGATATAGTATTCCCTAAATATTAATCATTGAAGTGATATATGAATTAATAATAAGGACCCTTATGAGGGTGCATCTACCATGTTGTGACCCAAGGGAATTGAATGGGTTCTTAGTTATTGAGCAACCTCGAATGGGTGTCCATGACTTAGGTAGTGAGGGTAGTTTGTCTCACCCTAGAACCCATACTGAACATGTATTTCCTTGGGGATATGGATTGTAGGGATGGGTTTGGGTGTTCTTCCAGCACGTAACTTTTATTTTTACCTTCACTTATTTATAATAGATGCAGCTATGGTGTCTAGATGGTCTTCTTATAATCCATCTTACGGGCCTAACATAATAACGATGGTACGGTGGGATTCCCAAAGGTTCTTCCTGTGATTCATATTTTGGAATTATCAAATACAATTATGAGTTGGATTGGATGATTATGTCTTGGTTGATTCCCAGTTCCACTTATAATCTAGATTTTGATCCACATAAAGAATACTTGGTGTTCCAACATTCAACTTCGATTCTATATGGGATGCACTACACACCCTGGGTCCATAGTGTTTCGATATCGTTAGGGATCCTATTTTAATGTCTTGGAGGTTTCTGATCACTTTCATTTTGATGAAAAAATTCCTAGTGCATCCCTAGGATTTGGTCAATAATGACTAATGCTTTACTTATTCCTGGTTAGGATGCCCAAGATACCCAGGGTCCAGCCATTTGGAATGGTGATATGGGGTTAGACCTTTGAGTTAGTGATATTCCTAAGATACTCAAGAATTGTATTTAATTCAATTATTTTATAGGATTTTAGAGTGATGCCTTGGATGACTAGGATTTGGCTGTGGAGAAATTTATAATGAAAAGTGGTTATTGAGCCTAAGAATTTTAGATTCATGGGTTACACCAAGATCTGATTTTTATATGGATATAATAGTATCATGATGTGATCAGAGACACCCATGAACTATCCAAACAAGATATGGTTACTTATAATCATTGACTTAAGGATCGATAACAATATTATTTTGGGTATATGAGTCATCATGGTCCATGCAGTTTTCTCAGAGACATTTTGAAATCATATCGAAGAATGTAATGTTGGTTTAGTATTTTTATTGATGATTAGTATATATATATATATTTAATTATTCATTTTTATCATTTCACATGAACATATCATTGCATATTCTGATTGGTATAAGATCGCGTTGGTGGTTCCCTACTGAGTTTTGTACTCAAAACAAACTCAGATCGCTATTGCACATGGTTACCCGAGTTGGTATCACATGGCTATTATATACATTGATTTGGGATGAGTCTTGGAAGAGCATTGTAGAGAAGGATTCTTTAGACGATCTCAAGATATTGGGATGAGGTGATTATCATTGTATTCATGGAACTGGTTTCTTTTATTTCTTTTATAACAGTATGTATATGAAACTATCCTAATGGATATTCAGATGTTGTATGACATGGTTGTTCAAGCCATAATATATTTATTTTATCATCTATATTGTTAATATTCATTGATTTTTCTTACAACTTATTGTGATGGATGATACATTACTACTTTATATTTAACCATCCACTCAGATATATAGGGTATAACCTTCCCATGATACCTCCTTACACCCCTAATATTATTCAACATCCTAAGCCATTCATGGAGGTATTATTGAGGTCTATTGGAAAATAGAATTGGGGAACTAGTTGACTGGACTTTGGATCAATATGTTACAAGATGGTCATCAATGTGGCCCCATACCATCTGAGAGGAGGTATGGGAGTATCTTTTCTCATTATTAAGAATGAGAAGTCTACTTCAATTGATTGGATGGAGATAATTGGAATAATTGGTTAAATAGGTTCTTTAATGTTTATATGTTTAGGAAATAATAATGGTTTTCCCTTTAGAATTGTAAAATGAGGTGTCTAGATAAGAGATATTTTGGAAGGTGTTCTTATTATTTTATTAGGTTTAAGCTGTGAAATTTTGGAATTCTTTATATTTTATTTCTAAAATATGTGTATTTTTGGATTTTTTTGGTTTTACTAGTTTACTGGGAGTGGAATTCATTCTTGAAGATTACTATAAGAAATGGAATTCGAAATAGTGTAACAGATGGATTCCCACACCTTCTAGAGGTTGGTGAAATTACATGGACAAATGAAAATCTCTATAAAATAGGGTGGGGAAACTTGAGAATGTGTGCAATCTAACTAAGATTACTTGTTTTGGTAATCTAGAGTGACTCATTAGTCACTATCTTAGAAATATTTATTTCCATTGAAATGATTTTTTTTAATTTTTCTCCCAGGGAAATAGGATTATCGGTCCAAACCACATAAAATATAAGTGTTATTTTTTCAAATATTTACATTACATTTCATGAAGGTTATATATTATGAATTGAATATGGATAAAGTGAGGTTCAACATAATGTGGTGATTTGGATGAAAATTTTTTCTACCAAGTTCTGGAACATTAATTTGGGAGAGTTCCTTATAGAATAGGATTCTTCCAGGTGATTTTGGAATGAATGCTTCTAATTATTCTTCGAAATGATAGTTAAGTTAAAGGGATTATTTACAAGTGGTATTATAGGGAAGGTTATCAAGAGGCTCATAAATTTACTCAGTCATGGTAACATTATTTTTCCGAGAAATTTTCTTTAGGAATGATTATTTTTTGGAAGGATAATGTTAGATGAAGGTAAGGTTCATATTAAAAAATTCAATGGAAAAAATTTTAGTTTCTAGTTAATTATTATATAAGATTATCTCGTTAAGAAAGATATAGATATTTTTTATGATTTCCAGAAAAGAAGAAATAGAAAAATTATTAATAGGAAAATATGGATTAGAAGGTGCTTAATTTGATACAAATATCTTTAGTTTAAAGCATGGATTTGAATATTAAGAAGAATAAACCCATATTTTAGTTGAAGGAATCCCTAGTATATATGTAGAAGAAACGTACATAACTATAAAATTTTGTTTGATCTGGATGTTATTCAATATGAGGTTATCGTAATGAAGATCTATATTTAATCTGTTGAATGATTACATCTTAATCTAGTACTAGCTGGAGTCTATTAAGATAACATTTATAAATGATAATTGGATGATTTCTTTGTTATCATCATTACTAGAGTTTTGGGATTCTATAATTACATCTATGATTATTTCAACTGGAAATATTTATTTGGTGTTCACTAATGTTAAGAAATATATTCTCAATAAGGATCTCTATAAAAGAGATTGAAGCATCTTATGATGAAATATTGAATAAACAAGGAAGAGTTTACTCACCTTATAGAAATAATAAAAAGTGTTCAGAGAGGAAATAAAGGGGGCGAATTAGAGTAAATCCTTCTAGAATCAGGCATGTATTTCGATGCTATTGAAAGAGAGGTTACCTCAAGAAAAATTTCCATGATAGGAAGACAACTTCAAGAAGAAACATTTTGAAGAGTTTATTATGGTAGTAGAAAGTAGTGTGAATATACTTGTAAATGTTTCTACATAGTTGTAATATTGGATTATTACTCTGGAGCTTTATTCTAATCCACATGATAAAAAGGGTGTTTATCAAATTATGTTTTTAGAAAATTTGATAATGTTCATATTTATGTAATGATTATCATTATATTTTTGAAAAGGGATAAGTTAATGTTTAGTTAAATAAATGAATTTTTATAATACTAACTGAATTTGGTCATGTTCCCAAACTTCTAAAGAACGTGATTTCTATGAGTCAATTAGAAGAAGCTTGTTTCAGAATGAGATTTATGGAAGGATTATGGATTATTACTCAGGGTTCTCTTGACATAGAAAGAGGTGTAAAAAATGGGTCATTGTATCTAATTGGAAGGGAAGTGGGAACTACACTCATCAAAATGGATTATTTTGGAAGTTCAAAACTTTGGCATAACTATTTTTGGGAACCACAGTTAAAACGGTATAATGATTCAAGTAAATAGAGGCATAATGAAGATAGATATTTTATAATACGAAAGGTGCAATATTTATATACATGGGAAGTAAAAAAAGGTTTCTTTAAATATTTCTATAAGGATGAAAAAATTATTGAAGCTATAATTAGTTTATACATATGTTTTGGGACCATCCCTAGTACCTTCTTATAAAAAATAAAGGTACTTTATTACCTTCAATGATTATTACAAAAGAAAATATGGGTTTACATTATGAAACATAAAATTGATTTTTTTTGAAATATTTTTTCAATGGAAGGTTGTATTGTAAAGAGAAAATTAAAGCATGTTGAAATTTATAAGGTCAGATAATGGTAGTGAGTTTACTAGAATTACAGTAAGAGAATATGAATCTTTAATGAGATTACTATTCCAGGTACACCTAAACAAAATGGTGAAGCCAAGATAATTAATTAGATATTTATGGAGAGCATAAAAATTGTGTTGCTAGATTCTAGAATACCTTAGGAGTTCTAGGGAAATGTTTTAGGAAAAAAACATAATCAACAGAATTAATTCTAAACCAATTGGATAAAAAATACCGGAAGAACTTTGTTCAGGAAAAACATAAAAATTATCTCACTTTAGAGTTTTTAGAAATCTATATACATGTTGATGACAAAGACATAGATATGATAGAAGAAAAATATTGGGCACGTTTCATCTTAGAATATGGAGATGAATATTTTAGTTTACATATTTGGGTGATGAAAATATAAAATATTTAGGAATTTGAAATATTCTCTTTAATGAGAATATCTTGTGAAAATATCATAACTTGAATGGAAAATAAGTATAGTATAAAGATACAATTTTATCTCAAGTTGATCTAAATTATGGTTCTGGATGATAACTTTTTTTGGAATGTTCACGTGTCTCTAAATCTAATAGAAAGACTCATATTTCAAAAAGATTTTCATAGGAATGTTGAAAATGTTTGAAAGGATATCAAGAATAATATATTTCAGAAATATAAGGAACTAGGTAAGTTCTCTCTAGAGTTCTATATGGATAAATTTTTGGGTGGATGAGTTTTGAAAGGAGATGTTACATAAGTTATAATTTCAGAAGAAGTTGATTAACATATTAATTTGAGAATATTTTCGAGGCTCTAATAGTCATTTTAGAGGTATGGAGTTGTTATAAGTTTCCTATTACTATTTTATGTACGGTAAATAGAGAGTCTATAAGAAATATCTACATTAGAATATATTTAAAGGTGAAAGTTAGTAATACATGAGTTGGAATCACTAAAAAAGAATAACCGTTGGAAGATAATTGAATTTCCACTAGGAAAAAAAGAACTTGAGAATAATTAGGTATTAAATTTTAAATAATAAGGTGATGGAAGTAAGAATTAAAAATTAGGATTGATATGAATGGTTTTCAGAAGAAGGAGGTAGTAAAATTATCATATATATTCTTTGTGATAGTAAAACATACTACCATAAAAACTATTTAATTTTTGGTTGTTACTAAAAATGTGTACCATGAAAAAATGAATGTGAATATATATTTTATTTATAGGTATTTATAGGAAGAAATTTTTATGAAGAAACATATTGGTTCATGATAAATCAGAATCAGTTCTTGGTGTATAGATAAAAATGAGTCTTTATGTTTCTAAATAGGTACTAAACTATTATAAAATAATGTTTAATATATTTATAGAAGGAATAGGTTTCTTATGGTTTAATTTCAATGAATGTTATTATTGGAAGGATTTTAAAGAAATTGAATTCATAATCATTATTTTTTATATGGATGATATGTTGTGAGTATGTATGAATATTTAGCTAATTTAAAATTTGAAGGGGATATTGTTTGAAATTTTTTAAATGAAATGTATTAGTGAAGAAAATAATATATTGTGTATGATGAGTTAATTTTATAGGGAAAAAAGAATCATGGTTTTGTTAGGAAAGGATTAGATTCATAAGATCATTTAAATACTTGTAATGAGTGGATGTAAGATAGTTTCAAATCATCTCACTAGTCACTTTAAACTTTTGAGGTAATAAGAACCGACAAAGGAAGAAGAAAATAAGTACATGTTAAAATTTTCTTATGCATCAGTAGTTAGAATATTGATGTATGTAATGTTATGTATATTCCTGAATATTTCTAATGTAGTTGGAGTCAGTATTAAGTTTCTAGAAAATATAGGAAAGGTTTATTAAGAAACTTTAAAATGGATTATTCGGTACCTTAAAGGAACATAAGGAACAAATATTTTTTTTGGAGATGAAGATCCATTACTTGGGATAGTTAACAAAAAAATTGGGGGTTATTTTTATTCTGATAAGAGCACATCCAGACATTTTTTCACTTTTGGTGAATTGGATTTCAAGGTTGAAAATAATTATTAAACATTCTACTATTGAAGTGGAGAATATGGATGTAACGGAAGTGAATAATGAGATGATGTTGTTAAGATATTTAGTTGAATAACATGGTTGTAGTGAGGGGAATGTATTTATCTACTGTTATAGTTAGAGTTCTATTCATTTGGCTAATAATATTTTATTTCATTCAAGAACTAAACACATTAATTTTAAGTTCTATTATATCTGAAAATGATGGAGGTTAGTGAGTTAGATTTATTGAACACATCTAGAAAACAAATTTTCAAATGATATGTTTACCAATTACTTTTATCTATAAGTAGAATTTCAACATAATACCTCCGTAGGACATGGGGGAATGTAATGAGGTGAAGGAAAACTATATGAAGAAGAATCGAAAGGTGTCTTTTGGAAGTTGAAGGTGATGATGTGATGTTTTCATTGAAGTATTTATCAAGTGGGGGATTGCTGGGAATGTTAATCCTATTTGATTTTATTGTAAATAGACAACCAGAAGGAGTGGTTTTGGAAGTTCTTACATTTCTAATGTTTAGGTAATGACAGTGGTTTTCATTTAGTGTTCTAGGATAAGGTTTTTGGATGGGATATTTTTTATAAGAGGTTATTCTAATGAGATCAGGTTGAGGATGCATAATTAGATAATTTTTCATCTTATACTTCCATGAAATATGTATTTTTAGTTTTTTATGGGTTTTTTAGTTTACTAGGAGGGGAATTCCTTTTAAAAGATTCAATATAAAATTAGTATTTGGAATAGTGTAATGTATGGACATCCATGATTTTCATAGGTTGATGGAACTGGATGACCATATGTCAATCTCTATGGGGGGGGGGTTGAGGCCACTTGTGAATATATGTGATATAACTAATATTACCTGTTCTAATAATACATATTGACTCATTAGTGTCTCAGTTATAAATATTTCATCCAAGAAAAATTAAATGTTTCTATTTTCTCTCATGGATGAAGGACAAGCAGTCCAAACCATGTAAATCAAGTGTTTTATTTTCCTATATTTATTTTACATTACATAAATGTAACATTTTTTTAAGTGAATATGGATGAAGTGAGTTTTAACTTAGTGTGGTAAATTGGGTGAACTTTTTATTGACCACATTCTATAAGATTAATTTGGGAAATTTCCTTCTAGAATTAGATTCTATTAGGTAATTCTGAAATAAATACTTATAATTGTTATTAAAAGGGTAGTTATGTTGAATGGATTTTCTACACTCATCCCTCACTAGTCCATGTGGTTCCTCCTCGTGGTTTTTCCCATTTAAAAACCCCTCCTATCTTCCCCAATTTCTTCCTTCTCATTATTCACTTAATTTATTGGCTACTACAATGGTGCTTTTTAGTTTCCATTATCCCCATCAAAGTTCCTTTAAGCATCATTGCTACTTTCCATCCCATTGATCGCTTGATTTGGTTGGCATCACCCTACTATCAATGAAATTGAAATATTATTCAACAAAACTTGGAACTTATGTGAGTATACTATGGTTGGTCTTCTCAATCCTAGGTATATATTAAATTTTTTTAAACAATGATGATATGATTTATGTGTGGTACAGAGCCCCCTATCCCTCTATATCAGTTCAAAACTTTTTAGCATACTTGAAATTAAACTTTCATATGAATCATGAATCTTTTTCCAAAATAATTTAGGTAATAATTCTTAGTCACCCTCTATGATTTTAAAATCTATCCATCCTAAAAAATTATTGGGAACTAAATTGGTTTTTGTCTCTAGTTATACCATAGAACTCAATCTCTATGTCATCCAATATCCCCTTATATCTGTGTAGAGGATGACACTTATAATCCCCCCAAGATGTTTTCTAGAATGAGATTTAAGGTCAATATAGGTACCAGTAGGTGGTTTATTATGAATCATGGTGTAATTTTTTTTTATATTTTCAAATGAATTTCATCAAAGATGTTTAATCAATATAATTCTTCATATAGTAATGTATGGGATCTCTTGGATGATACTGCAGCTTTTATGAGTGGGGAGACAGAAAGGATTAATTCTACTAGAGTTTCTATGGGTTCATATCCATTTATTTTGAGGGATAGAGACCTGATAGTGGTGGGATTGGGAGGTACTATTGGGTGGATTCATACCCTGAGTCTTATAGGTGATAGTGGAATCAAGCCTTCCTACACTACAGCTATGATACTTGGGTAATCCTGGGTGGCATGAAATAGTGGTGGGTCTATTATTATTTTTATTGTTGGTAACTCAATGATATAGTGGTCTCTCAATATGAGAAAATTATGAGATAACATATTCAAGAACTAGTTATCTTTGAAAATTGTGATCATATAAAAATGGATTTTGGAATACCCAAAGGTGATGGGGAGGTTCTATCTACTTCATTAGAAGATGATACAGATTTTATGAAGAAGATTGGAAATGTGAACCACTCACCCAAAAAGTTTGAGCAACCTTCATATGTAGAGGCAGTGTATTAAATTCATTTCAAGGATGAAAATTTATAACATATATATGAATAGAGAGTTTCAAATCATTCTATAGTGTCCCAGGGGTTCAATTAGGGTGACCAATATGAATCTATACAGCTTTGAGGCTTACCTTCCTAATAAATGTTGGTGATTCCCACAAAGTTTGAGAGGGTGACACATAATTATTATTTTATCCACAAATTTTTGAATCATTTCAAGGGTATATAGTATTAATATTTATAAAAATATAAGGGATGATGGTAGAACATAACAAAAAGAAGAAGACAAACTGGGAAACAAACTCAATTATATAGAATAATTAGGAAGGGTTCAAGTAGATAAATATTAGACCTTATTCTAAGGATGAATTGATTGATGAAATAATCTCTTTAATGTATTATTTTATAATGATTAATTGAAATATTAAGATCTCAATCATCCTAAGAGAAAAAAGGGATGAATGTAGGGAAAAAAATCAAAAGGTGTAAAATTTATTCCTTTTTTCATAAATCTATAGCGATATGAACTATGGGTAATTTAAGGGGATTTAAAGGGATAGTTTAGGAATATATTGAGAAGAAGAATCCATCTCTCATTGGGGATCTTGTAGAATTTTTTATGGCCTTGGAATATTATATCCATATTGAGGATGGAGGGATCTCAGGAAAGTTGGAGAAGGAAGAAGCTAACCCAACAACTGTATTATATTTTGTACTTAAATACAAAGATGGTAAGGAGGTGAATTATCTATGTGTCAAATCCTCAAGGGAATATATTAATAGAATGCATTCCATAAAAATTCATATCATAATAAATTCATCTCAAATTTAATTGAGATACATTCAAGATCATATTATTCTTTGTGGTTTTAATAAAGGGAATATTAGTGTGGAATATTGGATCATGATTTTTAAAATATGTCTTCATTATTCAGGGATCTTATCCATGAATATCTAAAATAGAATAGTTTTTTATTGACTAGAAATTATATAAATATCAGATATCCATCCAATTATGGTTTTTTTGAAGGTTTAAAATTTGACTTTGTTATGTAATATCCTTTATGATGTTCATGTTTGTTTAGTTCCAATTTAACCATTAAAATTTTATTTTCTTGAAATAAAAAATATAATATTTAATAAGACAATTATTATAAGAAAAAAATTTCTTGATCTTGAAATCAAATTGAAAATTTAAAAATCTATAAAACCTGTACATCCCAAAAAAAATTTAGAAAATATTTTTTCCCCACAAACATCTGAGATCATTATTACTTATAATAGTACTAAAAATTATGGAAATATTATCTTTATATCATCTCGAGAATCATCCCCCTCAACATCATATAAACTGTATCTCATTATATAGATACATTTGTTATTACTGAATCTATACTTTTTCTAGAAGTGTAGGAAAACATTCAAGAACTATACAGATGTTAAGGATTAAAAACATAAGAAAAAGAAATAAATAATTCAAAGGTTAGTATTATCAGGTCTCTAGAAAATTCCCCACAAAATATATCAAAAACAGTTAGGGTTACACTCCAAAAATAGTAATGGTTTCAATCTATACCGACTAAAACTTATGAGAAAATAATGAGGCTTATTAGAAGATTTCAGTGTTGTGGAAGGATTGGGTATAATATTAGGTATTTATAGAAAAATATTTTTGTATGTAAAAGTTATTATAGTCTTGGAGAAAAGGTGATAAGATATGATATAAAAGGGAATCCTAGTGAAAATAAATAGGCATTATAAAAAAGTATAATCTGTTTTGAATAATAGATTTGAAATACTAAGTAACATTTATGGTTGTTCCAACATGAATGGTCACTATTATAATGAGTTTTGGTATATAATAACCCAACACAACCCATATGTTGATATAAAAAAAATATAAAAAATATGTCGATTAAGTAAAATAAAGAAGTCTTCCTTGGGAGATATTCTAATAAATAAATATGAATAAAATCCTTCCATGAATTCAATGAAAAAAGTTGTAGAGGTTATTTAGATTAGAAGAGAAATATTCTTCTATGATAGTAAGAATGGCTACATCATAGACCATTAAATTTTTTTATAGACACGAAGATGAAATGGATCAATATGTAATCCAAAAGATAATCCATCCAAGACAGATACAAAAGGATGGGATTTGTGGTTAACAATCCTTGTAAATAAATTGAGAGGCAACACAACAAGGGCAAGTTAAAAATTAATGAAATTAAGTTTAGAAGGTGTAATAAAGAGTAAACATTTCCAAAATGTTCATGATATGGTTTTTGAAAAAGAACAAAGGATAAAGTATAAAGGAAAAACCCTAATGAATCATGTTATTAATAAATCTATTATAAAGGAGTCCCCACTCATGGAGAAGGTCGATCATGAGTGTAAATATGGATAGATTAGTTGTAAAAGGTAAGGAAGATAGAGCAAGATAAAAGGTATGAATTAGATCTTGTTTATAAATTCAAGAATACAATTTAAAATAATAAGTAAGTTAATATCAAGAATAAATTCATGTTTACCAAAGGTGAATTGACTTGGAAAATCAAGGGAATAAATATAATGAAGAGTTCTCAAAGTGTTGTAGCTTCTAAGAAGAATTTTCATGGGTTGATAATCAAGTATTAACCCCAATTATCTAATTGAAAAGATAAATATATAAAACTCATTCCCACATTGTATTATTTGTGCTCATATGAATGAAACTGAATGTGTTTATTAAGGAAAATGAGAAATTTTAAAAGATTTAATTTCCAAACAGCTTGAAAAATACATCCATAAAGAAATATCTTAAGTGGTATTCATCTCACAATTTTTATTAGACTAAAATTGTATAATAAATGATTAGATAAAAATAAACAATTTTAACGACTAAAGATTATCCCTTTAGGGGGGATATCAATGAGAAAATGCTACTAGAGATTTGATTGTTTTTTGTTGAATCAGGGAATCTGGACATCCCCTTCAAAATATGGAGGTGAGGTTTGATTTTTATTCTCCCAATTTTATTTTAATTTCTGTAAAATATTGTTATAAATTATTATTGATTATATAACCAAATGGTGAACAAAAACCTTTCACATTAATGTTTTTTTAAAAACCTGGTTCCTTATTTTGGTATGAAATACTTTAATTTCCATAATGTTTTAGTTTAAATGCTTAAGTATGGGCTAATTAGGGTATCAATTGTGTTTATGGAGGAATTTTGGGTGTCCAAGAATTACTTGTAGATCAAAACCTAATTTTTATGTTGAAACAACTCTGTTATGTGGTTAGTAGAAACTGTGTGGGGTAGTTCCTATGGTTACTTAAGATAATGTGAGGCTAGACAGTGTGCTTGAAGATATTGCACGGTTTTAAAAACCATAAGATTTGAGGAATACACCAATATGGGTATGACTTCTATTTTTGACAGTGGGATGAGACATGGTACAGTCTGTAAAAATGTGTGCACTAACTGTGCGAAGTTCTCCTTCTTACATTATTGAGAACACAGTTGGTGTAAGGTTCAGACAACCATGCATACAAAATGTGCGACTATAAATTTGGGGTGAATTTATGAAATTTTAATTAATAGTTATTTCAATAAAAAAAATTCACTACTCCTCTATTGTATATCCATGTCCATTTAAGATCCTCCATTTGATTCCTAATCAAAGAATCAAGAGATCTCCTCTGACCGAGCTCGAAATCAAGATCTATTAGAAGCATCAGATCTCTCTCAGTAAGATATACATTCCCTTTGTGTAATCCCTCAATCTTATTATTATTGAGTATTATATTTAGGCACAATATAGTTTTTATTATTTTTAGGTTTCTCTCTGGTTCTTCATTTCTCTCCCAATATGAGTCAAATTAGAAGATGATACTAGATGATCACTCCACTACATACCAACAGTAGGTGGTCTCATTATTTTCAATTAAATTTAATGTGTTTATATATATGTAGTTTTTCCACATGCCCATTTTCCTAAACGACTCCCTTGAAATCTAATTTAATCCTCGAATTAAATAGATAGGTATAACTTATGGAATTAAATAGATCATTGATAAATGATTAAAGGTTATGAACCATAAATTAGAACCACCCCTTGGGTGTGTTGTTTATTAAATGGACCGCCATGGGTGGAATATTGAGTTTGATTACCTTGTGGTGTGTCCTTTACCCATTTACATGGAATGTTAAATATTTAATTGTAAATTTTAGTTTGAATTGATTAAATAATGAAAATGGATGACCATGTCCCTAGGCTATGGCCATGCCCTTTATTTCTTAATCATGTGTTTCTTCTTATGTTGATATGCCCATGTGAGATAATTAAGAGTCTAATCCTTTAAATCCTATACCATTCTTTGATATACCTTATTAGGTGAGGTTTAATTGAGATGATTAATTCACATTGATTGATTGGATGTTTAATATATGACAAGAGTGACACATGAGTTCTTATATGAATGTCCTGGATAGACTCATTTGGCTAATTCCTTGCTTATGCAGGAGTGGTACATGGAATCCCTAGTGTAGTACCAAGGATGGACTCATGGGGGCTGACTATTAATTCCCAAGTGATACTTGGACTCCTTATATGAACTACCAAGGACGGAATCAGAGGGACAGTTCTATATACACCATGGGTGACACTTGGTCTCCCTTACTGGACTGCCAAGGATTGACTCAGTGGGCAGTGATGTTGTACAACACCTAGTGAAATACTAGGATTCCTATGAGGAGTACCTAGAAAGGACTTGTAAGGTGCATGGTTTGTTATACACCTAGAGTGATACCTAGATTCCAAGTAAGGAATTGTTAGGATGGGATCAGGTTCTTAATTTATTAATGAATGAAATGATTTACGCAACTTGTCTGTAAGAACCCGGTCCTTATTCTTGAGGTACGAGTTTCTTATTTTCCTTTTTCCTTAAGTGTTTTTGAGAAAATAAGTAAAATGGGGAAAAATCCCAAATTTTATGGGTACACGCCATGTACCTTTCCACACTCCGTGTACTTTGGCCGTGTGGGATGATTACACAAGGCGTGTAGGCTTGTCGGTGATGAAGGGTGTAAAAACCGACTACACGTCGTGTACATGGTATTTACATGCCATGTAATCAGTTGTCTAGTGAAAAAAAAGGTGGTGGAAGTAGCTCCCAGCTGAGCGACAGTACATGTCGTGTATTCTGAAATACACGCCATGTACTCATGTCGGCAAGTGAATAGTTCAGCAGTGAAAAGTAGTCGCCAGAGGAACAGTTAAATGATGAAATTACATGCCGTGTAATTGAGAGTACATGCCGTGTAGTTTGTTTTTTCACTTAAAATGGGTATTAGCCTCATCTTTGAATAGAAGAAGCTTAGAACGCTGGAGGAGCTTGGGAGAGGATGATCGAATCTTAGGAGAGCCTTCGACCGCACACTGGGAATGGGATTCTTTCATCGTCGATCTTGTTGGAACCGTGTGGGTAAGAGCTTCCATCTCCTTGATCCATTATTACCATTTATTTCTTGAAGGGAAGTTATTTTAGGTTGATATCTTAGTTTTCTATCTCATATCTACACCATTATTTTGCGTTTCAGGATGTGTTGTTTGCGTATATCAATCAGTGGAGATCGAGGTAGGTGGTCTAGTGTTTATTTCCAACCATTGAGTTGAATTTGTGTACCATTGTGCTACGAACCCATATTTTGGGTGTCGTATGGATGTGGCCTTTTCTGTAAGTAATCTATAATTGCATAGATAAACTTTTGACAAGTTAAAAATGCTGTTTGGGACCACTTCTTGGATCCAGGACCACCACGGGGGTGTGTTCCTCTGTTTAGCCATTTGTCCAGGATACCTGTGGGTATACCATGAATTTTAGCATTCATTAAATTTACTTGAGAGGAATTGTATATAATATCTTGCTTATATGTTGGGCTCAGCCCAGTAACTTGTATAGCATGAGGGCAGTGTTCATTTAGCCTGTGGGAAACCTTTTTTATGCCTGTGGGCATTAGTTCCTGTGCTTGTGGGTAGTATATTCTGTGCATGTGGGTGACACCTCATTAGCCTGTGGGAAATATTCGTTATGCCTATGGGAAGACACCTGTGGGTTTCAATTCTAATTACTTGACGGAAAGGATTGTATTTCTGAGGAAAGTGTAATCATGAATACTCACCGTGGTGATTTTCATATGTTATACCTTCCATGTTAAAGAATAGGCTTGGCATAGTTAAAAATATTAAAATGGAAATATAACTGGTAGAGTTAGTTACTTTTGAGTACTGCTTCGTTTATTGCATTTTACTATTGCACACTGTTGTTGCACATTTTCACTAACAGTTGGGCACGAGCCTTTGGTGGGTGCCTACTGGTATTTATTTCTCACACCTTGTTTGGGTAATATCTTCGGGACAAACATACTATATTGTTGTAGGTTTCGATAGGGGCAAGGGTCCCTATACAGGTACATGATTGTAGTAGAGGAGTGGGAGAGCATGGGACCGAGCTTAGTCTTACGATGTCGTGGCATTCTATTTACTCTACTTTGTTTTGTTTTCCTGTACCTTGTACTTTGAGTTATATTGTATTTTATTACAGTGTAACTTTTCTAAATGCTTTCATAGAATTAGTGACATGTTGCATCTTTATAAATATATGAATGTTGGTTATATTTCACTTCAGTCTTCCATTACAGTTGTATACTATTTACTGCTTCTGTTGTTGTATGTTATTTATCTTTTCTGTTGCGCTAAACTTTGATAAATAAAGGCATAGTTTCCCTACTATCAGACCTGGGCCCTCACTACTAGTCAGCAGCCTCTGGCGTTTGGCGAAATGTGCTTGTGTTCATGTGACCAGCCGGGTCTGGGGCACCCGTTGAGTGGCTTCCGGATCTGGGACGTTACGAAGTGGTATCAAAGAGGTTTTTTTCTTTGACATACTGTTTGGAGCCTTAGTCAGGGATAGGATGGACATGGTAGTTGGTAATAAGCTATGCTCGGGAGTAGCTAACCCATGTACTAGGAAAAGCCAGTCTACCTCATTTATTGCAATTTTTTTTGATTTTTCAAATTTGATAGTTGACTTGATTTTTCACCATTTGGTGATGCACTTGTGATTGTGCTATTTATATATTATACATGTGTTCTATTTATTTGAAACTCGATGAGATGAGGGTATTCCATCTCATGCATCATTTAGGAACATGCTAGAAATCACATGTCCTGCATTCTTTCCATGCCATGTAGGAGCATTAGAAATTGCATGTTGTTGTGGAAGTTGATGTGATAGAAAAATCATGTTGTTGAGATAACTTCTTTGATAAATACTTGCAATTTGATAGGGTATTGTTGTGTGAGGTTATTGATATAATGAATGCCAAACATTGGTTTTTGGGGAGTATGGGCCCTCAATAACTGGAATTTGGTGGATCATTGACAAGTTTACTTTTTTTTATAACATGTGTAAGATGTAGAGCTTTTATTTGAGGGGAGTATGGGCCCTCAAGGATTATAATTTGGCTCTTAGGTGTTTGTTTCAACATTTTTCTAGGTTCTAGAGTAGTTTCTGAGGCTTACTGTCCAGAAAACCCAGGATACACGCCTTGTAGTTCTATGGACACACTCCTTGTGTTCTTCTATTTGGGAAAAAATGAAAACATTTTAATTACATGCCGTGTACCCTCAGTACATGCCATGTTGTCTCTTCCTGTGTCATAGTCCATGTGGGAAGGGACATGGGGTAGGGAAGGGATTGGGGAAACATGCTGTGTATCGGTTGTACACGACGTGTAGTTTCAACCCGGTGTCTGCCCGTGTAACTAACAACACAGACAGAGGAAACATTAATACATACATGCCATTTATACCTTGCACATGCCGTGTAGTTTGAGCCAAGTACCCACCCGTGTCATGAAAAAACACAGGTCGATGTTATCTTTCCTGGTATAAGCTGTGTCCTCCTATAACACACCGTGTTGTGTCACCCGTGTAGCCGGCCTTGTATCGAGAAACACGAGTCGGTCTGGGGCTTCTTTGAACATGTCGTGTTGTTTTTGAACCACACCATGTATTGTGACCTGGGTACACAGGCTGTGTCACAAACAACATGGTCCAGGGAAGAGCTTGTCGCGTACACGTCGTGTTCCCATGGGACATGCCGTGTAGTTTTGTTTTAGGAGAGCCATGTGGATTAAGCTGTGTGGAAGGACTCAAGCAGGGAAGGAGGATTCAAGTACACGTCGTGCATTCAGATGACATGCTATGTGTTTGGGGTGTTACACGACCAGTTTTAGATAGGGTACATGCCCATGTGAATGGCCTGTGAGAAAACACCGTGTAGTATTTATACACATCATGTAGTCAAGTTTTTTAAATCTTGAATGCTTTCTTTCTCTTGTTCCCTTCTTGGTCTCCTTGTTTTCAGTCTTTGATAAATCTGGATCTAATGTGTGCATTTGACCTAGTAGAGTCATGCCACCAAGACGACTATTGGTTGTTCACTAGGAGAGCGGTGACGATTATACTCCTGAGATGGTGGGACATGGGCTACCAGTGGATCCTCAAGGAGTGCCAGATGCGGTGCTAACCATTATATTGGACACAGGTGTGGATTCACAGTTTCGTGAAGGCTTCATGCAGTTCATGCAGACCTCTAGAGAACACTGCAGGCCACCACATCTATGGAAGAACTGACATGTATCTTCCAGTAGTAGAATCTACCTACGTTTTCAAGGGATGAAAAACCACAGGATGCGGAGTCATGGCTGTATTTGATGTAGACGATATTCGAGCATCTAGAAATGCCTCCAGGGAGGAGGGTCATGCTCACAACATACATGTTGCGTGATTCTGCCAAGAGGTGGGGGGATGTTACCACCCAGTCTGAGCATCACTGAGACATGGTGTGGGAATATTTTCAGGTAGATTTTTATGAATTCTTCTTCCCGGAGATGCGGAGGGAAGATCGAGCTCGAGAGTTCATGAATCTACAGTAGGGAGTCATGTCAGTGATGGATTATTCTACTCGCTTCACTGATCTTCAGCGTTTTTCACCCGTTCTAGTGGGTGATGAGGCATTGAGGGCTAGACACTTTGAGGATGGTCTTTAATATGACATCTGTGAGCTGTTTAATGTTTTCAATTTGCCTACAGTGCATGCTATTTTGAACCAGGCACTGATTATAGAGTGGAACCTGTTGGAAGCTAGTGGTTTTGTCCATGGAGGTTTGACACCAGTTTCTGGTACTATTTCTACTGGTAAGAGGAAGAGGCAGATGGACTTCTCTAATGGTGGTAGTATTAGCCAGAATAATACTTTAGGTGTCCAGGTCATGTGCTACCAGTGTGGTAAATAGGGGAACAAGAGACTACAGTGTCCACGTGACCCAGTGGAGTGGCGAGTTTGCGGCAGGATGGGTCATCTTCAGCATTTTTGCAGGGCGTTTCCACCAGTCGATAGGGAGAGGGGTTCTTTGTAGACTCCATGTGCGGGATCAGGACCAACAGCTTCTTACCAGTTGAGAAATTGGGGTATGTCAGGGCGTGCAGGAAGAGATGGTGGTTGTGGTCGTGGTAGCCAGACACCAGGATCTCAGAGGTAGTAGGGCAGGTCAGCTCAGGGTAGCCAGACTGTGTCGTAGGGCCGCAACACTAGGCAGGCATATCCAATGCAATAGACCCAATAGGAGCAGGATCCCAAACCTTCTACTGTCAGAGGTACTATTCTAGTAGATTCTATTTTATCTTCATTACTTTTCGATATGGGTACTACACATAGATATATATCCGTTCCTGTTGTGAAGAGCCTTGGGCTCTGTGTTTCTTCTTCTTCTTCTGATGTTATGATGCTAGACACTCCATTGGGAACTAGAAAGGCTAGTGTGCGTCAGTGTAGGGAGTGCCCCCTTGAGGTTTGTGGGTGTCACTTCCTATGGGACCTCTATGTCTTAGAGATGATAGCTTATGATGTCATTCTCAGGATAGACTGGTTGGTACCCTTTCGAGCCTTTGTGGATTTCTATAGTCACAGGGTGATTTTCACGTCACTAGAGGGCGGAGAGTTTCTATACAAGGGTGAGTGAGATGTCCACGCGAGCCGAGCTGGACCTAAGCATCGTGGGCGGGGTGGAGTGACAGCCCAGATTTGGAGCTTATATCTGGATGATCGGGGGACTTGTCAGAATTTTTTACCTCCAATAGTTGATTGTTTCAGGGATGTGTTCTCAAATGACTTTTTAGGTCTTCCTCTAGAGCGTGAGGTGGATTTCTCTATTAATCATGTTCCAAGAGCGACACCGGGGTCCATTCCTCCTTATAGGATGGCTACACCTGAGTTGAAAGAGCTCAAGAGGTAGTTGAAGGAGTTTTAGGAAAAGGGTTTCATCCGACCCAATACTTATCCTTGGGGTTCACCTATCTTGTTTTCTATAAAGGCAGACAGTACCCTCAGACTTTGTGTGGATTATCGGATGCTGAACCAATTGACGGTCAAAAACCGATATCCCTTCCCAAGGATTGATGATATTTTTGATCAAATTTGGGGATCATGAGTGTTTTTGAAGATTTAATTGAGATCCGAATTTCATCAGTTACGCGTTAGACCATCAAACATATCGCTTACATCTTTTCAGAGAAGATATGGTCTATGCGAGTACTTGGTTATGTTGTTCGGACTCACGAATGTGCCAGTAGTTTTCATGGCTCTGATGAATCGTGTTTTCCATTCTTATCTAGACTCTTTTGTGGTAGTATTCATAGACGACATCTTGGTGTACTCTCACACTTGACACGACCATGACACCCATCTTGAGATCATTTTGAGTACACTGAGAGAGCATCATTTATATGATAATCTCTCAAAGTTCCACTTTTGGATAGACCAGATACACTTCCTGGGTCTTATCATCTTAGAGGAAAGAGTTGCAGTAGACCAAGAAAAGGTGAGAGCAGTAGTTTCTTGGGAGTATCCTAAGAACATGTTTGAAATACGGAGTTTCATGGGGCTGGATGGTTACTAAATCTGTTTTATACAAGACTTCTCCCGCTTAGAAGCACTGTTGACAGGTTTGACTAAGAAGGGTGTGAAGTTTTTTTGGTCAGAAGTTTATGAGACAGCCTTTCAGGAGATGAAGGGAAGGTTGACATCAGTACCAATACTGATACTTCCAGAGGGAGGGAAGAGCTATACAGTCTACTGTGATGCATCAGTTATTGTGCAGGGTGTAGGGATGATGTAGGGTGATCTAGTTGTTGGGTATGGGTCTCAGCAGTTGAGGACACATGAGAGGAATTACCTGACCTATGACCTCGAGTTGGCTGTAGTTTTTACTGTGTTGCGATGTTGGAGACATTATCTCTTGGGAGATCATTTTGTGGTTTTCACAGACCACAAAAGTCTCAAATACATCTTTACTCATCATGTCTTGAACCGGAGACAGTGAAGGTGGGATGAATACCTTCAGTCCTTCGACTTTGATCTTGCCAATACACCTGGTAAGGGTAATGCAGTAGCTGATGCACTGAGTAAGAAGACTCAGACACAGGCAGTGAAAGAGGCCAATGGTGAGTGGCATCTTATGGATTTGTTCTTTGATATGCATTTTGAGGTGCATGATAGTCATGGAAAACCTATCTTTCTTCCTTATCTGTGACTTATAACCTCCTAGATAGAGTGAGGATGAGTCAACTATCAGATTCATAAGGCCTAGTTCTACGGGAGTCAGTGGCAAGTGAGGACCCTCCTCTTGGATGGAAGATAAGCGATGATGAGGAACTGTGTTTCCATGGATGAGTGTGGGTTATAGGGGAGATATGCGAGGAGTTGATGCGGGAGATTCATACTTTAGCTTCGGCAATTCATCCTGGGGTTACTAAGACATACCGTGACTTGAGACGTTTGTATTGGTGGCCTGGTATGAAATGGGAAGTATCTTGTTTTGTTACGAGATGTTCTACCTATCAGCAGGTGAAGGCGGAGCATCAGAGGCCAACCAGACTGTTACAATAGTCACCCATTCCAGAGTAGAAATGGGATGATGTTGCGATGGGCTTTGTGACCGTATTCTCAAGGTCACCTCAAGGTAATGATGTCGTGTGGGTTGTTGCGTACAGACTCACAAATGTAGCTCTCTTTTTGTCGATCAAGGAGACCTTCGGTGTTGACGAGCTCAGAAAGCTGTATATCCGAGAGGTCGTATGTCTTCATGGGGTCCCTAGTTCTATCGTTTCAGATAGGGATGCCCATTTTACGTCTTTTTTCTAGAAGAGTTTTCAGAGGGAACTGGGTACACAGATACTTCTGAGCACAGCTTACCACCCTCAGACTGATGGCCAGTCAGAGCATATGATACAGGTGCTAGAGGATATGCTGCGTGCATGCGTCCTGGACTTTGGGGGCTCTTGGAAGAAGCAGATACCCCTGGTCGAGTTTTCCTATAATAATAGTTTTCAAGAAACTATTGAGATGGAACCTTACAAGGCTTTATATTGTAGGCCATGCCGATCGCCATTGTTCTAGATGGAGGCAGGTGAGGTAGATTTACTGGGACCACATCTTGTGTAGGAGACTTATGAGTAGGTCCAGTTGATTCTGATGTGGATGGCTACTGCACAGTCTCGTTAGAAATCTTATGCTAATTGCCGCAGATGTCCCTTGGAGTTCGTGGACGGGGATCAGGTTTTCTTACGTGTTTCACTGAGGTTGGGACATAGGCGGATCAGGATACATGGTAAACTTTCACTGAGGTATGTGAGGCCATTTGAGATTCTAGAGAGAGTCGGGTCGGTTGCCTACTGGTTTCAGTTACCACATTGGTACCGGGCCATGCGTGACGTCTTCCATGTATCTCAGCTGCGCCGTTATCACTCAGACCCATCTCACGTCTTTCAGCCCGAGGAGGTTGAGCTTCAGGTCGATGCATCTATTGAGGAACATACAATTCACATTGTTGATAGGAGTATGAAGGTTCTATGAGGCTAGTCAGTTCCTCTCCTATGGGTGTTATGGCATCATGGCCGAGTGAAGGATGAAACCTAGGAGAATGAGACTGACGTACGTGCTCAGTGGTTGGAGTTGTTCACAGCTTTATCTTCACCAACCATGGAAGGGAAATTCCGAGATGAATTGTTTTAAGGGGGAAAGTTTGTAAGAACCCTCTTCTTATTCGTGAGGTACGAGTTTCTTCTTTTCCTTTTTCCTTAATTGTTTTTGAGAAAATAATGAAAATGGGGAAAAATCCAAAATTTTGTGGGTACATGCCGTGTACTTTTCCAAATGCAGTGTACTTTGTCAGTGTGGGATGATTACACAGGGCATGTAGGCCTCTCGGCGATGAAGGGTGTAAAAACTGACTACATGCCATGTACTTGGTATTTACACGCCGTGTAATTAGTCGAAAGGTGAACAGAAATGCGGTGGAAGTAGCCACCAGCTAAGTGAAAATACATGCCATGTATTCACAAATACATGTCGTGTATTCATGTCAGCAAGTGAACACTTCGGTGGTGAAAATTAGCCTCCATAGGAATAGTTAAATGATGAATGTACATGCCGTGTACTTGAGAGTACACACCGTGTAGTCTGTTTTTTTCACTTAAAATGGGAATTAACCTCCTCTTTGAACAGAGGAAGCTTAGAAAGCCAGAGGAGCTCGAGGGAGGACAACCGGATCTTAGGAGAGCCTTCGACCGCACACCGAGAATCAGATTCTTCTGCCGTTGATCTTGTTGGAACCGCGCAGGTAAGAGGTTCATACTCCTTGATCTATTCTTACCAATTATTTCCTGAGGGGAAGTTAATTTATGTTGAGTGCATAGTTTATTATCTCAGATCTATGCCATTATCGTGCGTTTAGAGAGGTGTCATTCATGTATATCGATCAATGGATATCGAGGTAGGTTGTTTGGTGTTTATTTCCAACTGTTGAGTTTAATTTGTATACCATTGTGCTACGAACCCATGTTTGGGGTGTCGTATGGCTATGGCCTTTGCTGGAAGTTACCCATAATTGCATAGATAAACTTTTGACAAGTTAAAACTGTTGTTTAGGATCACTTCTTGGATCCAGGACCACCCCAGGGGTGAATTCCTCTTTTTATCCATTTGGCCAGGATACCTGTGGGTATACCGTGAATTTTAGCATGCTTTAAATTTCCTTGAGAGTAATTGTATATAACTGCTTTCTTATATGTTGGGCTTGGCCCGGTTACTTGTATAGCCTGAGGGAAATGTTCATTTGGCCTACGGGAAACCTTTTTCATGCCTGTGGGCAGTAGTTCCTGTGCCGGTGGGAAGTAGATTATGTGCCTGTGGGCAACACCTCGTTATCCTGTGGGAAATATTCGTTATTCCAATAAGAAGACACCTATGGGTTTTGATTCTGATTACCTGAGGGAAAGGATTGTATGTCTGAGGATAGTGTTATCATGAATATTCACCGTGGTGATTTTCATATGTTATACCTGCCAAGTTAAAGCACATGCTTGGCATGGTTAAAAGAATATTTAAATGGAAATTTAGCTGGTAGAGTTAGTTACTTTTGAGTACTTCTTAGTTTATTGCATTTTACTATTGCACACTACTGTTGCACATTTTCACTAACAGTTGGGCACAGGCCTTTGGTGGGTTCCTACTGGGATTTATTTCTCACACCCTATTTGGGTCATGTCTTTATCCCAAACAGACTATATTTATATAGGTGTCGATAGGGGCAATGGTCCCTATACAGGTATATGATTTTAGTAGAGGAGTGGGAGAGCATGGGACCAAGCTTGGGCTTACAATGCTAATGCGTTTTGTTTACTCTGATTTGTTTTGTTTGTCTATACCTTGTACATTGAGTTGTATTGTATTGTATTGCAGTGTATCCTATTCTGGCTACTTCTATAGAATTAGTGACATGTTGCATCTTTATATATTTATGTGACCATTGGTTATCTTTCACTTCAGTTGTCCATTTCAGTTTTATATTGTTTACTTCTTCTGCTATTATATGTTTTTTATCTTTTCCACTGCGCTACACTTTGACAAATGGGGGCATAATTTCCCCACTATCAGACCTAGGCCCCCACTTCTAGTCGGAAGCCTCTGGAATTTGGGGAAATGCGCTTGAGTTCATGTGACCATCCAGGTCCGGGGCACCTGTTGAGTGGCTTCCAGATCCAGGATGTTACTGTGTCTTCCAAGACAACATAAAATCTTGGATTCAGTCAGTGTCTTACACCTTTCAGATGTCTTGGTTTGGCATCTCTTGATCATGTATCCTTACGGGGGACACTAGGATATATTCCAAATCCCGATACTTAATCTTTAAAATTGATTAATTAATCCAATGAATTTTATTATAAATTGATATAGGACTGACTGTTTATTTATAGATTTTTAGGTAAGTCCAAATCAAGTAACAGAGGATTAGTGTCCATGGGAACCTGGACCTTTATGGGTTTTTTACTTTTAGTACTCACTTTATAAATTTTATTACTATCTATACACTATTATTATTATATATTCACTAATTGGATGGAATTATACCTTTGTGTGGTTACCTAATGGGACGGTATCTCTCATTATGCTTGGGTCATTGATGGGATAGACTATATGATTGTGGGTACGGATAAAGGAAATCTCTCTACTATAGGACTTTTATTGCTTCTTAGGAGTATAGGAGCACAGAAATGAGATGAGGTTCATGATTCAATCTAGAGATAGCTTTAGGAATTTTTGGTATTTTGTTACATGTGTTGTATTGCTGTATGTACACCTATTTTGGATACTTTTTGTACATGACTTGACATATCATCTATATATGAGATTAAAATTTCTTTGTTGTATATATCTATCTTGGATGTTTATCTCCAGTTTAGTTATCTATTGTCTGACTATTTTACTGCTTCCACTACTTATCTGTTAAAGTATATATGATTTTCTAAACTCTTGTGATAATGGAATAGTATTCACATAAACACACCCTAGTCCCTTTCTTCGAGATGGCATCCTATGTCGTTTAGGTAGATGCACTTGTGTTCATCTCACCAATCGAGTTCAAGGCACCTTTCAGTGACATCTGGGTTCGAGATATTACAAATTAGTGTCATAGGGGATTCTTTTTTGGGAATATTATTTAGAAAAAATTGATATGGATAAGAATTAATTGTAATTTGGTAATGATCTATGGATGGTCATAGTTAACCCACATGTAGGCAAAATCCAAATTACCTCAAATGAAAATTGTTGTTTTTTGAATTTTGGCTATTATATCTGATTTGATTATACTATTGGGTGATGCAATTGAATTTTGATATTATTATTGATATTATTGTGGGTTATAATGTTTTGAAACCCAATAATATGAGTTTATTACACCTCAAGAATCATTTTAGGCACTTGTTAGAAATAACATGGCATAAATTATGTCATTCCATATAGGATTCATTTCCTAGTTTCATGCTATTGTGAGATGTGTCATGATGGATATAACAACTATGTGATAAATATTTTTTAAGGGAATTGGACAACATGGTTGGTACTTAAAGTGTATCATGAAACCTAAGAAATTTTTTCCTAACTCGGTTGTATCAGACACCCTAAGCATCCAATTATGGCACGTTGAGTCATGGATCATGAGTAACATGGCCTAGAATGTATTATGGTGTGGATTATGTGGATTCCATATTTTGGTTCATGATGAGTATTGGCCCTTATTGATCAGAATTTTGTGAACTATTTTATTCAATAATTTAAAATTAATTCTAATATTATGGAATTGAATATGGGAAAAAAATGAAACATGAAAATGTTTATAGTAGAGAACTTAACCTAGACCCAACCTTAGTAGTGGGGTAGTAAGAAGTATATCTTGGTTTTATATATAATCAATATGTCTCCTAGACCCGAATCATGGAGTAGGTGAAGATATGTGTTCTTACATAAAAAGTCCCATACCTATCCTATTTAAATATGTTTTCTTTTAAAGGATGTTGAATATTGATCTGAGCCATGGACTTAGCATTTGTAGAGGTATTCCACCATGACGTCCTCCAATCACACTCCAGAAGATTGGTAGAGACCATGCTTTGGAGGTGGAGGGATATGGGCTACCAAAAGATCTTCTAGTTATTCCGGTTGTAGCACAAGTGATTGTACCAAACACGGGTGCTAAGACACAGTTCTATGATGTCGTTATGCATTTAATACAAACTATTCAGAGAGCATTACGACCTTCCTCGACTATGTTAGAGTTGAAGCATGAGTTCTAGTTGTAGCATCTACCCACATTTTTAGGGGATGGTAGATCATAGTCTGAGGATTCATGTCTAAAGGTCAAGATATCTATTTTTTACCATCTCGAGACACCTTTTGAGAGTAGGTTAAATATCACTACCTATATACTATGTGATTCCGTGAAGAGACTATGAGATGTAATTACTCATACATATCATCATCAAGAGATGTATTGGGGGTATTTTCATATGTAGTTATATGGTTACACTTATCTAGTAGAATTTAGGGTTAGTAGATCCTTAGAGTTCATGCACCTAGATCAGGGCGTGTTATCAGTCATGGATTATTCATCCCATTTTTACAGATATTTAGTGCTTCACACATATTCTGCTGGGTTATGAGTTATCTAAAGTCAGGTGATTAAAGGATGGTCTTAGATACAACATATGATCATTGGTGAATGTATTTCGGTTGAATAACATTTCTATAATAGTGAATCAAGTGCTCATCATGGAGTATAACCTGAGAGAATATGGGGATTCAATCTAGGGTGGTTCAGAACCTAGACTTGGCACTACATTGACTAGTTGTAGTAAATGTCATCTGGAGCTTTCGTGAGTTCATATTAGTAGCCAAACCATATAATCAGGTATCCATGTGAGATGACACCAATACGATAGACTGGGATATATGAGGCCTCAGTGAAAGAGAGACCCAGTCAAGTGTCGATATTTCGGTAAGATGGGCCATATACAACACTTTTGTAGAACTTTACTTCTGGAATCTAATTAGAGAGGATCTTTACCAAATCAACATATATGATCAGGGTTAGTAGATTCACGTCAGGTAGGGTGACAAATGTATCCATCTAATCATTCTAAGTTAGTGGTCATGGTCGTGGTAGTCATACCTCAGATTTGTAGTGATAGTAGAGTGGATCTTCGTAGGGTATCCAGACTATATCACAAGGTCGTGTATTAGGCCAGATATATACAGTACAACCAAAACCTATGTAGTAGAATCCTAAACCATCTACTATGAGTGTTACTATTCTATTATCCTTTACTTTAGCATCTTATCTTTTCAATGCTTGGGATTCTCATAGATTTATATGTGTTCCCATTATCAAGAGCCTTGGGATTATTATTCTATGTTATGATGGATTTGTGATGCTTTACACTATATTGGGGATTATAATGGAGGATGTACATCAGTGTTGGGAGTCCCCCCTTGATATTGGTGGGTTTCACTTTGTATGAGACCTCTTTTTCCTCTAAATAAAGTTTTGACATCATTCTTAGGATATAATGGTTAGTTCCCATTCATTATTGTGTTGATTTCTATTTTCATAGGGTGAAATTTTCATCACCATAGGGTGGAGATTTTATTCACAAGGGTGAATGGGATTCCCAGGAAATTTGATCGGACCTGATCATCATGGGTTGGGAGGGATGATAGACCAAATTGGAAGTTTATATCTAGATGATTAGGGAACTTTTGAGGAAGATTTCTCTTTAGTGGTTGACTATTTTAACAATGTTCTCTCAGATGACTTTTCAGGATTTCTTTTAGTTCAAGAGTTATATTTATCTATTGAGTTAGTTTCAGGAGTTTCACCAATATCCACTCTTCCTTACAGGATGGATACTACTAAGATGAAATATCTCAAGTGGAATATAACTAATTTAGAGGCAAATGGGTTTATCTAAACTAGTACTACTTTGTTGGGTTCCCTAATTATTTTTTCAAAAAAGGTAGATCAAACTCTCATGTTATGTGTGTATAATCAGAAATTAAACCAGTTATTAGTTAAGAACTGATATCCTCTGCCACAGATAAATAATCTCTTCGACCATCTCCATAGAGAATGAGTTTTCTCAAAGATTTATTTTGGATAGGGTTATCATCAGGTTCATTTTAAACTATCATACATACCTCTCATAACTTTTCAAAGTAGTTATGGTCTATATGGATATTTGGTTTTGTTGTTTTCCCTCATGAGCATGCCAGTTGTTTTCATGGATCTAATGAATTGATTTTTCTATCCTTACCTAGATTCTTTTATAGTGGTATTCATGAATGATATTTTAGTGTATTATCACACTTTACATGACCATATAAAAAATTTTGAGATCGAATTGAATATACTGATAGAGGATTAGTTGTATGCTATGCTCAAAAAGTGCCACATTTTTATAGATTAGATTCACTTACTCTGTCACATTATCTCAAAGATAGGAGTATTTTTTGACCCAGAGAAGGTGATAGCTATAGTTTTCTAGGAGAATACCATGAATGTATTTGAGGTATGGAGTTTCTTGGGGATGGTTGGTTTTTACAAGAATTTCATATAGGACTTCTCACACCAAGAAACACTACTTAAGGGATTGAATACTAAGGGTGTGATGATTCTATGGTCATATGCATTTGATTCAACCTTTGAGAAGATGAAAGGGATATTGACTTCATTATAGATACTGGTTTTTCTAGAGCTAGTCAGGTGTTACACTATTCATTGTGATTCATTGGGTATCATTCTAGGAGTAGTTATTATGTAGTTGGTAGAGTCTTGGAATATGGGTCTCGACAGTTGAGGCCACATGAGAGGAATTACCCGACGCATGATCATGAGTTAGCTACAGTTGTTTATGCATTGTTTTATTGGATACATTACTTACTCGGAGAGTATTTTTTGGTTTAAATGGACCACAAAAGCCTCAATTACATATTGACATATCATAATCTGAATCTGAGATAGTGAAGTTGGATTGAATGCCTACATTATTTTGACTTGGAGCTTCCTTATACTCCTGTTAAATGAAATTCTAATGGCCAATGCACTGAGAAGAAGGACTCAGATATAGGTAGTCTAATAGGCCAGTAACAATTGAAATATTATGGATTTATTCTTGGGGATGCACTTGAATCTGCAAGACATTCGGGGAAAGACTTATATATCATCTTTATTTGTAACCTCTACCCTATCAGATATGGTGAGGATAAGCCAATTGTCGAATTATGAGGTCGTGGTCATATGGGAGTGTGTGGAAAGTGAGGACCCACCTCATGGTTGGACTATAGGTGAGCATAAAATTATAAATTTACATGGTCATGTATGGTTTTCAGTAGACATGCGTGAGGAGCTGATGTGAGATAATCATACTTCAGCATGGGAAGTGTACCCCAGCGTCACCAAGATGTATCGGGATTTACATTGCCAATACTGGTGGTTGGGCATGAATAGATATATAGCTAGTTTTGTTGTGAGATGTTGCACATGTCAGTCGGTGAAGTCAGAACACTAGCGAATAGCCAGAATTTTACAGCAACTACCCATTCCTGAGTGGAAATGGGATGATGTCATGATGGACTTCATGAAAGGTTTATCGTGGTCACCATGACATAATGATGACATATGGGTTGTTATTGAAAATATCACAAAGTTTACTTATTTACTTCTAATCATGGATACCTTTTTAGTATATGAGATTCATAGGTTGTGAATCTATGAGATAGTACAAATTCATGGGGTCCCTCATACAATCGTTTCAGATAGGGACTCTTGGTTTACTTCACAGGTCTAGAAAGGGCTCTAGAGGTAGTTATGTGCATAGGTTTTTCTGAGCATAGCATACCACCCTATGACTAATGGCTAGTCAAAGAACATGATACATGTTCTTGAGGACATATTGTGAGGATGTGTATTGGATTTTTGGGGCTCTTAAGAGAGGTACATACCCCTAGTTGAAAATGATTTCAACAATAGCTTTCAGGATACTATTCATATAGTTTCTTATGAGGCTTTGTACATAATTTCATTCCAATAACCCCTGTGCTTGTTAGAGGAAGTATAGATATATATTCTTGGACTCTGTGACATTCATGAGGCCATAAAATATGTTCACTTGATTCAAATGTGGATGGATGCTTCAAAGTATCAACACAAATATTTCGTTGACCTTCGTCGATGAACTTTGGAGTTTGAGGTTACGGATCAGGTCTTTTAAGTTTCTCTCCAGGGTAGGTACACATGAGGATTAGGATATAGGGTAAAAATTCACCAAGATATATTGGGCCAATTGTGATTCTAGAGATATTTTGGCTGGTAGCCTATTATATTCAGTTACCTCATATGTGTTGAGTCTTGCACAATGTCTTCCACATATCTCATTTGTGTCGTTATCATTCAGAATTGAATCATGTTTTTCATCCTGATGAGGTTGAGTTGTAGGTATATATGTCCCTTAAGGATCATCATATACATATTGTGGATTATATTATGAAGGTTATTTGAGGCTGGTCAGTTTCTCTAGAATGGGTGATATGGAAGTAAAATTGTGTACATCATGAGAATTGGAAGTGGGAGGATTATGTATAGGTAAATTGGATAGATTTGTTCACATATTATGCTTCACCACCCTTGGAATGGATATTCAGGGGTTAATTACATTAATGGGGAAGTTTTTAATAACCTAGTTAATTCTTGAGGTATGCGATCTTTTTCTTTCTGGAAATTTTTAATTTAAATGCTTAATTATAGATCAATTTGATTATCTGTTGAGGTCATAGTGGAATTTAGGGTTTTGGGGGATTACTAAGAGCTTGGAAACATACATTTTGGATTAAATAATCCTGTTTCATGGTTAGTTGAAACCATGCGGGGAAGTCCACACGGTTACTTCTAACCATGCGAGGTTGGACAATGAGTTGGAAAAGCCTGTATGGTTTGAAAAACTATGTGAGTTGAGGTGGATTCCCATGAGGGTATGTATTCATTATTTCATAGTGGTTTGAGACATTTTTTGTGTATAGTTTGGAAAACCATGTGCACTAACCATGCAATGTTTACTTCCCTACAACAATGGGAACATGGTTGGTACAATTTTGGATAACCATGTGGCTAAACCTTATGAATCTATATTTTTGTTGAATTTACTAAATTTACCTTAATTAATCATAATTTAAAACCTAATTTATCACTTATTATCTATTGTACATATATAGGAATTTAAGAGCCTCCTTTTGATGCTTAATCATGGAATCAAGAGATCTCCTCCGCTTGATCTTAGAATCAAGATCCATAAGAAGTATTAGACCTATCTCAGTAAGATCTCCATACCTTTTATGTAATTACTCATTCTTCTTAGTATCAGCTATACTATTTTAGTGAAATCTAATTTTCCCTATTTTTATTGTTCTTATTTGTTCTTCATTTTTGTCTTGATCTATGTCAAATTAGGAGTTGATAGTTGATGATCATTTTACTAAGGACCTATGGTAGGTGGTCTCATGCTTTTCCATTAAAGTTGAGGTGTTTATATATATTTCATTATGTTGTGTGCTGGTTTTTTCAAGAAACACCCTTGAAATATAATTTAATCCATGAATTAAATGGATTGGTGTAACCTATATAATTAAGGATGTCGTTGATAAATGATTAAAGGTTATGAACCTTGAATTGGAACCACCTGTTGGGTGTGTTGTTTAATTAAATAGACCACCATGGGTAGAATATTGAATTGTATTACCTTGAGGTGTGTGTTTACCCCATTCAATGGGATCATAAATATTTAATTGTAAATTTTAGTTTTAATTTATTAAATAATGGGAATGGATGACAATGTTCCTAGGCTATATCGATGTCATTTCATGCGTAAGCATGAGTTACTTATTATGTTGATATGACAAAGTGATATAATTAAGAGGCTTACCTATTAATCTTATCCCATTACTTTATCCAACTTTTGAGGCGATGTTTAATTGAAATTATTAATTGATATTGATTGATTGAATATCTAATATATTCAATGGGTGATACATGGGTTCTTGTACGAATTCCATGGATGAACTCATTTGGATAATTCCTTAGTTACTCCCGAGTGGAACTTGGAATCCCTAGTGAACTACCAAGTATGGACTCGTAGGGGATGACTGTTATACATCTGAGTGATACATGGACTTGATATTTTTTTCCAAGGATGGAATCAAATAGAAATTAGTTATAAATGTCTAAGTGACACTTGGACTCCTTATATGGACTGTCAAGGATGAACTTAGAGGGAAACTTATATATACACCATGGGTATCACTTAGGCTTCCTTATCGGACCTCCAAGGATGGACATAGTGAGTGGTTATGTTATACCACACCTAGAGTGATACCAGGGTGGCAATAATGAATGCTTAGGATGGGCTTGTATGGTTATTGGTTTATGATATGCCCGGAGTGATACTTGGATTCCAAATAAGGAATGATAAGGAAGGGACTAGGTTCTTAATTTATTAATGAGTGAAATGATTTATATGATGCGACTTCCATGACAAAGCATAATATTAAAGTTGGTCAGTGTCTTACACATTTCAGACGCCTGGTTAGGCATCTCATGATTATAAATCCTTATAGGGGATGATGGGCTATGTGTCGGATCTTGAAACATAATATTTAAAATATATTAATTAGTTAAATTAATTTTATTTTAAATTAATATAATACTGACTGTTTTTTCAGAGACTTTCTGACTAGGCCGAAGTAGGTAGTTGAGGATAGGTGTCCATGGGAACCCGGACCCTTATAGATTGTTTAATTTCAGCAATCACTAAATATATTTTATTACTTCCTAAACACTATTAATATTATATATTCACTAACTATATGGGATTATACCTTTGGGTAGTTTCCTACTAGTATTGTGTCTTACACTCTATCCGGGCTGCTAATGGGAACCCGTACAGACTATATGATTACAGGTATGGGTAATGGAAAGCACCCTACTAGAGGTCTTTGATTGATACTTAGGAGTAGGGGAGCACATGTCTGAGCCGAGGCTCGTGACAATATTCGGATATATCTTTTGTACTTATTGGTATTTTGTTACATGTATTGTACTATTGTATATACACATGTTTTGGCTTCTTTGTAAACAAGACATGACATATCATCTATATATGATATTATTTATGTTTTTATTCTATATATTTGTCTTGGATGTTTATCTCCTATAAGTTTATTTATTGTCTAAATATTTTATTACTTCCACTACATATCTATTATTGTATATCTGTTGTTCTAAACTCTGATGATGAGGGAATAGTCTCCCCACAGACACACCCTAGGCCATCGCTGCTAGTCGGTAGCCTCTAGCATTTGGGGAGATGTGCTTGAGGCCATGTGGCCAACCATGATCAGGGCACCTTTTGGTGACATCTTGGTCTGGGAAATTACATTTTGATGTGTGTGTGAAAATGATTGTAGGTTCTTGAAATTTCTTTAAAATAAGAATGAATATCCCCTTAAAGTTTAAGTTTGAGTATGCGACACATGGAAGTGAGTAGATGGATAACTTTTATGTATAAATTGACCACTCTTTTTTATACACAAGGTTATCCCAAGTAGACTTAGTGTTGGTTGGTTTATGGAACATTACTAAGAAATATTTGGTACATCACTTCTCCCATTGATTTATTTGGGAACATGGAAAGTGTATAAGAAATATACGGGAGAATATGTTTTGAGGTTGAGAAGACTCTACCCTATAACATTAATAAGAATATTCAAATTCCCTTAGATGTGTAAAGATGAAGTCTAGATTTTTATAAATTATTGAGATTCAATGTGTGTTGTAAGATATAATTAAATATGTGAAGGACCAAGTTGCTTATGTTAGAAATGGAAAGTGAATAGGTTTACTATGCAATGGGGGTAATAAAGTTGTAATAGTTGGCTACCAAATGTGAATCCCATTACATGTGATGATTTTAGAGCTATTTATAAACTCTAAAGACAAGTGTTTAAATTGGAGAAGCATTATCTACAATATTTACAAGAAGTTTAGAAGTTTGAAAAACATGTAGAAGTTTCTATAAGCTGAATCTTAATATAATTGCTTGAATTTTTTTTATAAAAATTATTAAAATAGGTTCAAAGTGTATTTGGGAGAGATATTAAAATTTAGATAAACCATCCCTTTAGTTCTTATCATTTTGGTTACTAGAATTAGTGTGAAAATTCCTTGGATGGAGGTTTGAGAATTTTAGATAATCCCTATACACTTTATAGGTCATTGTGAAGTCATCTGATAAATCTGGATTTTTGGAGTTCAAGTAAAAAAATGGAAAAAGTATGAGATTGTGAATCTATAGTATATTATACAACTTGATGTAGAATATGCCTTCTTCATAAATGTGTGACTTCTAGCCAGTGAGTAGTCCAGACCAAAGTCCCTCTATCAGGAATACTTTACTCAAGATAGATCTCAATTTGATCAAAAATCTAACACCTGATATTTATAAACCATAATTAACAATTTAATTCAATCTAATAACCTAATTCAATCCAAAGTAAAGGTATAAGAAAATTAAATCCATTTTTATACCTAGAATGTAACTCATTAAATTCATGTATGATAATTTCTAAAAGCAATTTAACACATTAAACTAAATCATACAAAAATATTCATAATATTATAATTACATCTATGAATAAAGTAGGTAATAACTTTTAAATAAATATATAATTATCATATTTAAACATGAAATAAAAATTTATTAACAATTTATAAATATAGATAAAAATAAACAAATTATAATTAATTAATTTATTATGGACATTCTATATCTTGAATAAATATAAAAATTATATATTTATTCCTAACATAAAATCATTCATATTATTCGTTATTGATCATTTACTTAAATATATGATATTACATTAAATATAAACATATTATATTTATATTCTATAACATACAAAATTTAAATAGTCTAAATATCACAGATTTATATTATTTAATCTTTTTCCAAACCAATCATCAAAAAACCATTTAATATGGTCTAAAATATTCATTCAAATAGGGGCTTTAATTTGATCATTTAAAATTAAATACAATGGAAAACTCTTAATGAAAAATATAAACACTTTAATATAAAATTTCCTAATTTTTTATTCTTTAAAAACTTATAAATTACACTTATATTTTAAAAATAAACACTTTATTTCTAAATTATTAGGCATTCCATATAATTTAAAAAGGGTATTTTTTAATATAAACAATTAATATTTATGGATATTTATTTATTAAATGTTTCATATACATAAAAATAATTAATTATAAAAATTTTATAATTAATAAATTTATAAAAAACATTATAAATTAAAAAATTTACCAAAAAACATTTTATTATAATTTATAAAAAAAATATTAATTATATAATTATCATAAAAATTGAATTTTATAAATACAATTTTTTTCTATTTTTCCTTCTGATTCATATTTTTATGATTTCCCTTAATGGTGTAGGAATAAATCTCATCCTAACGTAAGATTCACTCAAGAATTTTAATTGGAATAACTGGCATAGGGTAAGCTATATACGAATCAACCAGTACAGTGTAAGATTAATTAAGTGGTCGACAATCACGTGTAACATTCATACATTCACTCCATGAAATTAACATGGCATGTTCAGAGTATTAACTTTATATGAAATTATATTAATCCCATGCTACCATGGATCATGTAATAATGAAAAAGAGAATGTGTATGACTAATATTATGTAGTGCTAGTTTTTTACTATTAACTTATGTAGGATTAAATTGACAATGGCCTCATGTGATATTAAATGAAAAACTTTGTTGGATTAATCCATTTAGGTTTATGATTGGTCAGAAATAGCATTAAATTTGTAGTGCCACATAAGGTTATTTTATTTCCAATGTAGGATTAACTTCACATGGATATAACTAACATGACATTAAAAGGGAGCTACATTGGGTGAGTGTGGAGACCTATATAGGCTGAGTTCCCCAAATGAATTATGATATCGGTTATATCATAACAATGTTATAATATTCTATTTTTTAGAATCATTCAAAACTCCTTTTTACAAATGTGATTTTGAGAATCAAACTGATTGACTGGCTCTAATACCAATAATTGGTTTCAAGGGACGATTTAACACTAAAAATAGGTAATAGAAAAAAACCCATAAAACCTATAACTCCATGTGTGAATCCAAAAATCATGATACTATATAAAATGAAGAAATTGTTGTTGAAATAAATCTGTTTTTACCTTTTTTAGTACTATTTTTATAATTACAAATGTCTTTTTGTTATATAATTATACTTTCACACAAATTTTATTTAAATATTTAATTCCCTATAACATAAGTAAGATTGTTTTTGTTAATATTGTTTACTAATTTAATATTAATCTTTTTTGTGATTCTCATGAACTGGTTTTAGAGAAAAATTCATCTCATTATGGATTAATTTCATATATTCTATAAATTTTCTAATAGTGTTTTTAATAACCTATTTTGAATTTTTTGGCTAAGTCTTAGCTAGAATGTGACTGTTAAGTAACTATGAGTAAAGAGACCACATGACTAGATTAATCAAGAATATGAAAAAATGTATCGACTAAATGATTATGGATCGATCATAAGACAAATAGTCCAAATTTTTATAAATGTTAAACCAACCTCATAAAAGGATTTTATTAAATGTAAGGTATTCAATTCACCATGAAGAAAGTTATTGATCAATTGTACATTGTATATTAATTTACCTCATGACTAAAAATTTCACAAATTCATTGATTGACTACATGAGTAATATAATATAGCTTCCCAATCCATAAACACATATTGTTTCATGGTTCTTAACATACATTGTGAACAGATACAAACCAATGATAGAGAGGTCTAGTTCCTTTATATGATTATACATACATATACATAATATTAAACATAGAAACATCATATTTACATAAAACTATAGATAGTGATATTAACTCCCATAAATATTCTAAAACATCATAGGATACCCTGGGGATAATACATAAAGAAAAGGGTGAGCTATAAATCCTTTTAAGGGAATAAACATGGAAATAAAGAATTACATGAGAGTCAAGAGGCATAAATGATATCCTAAAGATGATGATAATAATCATGAAAAAAAAGAAATAAATAATTGATATCATAAGATCAAGAACATGTGGAAACATCATCAAAATGATATCATAAACATAAGTCAAGGGTCGCTCCCAAGATCAGCATCATAAATTAGACAAAGTCCCATAGTGGATTAGGTTTACTCCCTAATCTCTTAAAAATAATATAATGAGATATAAATATTTAACCATTGAATTAGAGGTATATATAATTTTAAGATAATACATAAAATAATTAAAATCATACATATTTTTCCCACTTGAGGAAATAAAATCACACATAAATCATAGTCATGATCAAACTCATGAGAACAAATTGGGTTTCATAATTATGATTAAAGTCATAACTGTAGGATAAATCATAAAGATTTCAAATATAAGAATTAGTTAAATTTTTTTTGGACTTTCATAATTGAAAAAAGGATTTATTTTTTAAACATTTTGTTCTAATGTAGAAAATTCATGAGAAATATTTGGGTAAGAAAGATTAAAAATGAACAAGTTTTGTGAGACTATGTGAAATAAAAAAGGAAGTTTCTAATGACGAAAAGACCCTATTGTTTTCTATAAAACTAGAATTTAGCCAAGATAATTTCCAATGAAATAGGGAGGGTTTTTAAAATATATTAAGTTTTTAAAAACATTTTATGGGGGTGATTCTTGACATGAGATAGGAATAGGAACATTCCCTTAAATTATGTTTACTTAAAAGTGGGAATCTGGAAGGGAACTAATACATGTATAACCCTAGAAATTAAAAGGATATTTAAATAGGTATATATAAAATGGATATTTATACAAAAATATAAAAATTTCATGAGAATAATATTATGAAAAAAGGGATAAAAATAAATAGAACATTCAATTGACAAGTAATGAGGGTGATATTGAATATTCCTTACCTCGGGTTCCTGATTCATTCTGCATGCTTGCTTGGATTCCAGAATAACCAAATTGGGTTTAATAAATACAAACTAATAAAACTTATTAATATTTGTTTTCATATTATAAGGTCCATTAATTATCATATGTTAGTTATTTATAACATATTTTTCTTTTCTATGTCGCTTACTTGTAGTTGTTCACACAATTTTTCTATGACTCCTTATGTAATTTAACTATAGTTGAAAGCATAGTAAAATTGTTTCATAGTATCCAAACTATTAATATTTAAATGGAAATAATTTTTATATATTAAATATATTTTTAAATATATCTATTATTGGAGGTGATGACAAATGAAACTCATTGCTTGTGGATGTGGTAGTCCACATGTATGCACGATTAATGTTTTCATTTATGAAAAAATGAGAGGGAATGAAGGTAAATGTTAATTTTGAAATTTAATAATTATATTTATATTATATATATCATATTTATTCATCCATTAAATCCTTTTTACTAGCCATGACATGCAGTGATAAAAAATAGAAGATGTTGGTTTGTAAAGGTGGTAGTATTTGTAATGAAATAACGATGCTTTTGTTTTTATTAGGAAGTGGGAAGGAAAAAATAATTATTATTACATTAGTATAATAACATCTAATTATAATAATAATAATACTCATTTAATTATATATTTTTTTGGATTTAATATATTTGGAAGATAATGATTTAGAAGAAAAGATCATGAAGAAGATAATACTAACATTTGAGACTTGATATTTTCTCAGAAATATTCTTAAAAAAGGGGGCCTTAAGATAACTTCTAGAGACCAGGGTATTATGAATGAATACATTAATAATATTATAGGTAATTTTAGTATATTTTCAAGGATAAATCTAATGGTATTTGTAACCATGTAGGGGTGTCAGTGAAAACCTTTTATATGAGAAGAAAAGGGGAGTTTTGGGAACACCCTTTACACTTCCATGATATCATTGCACTATTCATAAGTAAATAAATAAAAAATTTAATAATAAAGGATTTTGGGATGTTATTGGGTTAATAAATCATCAAAAAATAATTTCCACATATGTTCTAAACATGATTCAAGTCTTTTACCATAGGTGTTTACATTTTAGCATTTTTATTTTTACATTAGTAACTAGTTTTAACTATGTAATTTATATTTTATTTAAAAATATAAGGTGACCCCTATTGCCAAATTTGGATTTTGGGAACCAGAATTTAATCTCCATTTATTATAATTAATTTTCTAAATATGATAAAATCAAATTTTAAATTAAAATATAAAATATATAAAATATATTTTCTATAGAAAAATGACTTTTAACTATTATGTGTTCTTAATCTTATTTAGTATTTATTACCAATTAAATGAGTATTAATATAATTATATATTTTTTTAAACATAATATTTAATTCATAATTTAAATTACATAAATTTAATTAATTATATAATAAATTATACAAAATTAATAAAATAATTCATTTAAAATTTTTTATCACCATTGTTGCGTAATTAACTTTAATCTTACTAATATTATATTTATTCCTAAAACTTAAATTTAACTTATTAGATAATATTTAAATGGTTAAATTAAATATTAAATACATTTGTTTATATTTAAATTTTAAAATTGACTGTCTAATTTTTAATATATGTGTGTAAAACCAATTTTTAATGTGAAATATTACTTAAGTTTCAAAAATGTCAAACATGTGTTTTATAAATTGGACATAGTATTTCTAAATGATTTATATTACTTATTAAATTTATATTTTTATATAAAAATCTTTTCTTAAACATTTAATTAATTATTGTTTTATAAAAGTGAGTTTTTTGTAAAATAATTATTTATACTATTCATCTAAAAATTAATTTTTTCAAAAACCACTCAAAAATTCATCTTATGAAAAAATTGTCATATGAAATAAAAAAAGAAGTTAATTTTTTAAAATTAACTTACTATGAATTATAAATTTTATATTTAATAGAATCCATAAAATATAACAAAATTTTGTTTTTATAATAAAATGACTTATGGTATTTTAGCTACTCTTTTTCCTATAAATTTATAATTATTATAAACATTCCATATTATTAAAAAAAATAAATATATATTATTATTATTAAATCATAATAAACATAGTTTCTTAAGATAAAATGATAATTTAAGGAAAATACATTTTTAAGTATAAAGTGAGCTAATAAAAAATGACCATTTTGAAAATTATAAAAATTCTTGATATATTCATAAATATAAATATTTTATTACATGTTGATATGATCCTAATTTCTTATTACATAATCTCTTATGATCTCCACATAAGACCAAAGAATCATATAAGCTTTTATTTTAGTTTCATGTTGCGGTTCAGCTAGCATGGATCTTGTGCCAATCTCTACAATCTTGAACTTATCTCGTATATATTTTTCCTCAAGCCGTAATTTCTTGAACTCGATGTGGGATTGGCCCATGTAAAAACCTATTAAAGAAACATACAATATTATATCATACCAATTTGTTTCATAAGTAAAAAAATTTCTCCCATATTCCATTTCCACTTACTTTATTTATTGATTTTTTATATGGTTTCTTCAATTTACACAAGATTATTTAACAGCTATATTTTAACAGTCATATTTAATATTCAAAAAATATCAAGGTTTTATATTATTTTGTTATAGTGTTTGAAACACACTAATTAATATATTATTTATTTAATTATAATATATAGTGAAATATTATGTCATTACATTCTCCACTCCCCCTAAATAAACTACATCCTCGTAATTTAAATTAATACTTACTAATAATGTAAGCTAAGGGTTTCTATAAGATAACTCAAGATTTAATTTTCTAAAGATATATAAATCACATATATATAAAATACATGTTTTTATTGAATATTTTTTTGTAATAATTGATATAATTTTCTTACAATGAGATCTATTTGAAGATTGAATGGAAATTTAGGTTTTGGGATTGAAATTGAAAATTCCATGAAACTTCTTTTTTTAACCATTTAATTTTACCTTATTAATGTAGAAATTAAATTTTATGTTTGATTAATTTTTTATTTTTTATTTAGTATTCAAATTATCCACTAATATTTATACATTTTTTATTTATACCATGCATGATGGATGACACATTCAGAGGGCCGAAAATGGCCATTAATAAAAAGATGATCTAGATTCGACAGATTGAACCTTTCTTCAGTATTTGGGACATATATTCTTCATCCATTCATGGAATGGGTAGAATGATTAAAATATTTTATTGAATTGAATTAATTTTATTTCATTAAATTGTATGTCTCATGATGGTGTTAATTTTTATGGTAGAGTTTCACATGTTATCTTTTTTAAATTTGAAACCCTAACCCTCCCAAAATCTATTTAAATGATATTTTCACTATTTATTATTGTGTTTCTAATTTTTTTATGTTTTTTCTAAAATGGGTAATTCCATTTTACTCCCTAACCATTTTAAATTAAGAATCCTTTGTGTAAGGATCTATTCAGAGAACGCACTAATCTCCCAATTCTTTTTGTTTCTTTTATTTTTTACTTGTAACATATATTTTTATTTAACAAATGTTATTTGTTATAATATTTTCAAATTTTTATTTTGTTTATTTGTGCTGGAATATATGAGTGGGGGTGATATTGGTTGTTTCCCTTTCAATCTTTCACTTATACAAAACATATTAACGATGAAAACTCCACTCATGGAAGAGTGATTTTGTTCATAGTTGATATAATACCTAATACCTTAATTTATTTATTTTGAATCAATGAAAAAAATTTAATTAATATTTTTTTTTAAATTAAATTAACTTTAATTTATAAAACACTCAGTCTATTTTCACTTGACTGCCACCTTAGTCTTTTTTGACTCATGAGAGAGAAACTTCAATCAAAAAATCTAATACACTTATAATAGAATAGTAGGGCTCAAGTATAATTCAAAAACTCAAATAATTACTATTTATTCAGAAGATATTATGCCCTAATTTTTCATTAACCTTAATTTGTCTTCGTGATCACAATCAAAGTATAGTGTTATGATTGGATGTCTCAAAGTTAACCCAAGGTTCATTTCATCCAATTATGATGGTAATGTTAATTTTTATAGGTTTTTGGGGTTGAAAATATTAATGTGTCACAATTAAATGGATTTTAATCATATGTTATAATGATAAATTAGTGGGTAAGGTTTATATTAGATTAATTATATCTTCTAATATAAGTTTTTTAAAGAAATTTTATCCTTGATTGCTTCATTTTTTCGTTTAAAAACCACTCCACCCACCCCCCATTAACTTTTGTTATTTTATTAACATATTTGTTTCAAGTTTATTATGAGTTTTTTAATTCAAATTATCCTTAATATAATGAAATAGTTCATCCATCATGCTTCACTTATTAAAATAAAAAATATTTTTTAGAGCCTACATGACAATAATTTATCAAATTGGAGTTGTTTTTGGGGAGAAAAGTGTTTTCTTCAACTAATTTTAGGTAAGTTACTTTTTTCATTTTTATTTTGTTTATTTTCCTCTCATATCATTTCTTTTCTCTTATTCTTTCCCCACCTCTTCTTTTTTATACAATCAATTGAAGCATTATTTAATGATATTGTGGCCCACTTTTTTTTCATTTTATCTCTCTAATTGATTACATGGTCCAACCCTGATGTTCATTTTGAACTAGACCCTGAGGTTGAAAAAATCAAAAGGGATTGAATCAGACAATATCCAAATAAATAAGGGTAAAAATTTCTTTATTTCATTACTTCCATCATTCTTATTGTTGTGATCCAGGTAGCTCATCTCAAACAAATTAAATTTTCAAACAATGTATAGAAACCAAAATGTACTTGAAAGAACTATTCGAGAGTTAGTTGCACCTAATGTTAATTATAAACAAACATGCATTTCATATACAACTCTGGAATATGTCTTTGATAAAAAATATGGGTTAATTCACCTTCTCCAATGATTTAATGGCATCACTGGTGAATATCCAAACATACATATAATGTAATGTAATATAGTTTCCTCAAACTTAAAAGTAAGGAATGTCTCTGAATACTAAATAATATTAAATACATTCTCATTCCCACTTGATGGAACTGAAAAATCATGGATGTATTACTTACAACATAATGATGTAACATCTTGAAATGATTTGAAATTTATTTTATTATAGAGATTATTTCTAGCATCAAGGACTATAGTAATTCAGAAGGATATATCTGGAATCAATAAATTACAAAGAGATTCAATGTATGAGTACTAGAAGCAGTTCAAGAAGTTATGTTCAAGATGAACACATCACCAAATTAGTGATTAAATCCTCATTAAATACTTATATAAAGGTCACAATCCCATAGAGAGGAGAATGGTGGACGTGGAATCAGGAGGAGCATTGGTTGAAAAACATTTGATGGCTACTCAAGCCTTAGTTGAATAGATGGAACAAAACATCCAATCAATAGGTGAATGAGTTATAATGACTATAAGGGGAGTACATCATGTAAGTTCATATTCTCTGGAAAATAATATAATTAATACAAATTTTGATGGATTAACCACTATAGTGATATAGATATATTTGGATCTAAAATGCTTTCAACCCACTCTAGTGAATATTTATGGAATTTTTACTACACTACACCATGCGACATATTGTTTTCTACAACTAAAAAAGACAAAAGATTGTATCATGATATTATCAGGGATATAATTTCAACAACAACAAGAAGCCCCAAAAAATAATTATGATTCCTTCACACTAGTATAAAATCCATGGTGGAAAGAACACTAAAATATGAGGTATGGTTCTGGACAATAACAAAGGGATCATTTTCAATAAAACAACTAGAAACATCCACCTTAATAGAAGGGTATTCAAAAACACCAAAACAATAATTCAATCCCAAACATAAAAAAGTAAAAAAACAAGTGAATCCCTACCCAAAGGTATATTCTAACACTTATTATATTTTGAAACAAATTTTTATTAATCAAAATAAAGATATAAATAGTCAAGCTATATATTTGTGGGATATAAAGTTTAAAATGATCCATATTTCCACTACCCTCTATGAAATGGTAAATAAAAACTTTGGAAACCGTCCCTCCCAACCCATTCCAAATCCCAAGGAGAATGTTCGTTCTATCACATTAAGAAGTATGGAAAAAAGAGCCAAGAAAAGTGTTCCTAGAATTCCACTAAGATTCCCCCAACCTAATGAGATTCCACCATCACCTATGGTCACTAATAAACCAAAATAGAAACACAAAGATAAAGATAAAATTTATGATATTCCTAATAAACCAATTCCATTTCCAAATACAGTTTTCAAACAAAAAATAAGGCTAAAGAGGTGATGTAGAAAGAGTTTCTTACACATTCAGGATTTTTGAGATAAATATCCCCCTTCTTGAGTCCGTTAATAAAATCCCATGTTATTCTAATTTATTAAGATAAATTTGTATTAACTGAAGAGGGCTTAGGAAAAATAAGTGGTTCAATCTTAGAAGGAATTGTTTAGTGCTCATTACACCAAATCAAGTAATTCCAGAAAAGTTCAAGGATCTTAGGACATTCACCATCCAATGAACTATATGAGAGTTACACTTTTTTTATTCTTTATGTGATTTTTTATATTCCATAAATTTAATTCCTCACTATGTTCTCTATTATTTATAGTTTAGTGATTTGAATCTCACCAAATTCGTGGTGCAGCTAAAAAATAGAGCTATAACATATACATAAGGAGTCATTAAGGATGTACTTTTTTGGGTAAGATCCATAATATTTCCTATAGATTTTTGTTTTCTTAACATGGAGGAAGATCAGGTAAATTATCATACTCCCATTATCCTAGTTAGTAATTTTCTAAAAACTACCAAAATGACTATAAATGTTCATATGGTTAAACTTTTTATATATTTTAGAGACGATGTTGTGAGATTTAATTTTATGGACTCCATGAAGTACCCCTTGTAGGATCATTCTTATTTTTTTATATCCCATTTTATACCACCATGTAAAGACCCCTTATATTTTTATTATCCTATTCTGAAAGATATTATGAGAATTGGTTTTAGTTTTATGTATAAGATTCTTTCCACAACTGTTTCTAATGAACACACCTCTCTTGGATTTAATTTTTATTTGGATTCTTATTCTGATTCTGAGCATGTTCTTTCTAACTATGACATGGATGTTGAGTATTCTAATAGATTTTATGTGTTATTATCTAATTTTTATGACGTATATTCTGATACTTATGTTCCTTGTGCACATATTTTAGTTCCTCGGATGTCTTCATCCATTCATGATCCTCATATATTGGAACTCAATCCATTGCCACCAAATTTCAAATACTCATTCCTATTGAGTGGTGAGATATTAAATGTTATAATTATTAACAATATCCAATTTTAACATGTATAATACTTTTGAAAAATTTTAGGGAGAACATTATGGTAATTGGGTGGACCTTGAATTGAATATTGGGTATTATCCCCTACATTTTATTGTATAGTATTTTTTTGGAGTATGGGGTTAAACTGGTACACCATACACAAAGGTTACTTAACCCAAATATATTGGAATTTTTCAAAAAATAAATTGAAATATTGATTGATTCATGTATCATTTATCCCATTTTATACTATGAGTGGGTTTGTGAGGTTTAGTTTCATCCTAAGAAAAGGGGTGTAACTATTTTTATAAACGAGAGATAGGATTTAGTTCCAATGAGGCTGAGAAATAGTTGGTTTGCATGTATTAATTATAGGAAACTAAATCGATCCAATCATAAGAGAAATTTCACCCTCACATTCCTTGATAAAATGATTGAGATAATTGTTGGAAGGAAACAATGTTGTTTCTAGGATGACTTTTTCTATTTATTTTCAGGTTTCAATTACTCTAGAGTATTAGGATAATATGAAATTCAATTTCCTATTCAGTACATTTTCTTAAAATGGATTCCATTTGGACTTTGTAATGCCATAGTTACCTTCTAGAGATTAATGGTGAATATTTTTTCTAATTTTCTTGAAACATGCATGGAGGTATTTATGGATTATTTTACTATGTATGGTTCTTAATTTAATAAATATATATTTAGTTTGGGAAAGTTGTTTCATCATTTTATTGAGAATAATCTAGTTTTGAACTTTTAGAAATGTGATTTTATGGTAGATAATGGAATTTTATTAGGTAATGTAGTATCAAAACATGAGATAGAGGTTGAAAAAATCAAGTTAGATATTATTTCATCCTTTATATATCATTTTTGTGTGCATTTTGTTAGCTCTTTCCTAGGGTATACAAGCATTTATTAATATGTGATCATAGATTTCAATAAGATTTATATTCCATTATCATAATTACTTTAAAAGGATTCTAAATTTTTGTTTGATGATTCTTATTGGATTTACTTTGATGAGATGAATATAAGTCTCACCACATCTCTGATCATACAGCCCCCCGGGTAGGAACTCTCATTTGAGCTTATACATGATGCTTCAAACTTCATGGTTGGATAAGTCGTGTCTTAGAAGGTAGAAGGGAGGTATTATTTGATTTATTATGTAATGAATAATTTGGATTCAACCCATGAAAATTACACCATAATGGGAAATGGGTTTTTTACTATTATATTATCTTTAGATAAATTATGATCTAATTAATTTGGATGTAAAGTGCTTGTTTTCTCTAATCATGCATCTTTGAGGGACCTCCAAAATAATCTAGATTTTAACCCATGAATTATTAATTATATTCTCGTTCTTCAAGAGTTTGACATTGATATAAGAGATAAGAAGGGGTTTTGGAACTTAGAGACTGACCACATGAGTATGATCACTCACATATTGAATCATGATACCCCAAACAAGGTACCACTTCAGGAAAATTTCTCGATGAGAAACTCTATACCATCTCAAGTACAAATCCTTGGTATGATAAATTAGTGAACTACATTTTTTTCTTAAAAATTCCTTTAAACCTAAATAAACACGAATTTTAAAAATTGAAGAGTGGATCTAGGTTTTATGTGTGGGATGATCATTACCTTTGGCATATTTTTAGTGACCAAGTCAATAGGATATGTGTTCATGATCATGAATTTGATTCTATTTTGAATTTTTTTTCATGCACTTTCTTATGGTGGAAATTTTGGACCCCAAAGGAACTATAGAAAATTCTTAAACTCTATATTATATTTCACTTCCTTATTTCATTATTCCCATGTGTTTTTAAGTCTTTTTGATGTTTCCAATACACTGGAAACATTTTTGGGAGACATGAGATGCCCCAATACCCCATATTATTCTATGATATTTTTTATGTATGGGGAATTGATTTTATGGGTCCCTTTATAGGATCATTTGATTTTGTATACATTTTTATTATTATTGATTATGTTATAAAATGAGTGGAGTCCAAGGCCACCAGAACTGATGATTTTAATGTTGTAATGGATTTTTTAATGACTCAAATTTTATGTATGTTTGGAGTACTAAAGGAAATCATTAGTGACCAATATTCACACTTTTATAACCAAAATTTGGATTCCCTATTTATAGAGTTGGGGTGACACAAATAACATCAACACCATACCACCCCCCAAAAAATGTTCATGATGATGTTTACAATCATGATTTGAACTAGATATTGGATAAAATCGTAAAACCAAATAGGAAGTATTATAGAAAGAACTTGGATGATGTGATATGCGATTATATGATAGCATTCAAAACACCCACCAGTATGTCCCCCTACCAGATAACTTTTTGAAAATCATTTCATCTTCTGATGGAGGTCGAGAATCAGGAATATGGGGATATAGATAAATTCCACATGGATTTATCCCAAGATAGAGATTAAAGAAAACTATAAATTAAAGATTTTTAGGAGATTTTTTTTGTAATTATATGTTGACTCAAGTCTCTACAATGAAATACCAAAAGTTGATCATGACACACTACTATAAATTTAGGTTATAGCCATGGTTTGGAACCATGGATATTGGCCCAAAAACTGTGGCTATAGGTTATAGACACAGTTTAATGAACCATGGATGGTATTGGCATGGCTATAGGGAAAGGCCTATAACCACAGTTCAAACCGTGGTTATAGGGATATATTCACGATTTGTAACAGTGGATATAGGCCTTCCCATTTCATAAAAAAATAGCATGGTGAACCGTGCTGTGAGAGGACACCCCACCCACACCCCCCACCTTGCACTAGCACCCCCACCCCCTACTCCAAAAAACCCCCTCCCCTTGCACCCTTTCATCCCCTTGAACCCCTCCCCTTGCATGTTGCATCCCCCTTCCCCCTCCCCCCTTGCACCCCCACTCCTCTTTCACACCCCCTTTTCACTACACACCCCCTTTCTCCACTCCCTCCCCCCACACCCTACCCCTCCCCCCTTGCACTCCATCCCCCTACCAGTTTTCTTTCCCGCACTGCCAGATCCCCCCACTACAAGTCCCCCATCAAGTTTTCCCTCCCCCCTGCCAGTTTTCCCTCAAAAACTTCTATCCTATGGCCATATATATAATTTTTCATCATTAGTGTCCAATATAATATAATATAAATGGAAATAGGATTATAAAAAATAACTCTTCACATTTGAGAGAACAATAAGATAATTAGAATCAACTATTTGATGAATTTATAATAAAAAAAAAGTCACCCTCCAAGGTGATAGCTGCCTAATAAACAATATATATGTCACTTGGAACTCATTTAAGGAAGAAAAATCATAAACTAACCCAAATGAGTCTTCCTAATTATAGAATCTAAAATGTATATGTGACTGTGTACGCACCCAACATACCTTTTCATCCCCACATCAAGATCTAAGTAACCATATTCATACAATATAAAGAAACAACAAACACCAATAATAAATCAAACAAAATATACATTAAATTATGACAAAATCATAAATAATACTATTCATGAGAGTGACAAATAACATTCAAGTAGTACCACAAGTAGAAGATGTGCGCTGCACAATAAATCTGTTAATTCTTTTTTCCTTTCTTTTATGATCGCGAGATTTTTATCCTCATCAGTAGAGTGTACATAAACTTTCTAATTACATAAAATGGTTGAAAAAACTTAAATGCATATGCAATATTCAAAAATAACATAGGAACTGTATTTTAAGAGAAGAAAATAAAATTCAAATTAAAAAAAGGTGAAATATCTTTTGAGATATCCTTGAAAATCATGTTAAAATGGGTAAAAAAAATCTAGGTTCTTAAAATTTTGACCACTTTACTTGATATTAGATTAACCATCATACCATGAACTATTATCTTTTAGAGACAACTTATGAGAACAATTATTATCCTCACAAATAAATAAATATTATTTCGTTGTGTTTTTTCACACTCAAACTTCCTAAAAACCTATATCGAGGTCACCCTAAGGACTTCCATAACACCTTGGACATCAAAAACTATGATCTATTAGGGTTACTTATTATAATAATGATTATCTTTATGGAATGACACATGTTTTCACAGTGTTTTTTCCATATTCATACTTCCTAAGAAATCTTCAAAGGAACCCACTAATCCAATTGTTCTAAAAAACACATTTAATTGATCATTTATTATTACATAGGATTATAAAAGGAAATTTAGAACTTGTTGACATAAATAGAAATAGTAAACCATTATCATATACTAATACTTTTTTTGCGACTAAGAAACTATGTGATGTTGAAGGTTCCATTGAAGGTGTTTTCTGTCATGGGGGAAGATTGTTTGTTGACAGTCAAGTGGGTATAATTTATGACTTTGGCATTGGATTTTGAAATCAAAACATCAGTCAATATATGAATCATATTTAATCTTAAGTGGAATTGGGTAATTTTTAAGTGGTGAAGACCATTTGGATGTTTGGAAGATATTTAAAGAAGATTGGAGTTGAAGGGTAAAGTTTTGAATAAGTTTTGGTGCTGAATAGACAATCACGTTTCAAGGTAGATAAGGTTGTGTCGTGAGGGAATAAAATTGAATAGGGAATACAATGATCACACTACAACTAACTTTTTCCCATTCCACATGAAGAATTAGTTACTATGGGAAAAGGTAGTTGAGTTGCAGAGAGATGATTGCACTGACTCGTGGTCACACCGCGAAGTAATTGGATGTGAAAATTCAATGCCCTTAGAAGTTGAGGTTTGAGAGGTCACGTCACAATGGAGATTGATCACACCGCAATGCCCTTGGGAGTGAAGTAGTTGGTAGCTAACTAGTTTTTTGACAATGTTTTTTCACGCCATGATATACCTTGTTGGATGCACACTCAATGCTATAGTGACATGAATAAGGGTCTTTCATTGGGCATGAAGTAATAATTCATGCATTGTTGTATTTTCATTGAACTTTGGAAGACTGTGTACCAAGATGTATGTGCATAAAACTAAAAAAAATGAACTATTAAAAAGGAGAAAATTATATAGTCTCTCTATGTATCTAAATTTTTATTTCCCACTATGAAGTTTTATACAAATCTGATAAATCCATCCCACTTTATACAGAACTTGAAAAAAAACCAAACATGAAGGTGAAAGCATTATAATTTAAAAAATAAAGAGAGTTTTAAAAAATTAACATGAAAAATAAGGCATGCTTATGCTTAAGACAACCCTAATGGTGGGATTAAAGTGCAATTTGTTTTCTGATTCAATTTTTTAATGAGAACCACTTCAAAATTAAGCAACTAAACTTTATTTTCACCCTCCCCCTATATACCCCCATGCACCCTACACCTCCCCCTCCCCATTCCCCTAAAGACCCCCTACACCCTCCCCCTCCCTCCAGCCCCTTCAGACCCCCCTCTCCCTACAGACCCCCTGCACCTTCCACCTCCCCCTCCCTATTCCCCTGTAGACCCCCCTAAACCCTCCACCAATCCCATCCCCTACAAACCCCCTACCCCCTGCCCCTACAGACCCCCTGCATCGGCCCCCATCCCCCTACCCCTATAGACCACATACACCCTCCCCCTACTCTTGCACCCTCCCCCCTACACCCTCCTCCCTTATACCCCACCTAAACCCTCTCCCTGCCCCCTTCCCTTGCATACCCCCTCCCCCTCCCCCTCCCCCTCCCCCTACAGACCCCCATGCACCCTCCACCTCACCCTCCTCTACCCTTTCACCCACCCCCTCCCCTTGCCCCTACAAACCCCCTTCTCCTACCACTATAGACCCCATTTCCCTTCCTCATCCCCCTGATCTTGAAGACCCCCTACACCCTCTCCCCTTACACCCCATCTACACCATCCCCCCTTCCCCTGAAAACCCCCTGCACCCCCCCTTGAACCCCAAAAGGTATATGAGTTTTCATATATAAAAAATAGGTTTTCATATGAAAAATTTGACATGAGGACCTATTATGTAACACACCGAGCTTCCATGATACGCTTCTCATTCAATAATGCAATAGCTTGCATTGTACGCAACTTCGAGTTCTAAAACACCGCGACTAATCAAAGTATCCATTATGAATAGTAATAACAACTTTTTAAAATTATAGAAATTTTATATTTTAAAATGGACTTCATTTTTGGATTCGGAATATCTAAATTATCCTATGTTGAATTTTTGGTATTTTTCTGAGAACTTCCATTTTTTATGAATAGTGAAAAATACTTAAAAACAACTTTTTTAATCAAAATAATTTATAGTGATAAATTATACTATTGAGTGGTTTTAGAGTATAATTAGAATATATTTTTACCATTTTATCCAATGGTGGTCATTAGAATTAACATAACATTGAAATTGGGCATGAACAATTGTCAATCTTTTAATATAAATTGTTTCTTAAAAACACGCTATTTGTTGTGACAGCGGGAATTAATTATAAAATTAATTAATGCAACTTATATGTTTGGAATTTTGTAAAATAGACATCATTTTTGAATTCGGAATATCAATTATAGCTTAGGGTGAAATTTTGGCATTGTTCTGAAAAACTTCATTTTTTGATGAATAGTGAAACCACTAAGTGGTAGTTAAATAACTGATTTTTCGTTTAAATGAAATATTATCACCTCTGTGATTTGATTTTCAAAAATCTGACATACATGGTTGTCATTAAGAAGTAAAATGTGGTTCAATGAGATTAAAACAATTTTTGGTGAATAGTAACTTTTAAGTTCTTAATCGCGATTAGAGGTAATTAGTGTAGTTTAAGGTAAAAATAATGTTTCAATAATATGAGATGAGCTTGACACTTGTCCTACTCCTATTGGATGAGTCATGGCCGACCAAGACAACCCATGGGTCAACTTGGGGACCCCATGGATCCACTTTGGTTGGAAAATGACATTAATATATATTTATTTAATGTTAAAGTAAAAAATGACACAAACATGAAATGTTTTACTAAAACAATTTTTACGTGGGGTAATACAAGTCATATTTTTGACTATAAAAATTCATTGGAAAGATAAAAATATTTCCTACATCATAGTATTTTATTTATAATTTTTAGACATTAAATAAATTAAATTATTTATGACATCATTATGATGCAGTGATGACCTCATTATTTAACGATTTTAATAAAATGAAAAGATAATGTACAATCCAAGGCTTACACTTGTCCAAAGACTATTGGATGGGTATATTTCTAACACTTATCACCTTATCCACGAATTATATAAGTGTGGGACCTTTAGAATCCGAAAAGCATTGTATAATAATGTAAAATTGCCTTACTTTCCAAGAGTGCCCCTCCTCTCCTCTTATAAAAGGCCCCCACCTCTACCACCTCATTCACACTTTCAAGCCATTTGGCTCGGCCAACCTCTGCCCAAATACTCTCCCAACTTCCCCCTCTTACTCCTAGAAGCCTCACGTTGGGAAGAACTCTTCCCAAGGAAGCCTTTGGCTCCAATCAAAAGAGTTAACCGATTTAAAGGTAATGTCTTCTCTTATGTTATTTTGTTTTATTTTTCTTCTCCAACCCCATAAAATCTTTTTATTCATTTCTTTTGTAACAACACCAGTATCCTCAATATACTAGGATGTTGTTATAATAATGATTCGAGCTACACTTACACACACCTACATCTAATGGTTAAAGAACATACGGTTTCTGTGGATGGCGAATTTCTGCCTCACGAAACGATGATTGTTCAACACTCATATAACACCTTCAAAGGTGGCCATTAAGATGTCACTATATTTATATATGATATATAATATGTTTATGTTTTAATTATGCTTCTGTATTTCTCATTTATGGCATAATTTATGATTTCCATTATGGGTAAACGCGATAATTTCATTTTAGGAAGTGCGGACTACCTCCCCCTCAAAGTGATTTGAATCGTTAATGCCATATGTGGGATGTATAAAGTATGGAGTAAATGGTATTATACACTATATTATACTGGAATTATATTATACATTTATATCATTATGATTTCATTCCATTAAATATGAAATAGAAATGAAAGTAGCGTTCATGCATACGTACGACTTACCGTCTCCTTGAACGGTGCATTTCATTTCTTAACTCTAAATGTTACGTAATATTATAAATGAATGTATATACTGGATATATATGATATATATGACATCTAAATCATGAATATAATTCTGTAGATAATGGATATTGTACCACAAAAAGAACTTGTAATTATAAGAAGTTTATTGTTGACTCAAGTACCAAAGATTGACAAAACAACCGTTATTAACTTAAATAATTCCATAATGTTCATATCATTGTAATAAGTGATATAAAAAGGATAATGAAATTGAAAATGGTTCTTAATAAGTTATATATTAACTCTAGTTTATTATTCAGGAGTTTAAAGAACGGTTGAGTCAAGTCAGACACGAGGTAAGGGAACTTCTTAACCCAATTTCTATTCTTTGGGTTAATCTCCTACTTTCAAATTATGTCATGATATTATTATGTCCTATCTTGTATTTTTACATTATTTATGTGTACTTATAGTGAATACACATTATAGATGTACTTTATTTAAAAAAATGTTCTTTTTAAGGACTTCGTCTCAATCCCTTTCATTGAGGCATATTTGGATTTATACACAACTTTCTTTTATATGGTGTATAAACCCCTTTGACTTTTACGTTTATTCAAAAGGAATCTTTTTTATACGAAGCATTTTTCTAAATGACAAAAGGGAATGTTTTTATTTCCGTACTTATGCGGCGACAACGACTTCTCTGCCACCGTGACCATTATTTGAGTTTCGGCTTCCTCTACAAGCCATCATTTTTTTTAATGAAAAATAAATACAAAGTTTTAACTTTCTTTTATTTTGGTATTGAAAATGGTTTTGAAAGAGTTTTTATTATAACAATGTGTTGTATTTATATCTTGTTATTGAAATGTGGAAATGTTATGTTTCCTTTATGCATGTTTTATGTGATACGATTATGTTATGGTTTATGATATGTTTAAACCTATTCATATGAGGAATGTATTGGACTTAATAAGTGACGGGTGGAGCCCGCTATAGCTCCTCGATGCATCGGTAGGTCTCATGAGACAACTAGACGTGGAATTGGCCGAGGCCCTTTCCCAATTTGATTTATGGTTTTGGCCGAGGCCTTAATCATTTTAGACGTCTTGGCCGAGGCCTTGACAAAATGTTTCAGAATGTCTGGCATTATGCATTCCCTCATTATAAAAGTGGTTATTGATATTGCATGTGATTATTTGACTAGTAGAATATCCATGTGAGTAAGTAAATGTCATTATTTAATTTTATTTTTTCCATATTATGTTGAAGTTCCAGTTTAAAAGGCTTTTGTTTTAGTTATACATTGCCTTAAATGTTAATGTTTATTTATGAAAGCTTCCGAATTATTGTTATCCTTACTGAGAATCTGAGCTCACCCCTTTCAATGTTTTAATATTTTCCAGGATGTGAAGAAGTATTTTATGAATGACCTGTAGGGATAGTCAAAAGAGGATATGAGTGTGGACTATGAAGACTTTGTTATTAGTTTTTCACTTTATGATGTAATGTAACATTTATGAATGTATCTAGTGTTTCCAAGGCTACTAAACTAATCGGTCTTTCGAGACTTGATCTTTTGTGATCATGCCAATGTTACGAAGTAATGCACCGACTCTGGGTAGCTGGGGTCGGGGCGTTACAGTTGGTATCAGAGGCAGTTTAGTACTAACCTTGGAATCTAGATTTTGATAAACTCTGATTAGAGCACATAGCACAAAGATGGACTTTGAGGATTAGTATAGAAGAACTTCCTAGAATTTTGGTATTGTAGAGATGTTGTGTGTTTTCCGAGCAATACATCCCTGTCTGGATACGAGCAGGTAGAGGGGGCTCTGGCATAGATGTACCTAGGGGTAAAACCCAAAAACACCACTTTGAGCTAGACTCGAACGGGAACTGGTGCACGACAACGAGCTTTGCTGCACTCTTGGTTACGACACTCCTGGGGGATATGCTTAGGATAATTCTCATTTTCTTTACAAACCACTATGAAGGGTTATGAGTATATAATTTATCAAAGAAAACATTTTTTTTATGATTATGGATTATATCCATAAATAGTTCAATTTATGTAAAGTGTTTTACAAATATGGAATTATGTATTTTAATTCATAAACTAATCTAGTTTATGCCATTGTTTAGAAATGGCGCCTAGTGGAAGGAATGGAAACCGTATCAATGCACGCACTCCATGTAGGGATTTCCCTCCTGCTCAAGATAATTATTGTGGATCTGGAGATACAACTGGTGCTGATCAACTTATTACCATACTGGGACAACTCACTCAAGTTATGAATAATAACCTTACTCATATGGATCACCCTGATCCACAACGTGGAGGATCAATGTTAGACTGCTTCATGAGGCAACAACCACCAACATTTAATGGGGGTACAAATCCGTTAGTAGCTGAGCAATGGATAAAATCCTTAGAGAAAATATTCCATGCCTTGGGGAGTAGCGAAAGGGAGAAGGTTTTCATGGCAGTTTACCGCCTCACTGGAGATGCCGATCAGTGGTGGTCGCTGATTCAAAACACAAAGGAAGGTGATGACGTATCGAATATGGAATGGAGGGAGTTCAAAGATATTTTCTTAGAAAAATACTTTCCTCGTGACCATCAAGTAGATATGGAAAGGCAATTTCTGAGTCTGAGGCAGAAGGAGGATGAGAATGTTGCAAAGTATGAGGCTAACTTTACAAGGTTAGCGAGGCATGCTGCTGATTATATACGTAACCCAAGGAGTAAGATTGATCATTTCTTTGATGGTTTAAAACCATTTCTCCTTCGAGCTTTAGTATCACAATCCTTCTCATCATACGAAGATATTGTCTCGTGTGTTATCAAGACAGAAAAGGAATTCTCTAAGTCTTATGACAACAAAGTAAAGCAAGAGAAGAAGAGAACGGTGGAACAAGAGACAGATAAAGGGAAAAAGGGAAAGAAGGATTTTCCATTATGTGATAATTGTGTGAAGAATCACCCTGGTACTTGCCTAAAAGGAATGGGAGTTTGTTATAAATGTGGAGAAAAGGGTCACCAGGCTCGTGATTGCAAGGGAAAGAAAGAGGCTATCAAAGTTGAATGCTACAATTGTAGAGAAATGGGTCATTATGCAAATGAATGTCCTAAGCGTTAGGGAAACATACCTCAGAAAAGGCCAAGGGATCAAGGCCAATCTTATGTTGTGACTACAGTTGCAGCAGAATAATTAATGTATTGGTGCTTTTGGACTCATGGATTATATTCTGGTTATTAAAATAATGTGATATATAAGGATTGTACTGCAGTACTTGTTGATTTCAGTAAGGTTTTAATATGATGAAGGTAATCATATTTTTAGTATGTGACAAAAGAGAAACTTTAATTTGTTTGGGGAATCTGATGTTACAATTGATTTTGGAATTTAGAGACCTTTTAGAGAAAGTCTGGACAGAGGTATTTTGGATAACTATAAAGGTTGGAATGGATTAAGTTGAACTTTGGATAGTATTGTTTAAGGTTAAAACATTTATGAAGATTATTTTTGGAATAGTATAGTACTATATTTTTAGGAAAAGGACAACCTGCAGGGTGGGGCATAACCCGTCGCGTCGGACAAAGCTGCAGGAATCGAACCCACAACCATAGTGCGATAGGCCTTTATTTCCTACCACTAGCCTACAGGAAGTCCCTGGTTATTAGAAAATAATTTTACTAATCTAAATGGTATGTGTTAACATTTGGAACCTTATACAATTAGGATAAGTATAATATTTTTGGGTTCTATTATCTTTTTGAGTTAAAGGTGAGTTGAAGGTTGAAACTCTAATTGTCAAGCATAAATATATATATACCTATCTGTTATTCAATGAATAAATTAATTCTTAAACTTTAGTAAAGGGATATTAAAACAAAAAAATGTGTTATCCTAATACCTTATGTCTTGTTGAGCTGATGATATTTTAAATCAACATAGATTGAAGGATTTGAGGCCCTCAATTTGACAGTTGATTGTGATTGATGACCTCAATCACTCCCTACGAATATTTACGTTTTTCCTCCAATTATATGTCTCTAATTTCCACCAATGTTCTCTTAATCGAGATCATAATTGGGTGGTGACTTTTTCATTTCCCTTTCCCTCTTATTAAGGCTAGATTTTATTAATCTTATTTCCGATGTGGGTTTTCCACAAAGGTATTTTCTCTTCTCAACCTTTTATTTTCAAAGAAAAAATTTTCATATTGCGAGGACGCAATTTATTGAAGGAGGGGAGAATGTAACACCCCGAGCTTCCATGATACGCTTCTCATTCAATAATGCAATAGCTTGCATTGTACACAACTTCGAGTTCTAAAACACCACGACTAATCAAAGTAGCCGTTATGAATAGTAATAACCACTTTTTAAAATTATATAAATTTTATATTTTAAAATGGACTTCATTTTTGGATTCGGAATATCTAAATTAGCCTATGTTGAATTTTTGGTATTTTTCTGAGAACTTCCATTTTTTATGAATAGTGAAAAATACTTAAAAACAACTTTTTTAATCAAAATAATTTATAGTGATAAATTAAACTATTGAGTGGTTTTAGAGTATAATTAGAATATATTTTTACCATTTTATCCAATGGTGGTCATTATAATTAACATAACATTGAAATTGGGCATGAACAATTGTCAATCTTTTGATATAAATTGTTTCTTAAAAACACGCTATTTGTTGTGACAGCGGGAATTAATTATAAAATTAATTAATGCAACTTATATGTTTGTAATTTTGTAAAATAGACATCATTTTTGAATTCGGAATATCAATTATAGCTTAGGGTGAAATTTTGGCATTGTTCTGAAAAACTTCAATTTTTGATGAATAGTGAAACCACGAAGTGGTAGTTAAATAACTGATTTTTCGTTTAAATGAAATATTACCACCTCTGTGATTTGATTTTCAAAAATCTGACATACATGGTTGTCATTAAGAAGTAAAATGTGGTTCAATGAGATTAAAATAATTTTTGGTGAATAGTAACTTTTAAGTTCTTAATCGCGATTAGAGGTAATTGGTGTAGTTTAAGGTAAAAATAATGTTTCAATAATATGAGATGAGCTTGACAGTTGTCCTACTCCTATTGGATGAGTCATGGACGACCAAGACAACCCATGGGTCAACTTGGGGACCCCATGGAGCCACTTTGGTTGGAAAATGACATTAATATATATTTATTTAATGTTAAAGTAAAAAATGACACAAACATGAAATGTTTTACTAAAACAATTTTTACATGGGGTAATAAAAGTAATATTTTTGACTATAAATAGTAATTGGAAATATAAAAAGATTTCCTACATCATAGTATTTTTTTTATAATTTTTAGACATTAAATAAATTAAATTATTTATGACATCATTATGATGCAGCGATGACCTCATTATTTAACGATTTTAATAAAATGAAAAGATAATGTATAATCCAATGCTTACACTTGTCCAAAGACTATTGGATGGGTATATTTCGAACCCTTATCACCTTATCCACGAATTATATACGTGTGGGACCTTTAGAATCCGAAAAGCATTGTATAATAATGTAAAATTTCCTTACTTTCCAAGAGTGCCCCTCCTCTCCTCTTATAAAAGGCCCCCACCTCTACCACCTCATTCACACTTTCAAGCCATTTGGCTCGGCCAAACTCTGCCCAAATACTCTCCCAACTTCCCCCTCTTACTCCTAGAAGCCTCACGTTGGGAAGAACTCTTCCCAAGGAAGCCTTTGGCTCCAATCAAAAGAGTTACCCGATTTAAAGGTAATGTCTTCTCTTATGTTATTTTGTTTTATTTTTCTTCTCCAACCCCATAAACTCTTTTTATTCATTTCTTTTGTAACAAAACCAGTATCCTCAATATAATAGGATGTTTTTATAAGAAGTATTCGAGCTACACTTACACACACCTACATCTAATGGTTAAAGAACATACGGTTTCTGTGGATGGCGAATTTCTGCCTCACGAAACGATGATTGTTCAACACTCATATAACACCTTCAAAGGTGGCCATTAAGATGTCAATATATTTATATATGATATATAATATGTTTATGTTTTACTTATGCTTCTGTATTTCTCATTTATGGCATACTTTATGATTTCCATTATGGGTAAACGCGATAATTTCATTTTAGGAAGTGCGGACTACCGCCCCCTCAAAGTGATTTGAATCGTTAATGCCATATGTGGGATGTATAAAGTATGGATTAAATGGTATTATACACTATATTATACTGGAATTATATTATACATTTATATCATTATGATTTCATTCCATTAAATACAAAATAGAAATGAAAGTAGCGTTCATGCGTACGTACGGCTTACCGTCTCCATGAACGGTGCATTTCATTTCTTACCTCTAAATGTTACGTAATATTATAAATGAATGTATATACTGGATATATATGATATATATGACATCTAAATCATGAATATAATTCTGTAGATAATGGATATTCTACCACATAAACAACTTGTAATTATAAGAAGTTTATTGTTGACTCAAGTGCCAAAGATCGACAAAACGACCGTTATTAACTTAAATAATTCCATAATGTTCATATCATTGTAATAAGTGATATAAAAAGGATAATTAAATTGAAAATGGTTCTTAATAAGGTATATATTAACTCTAGTTTATTATTCAGGAGGTTAAAGAACGGTTGAGTCAAGTCAGACACGAGGTAAGGGAACTTCTTAACCCAATTTCTATTCGTTGGGTTAATCTCCTACTTTCAAATTATGTCATGATATTATTATGTCCTATCTAGTATTTTTACATTATTTATGTGTACTTATAGTGAATACACATTATAGATGTACTTTATTTAAAAAAATGATCTTTTTAAGGACTTTGTCTCAATCCCTTTCATTGAGGCATATTTGGTTTTATACACAACTTTCTTTTATATGATGTATAAACCCCTTTGACTTTTACGTTTATTCAAAAGGAATATTTTTTATATGAAGCGTTTTGCTAAACGACAAAAGGGAATGTTTTTCTTTCCGTACTTATGCGGCGACAACGACTTCTCCGCCGTCGTGACCATTATTTGAGTTTCGGCTTCTTCTACAAGCCAATCATTTTTTTTAATGAAAAATAAATACAAAGTTTTAACTTTCTTTTATTTTGGTATTGAAAATGGTTTTGAAAGCGTTTTTATTATAACAATGTGTTGTATTGATATCTTGTGATTGAAATGTGGAAATGTTATGTTTCCTTTATTCATGTTTTATGTGATACGATTATGTTATGGTTTATGATATGTTTAAACCTATTCATATGAGGAATGTATTGGACTTAATAAGTGACAGGTGGAGCCCGCTATAGCTCCTCGATGCATCGGTAGGTCTCATGAGACAACTAGACGTGGAATTGGTCGAGGCCCTTTCCCAATTTGATTTATTGTTTTGGCCGAGGCCTTGATCATTTTAGACGTCTTGGATGAGGCCTTGACAAAATGTTTCAGAATGTCTGGAATTATACATTCCCTCATTATGAAAGTGGTTATTGATATTTCATGTGATTATTCGACTAGTAGAATATCCATGTGAGTAAGTAAATGGCATTATTTAATTTTATTTTTTCCATATTATGTTGAAGTTCATGTTTAAAAGGATTTTGTTTTAGTTATACATTGCCTTAAATATTAATGTTTATTTATGAAAGCTTCTGCATTATTGTTATCCTTACTGAGCATCTGAGCTCACCCCTTTCAATGTTTTAATATTTTCCAGGATGTGAAGAAGTATTTTATGAATGACCTGCAGGGATAGTCAAAAGAGGATATGAGTGTGGACTATGAAGACTTTTTTATTAGTTTTTCACTTTATGATGTAATGTAACATTTATAAATGTATCTAGTGTTTCCAAGGCTACTAAACTAATCAGTCTTTAGAGACTTGATCTTTTGTGATCATGCCAATGTTACGAAGTAATGCACCGACTCTGGGTAGCTGGGGTCGGGGCGTTACATATTATATGCATATGAAAATACAAGAATGAAAACCTACTATTCATATGAATAAAAAATAAAGAACCAACTTATTATTGAAGACCAAAACATATTTTTGTAGGAAACCCAACACATCACAACATGAATTTCAAAACTTACTCTGATAGAATATTCACATTATTCACTACCATAAATATGTGAATAAAATAAATAACATGGCACAAAAGATATCTTAGGTAACTGCACTCACAAGTCTTTAGGATTCTAAGATAAGTTACTCAATGAGTAGTTTGGGGAGTTGGGTAAAAACCAAAATAGAAATAATAAAATATGATCTTTGAACCCCTTAAATGTGATAAGGAACCTTAATAATGAACAAAAATGAGTCAATTGATTATAAGAAAAATACAATGATAGATGATCATGAAGCTTAGTAAATGGTGAAATAGGACAACAAATATTTTACTTACCAAATGCACTGGTGGATTAAAAATTGTAGTTAATTTCATGGAAGTACCCCTCTTATGATCTCGATCTCTACTTTATCACTTCAAAACCAACTTTAAACTGGTGTTGGAATTACGCATATCCAAACAATGGTAAGTGTTGCAGGCGCTGTTACATATATAGTTTAAATTCATATTTTAAACATGAATAATGCAACCCAAAAATAAAACTCCCATAGTAAGTTGGTTACATTTGACTTATCATGTACTAAAACACAATGTGTTCATTTGATCAAAATGGAATAGTTCCTTCACACCCTACATGAAAACCATCATAACTTACAGTCACATCCCCCGAAAAAGATAAAATCTATAGTATTAATATTCTTCATGATCTTCTTTGAATAACTTTCACTTCAAAAACATAATGAAAAATAAGTATTAATAATTTATGTTGATGAATTAATGATTATTATTAATATATTCAGGGAAAATACCATGCGGATATTGCATTATGACAATATTTATTAAAGTGTTTATAGGAATTATCCCTATGATGAGTTTCTTATAAAATAAATTATTTTTATTTTATTTAAAAAAATTAGACTTGATACTTGAAAGAAAGTATTTTTCTAATAAGAAATACATAAACACCTTCTCAAAAAACCTATCATAATGATAAATATTGTAATCCACAATTAGACTTTATTTTTCTAAGAATGTCATTTTCACCCCCCCCCCCCTCTCCTGCAAACCAACCTGCCCCACACCCTGATCACTACACACCACCACTTACACCCTCATCCACTCCCCCTACACACCCCCTTGACCCTCCCCGCTTGCACCCCCACTTCTCCTAAACACCCCACCTCACTACACACCCCCTTTCACCCATCCCCCCTAACCTACCCCTTGAACACCCCCTGCCCCTCCCCCCTTGCAACCGCTCCCCCTGCCATTTGTTTCTCCCCTGCTACCAGTTTCCCTCCATACACTACCATCCCCCTGCCAGTTTTCCCTCCCCCTACCATTTTTATGTCAAAAAAAGTTATCCTATGTCCATATATATAATTTTTCCATATTAGTTTCCTATTTAATATAATATAAAGGGAAACAATATTCTCAAAAATAACACTTCACATTTGAGTGAACAAGAAGATAATTAGAATCAACTGTTTGATGAATTTATAATCAAGAGAGTCACCCTCGAAGGTGATAGTTTTCTAATAAAAAATATATATGTCACTTGAAACTCATTTAAGGATACAACATCATAAACTAACCCAAATGATTCTTCCTAATTACAGAATCTAAAATGTATATGTGACTATGTATGCACCCAAAATAAATTTTCATCCCCACATCAAGATCTAGATCTCCATATTCCTATAATATAAAGAAACAACAAACACCAATAATAAATCAAAAAATAGATACCATAAATTATGAAAAAAAACATAAATAATGCTATTCATGAGAGTTATAGATAACATTCAAGTAGTACCGAAAGTGGAAGATCAACATCACACTGTAAAGATTCTAATTCTTTTTTTCCTTTCTTCTTTGATTGTGATATTTTATTCCTCATAAATAGAGTGTACATATACTTCTTAATAAAACAGAATGGTTAAAAAAACTTAAATGCATATGAAATATTCAAAAATAACATAGGAACTGTATTTTAAGAGACGCTAATAAAATTCAAATTAAAAAAGGTAAAATAACTTTTTAGATTTCATTGAAAAGCATGTTAAGATGGGCAACCAAAATATAAGTTTTAACAATTATGACCACGTTCCTTGATATTTTATTGACCAACTAACCACGAACAATAATCTTTTAGAGCCAACTTATTAAAAAATTATTATCCTCATAAATTAATACATATTATTTTAGTGTGTTTTTTTCTCACTCAAACTTCCTAAAAAACCTCTAAGGAGGTCACTCTACGAACCTCCATAACACATTGTACATCAAGAACTATGACCTGTTGGGGTTACTTATTAGAATAATGAATATCTTCATGGACTAACACATGTTTTCACAGTGTTTTTTTCCACATTCACACTTCCTAAGGAAGATTCAAAAGAACTCACTAATATTATTGTTCTGAAAAAAACACATTTAATTGTTCAGTTCTTATTACAAATGATTCTAATATGAAATGTAGAATTTGTTGACATAAATAGAAATTTGAAACCATTATTATAGACTAATTCATGTGTTTTGTCCAAGAAACTATGTGATGTTGAAGGTTCTGTTGAAGGTGTTTGTGTCATAGGGGAAGATTTTTGGTTGACAGTCAAGTGGGTATGATTTATGACTTTGGAATTGGATTTTGTTGTCAACACATCAGTAAATATATGAATCAAATTTAAACTCAAGTGGAATTGGGTAATTTATAAGAGGTTAAGACCATTTAGATGTATTTAATATAATTAAATAATATTGGAGTTGAAGGGTAATGTTTTGAAGAATCTTTGGTGCTAAATAGACAATCGTGTTGTAAGGGAAGTCATAAAGTTATCATAGTCATATAGAACATTAAAGTTTGGTGAAGTCAGAACATATTATGACACAATTCATATAGTCATACTAGGATTTTGTTCTGAAATGTGAAGATGCTTGAGTTTATCATTCATGACATGAAGATCACACTACAATGGTTTGGCCATGAAATATTGAGTACATGTTGTTTGGTTTGGGAGAGAAGGTTTCTTTGTGAGGGAAGAAAATTGCATAGGGTAGACATTGATCACACTGTAACTACCTTTTTCCCATTCCACATGAAAAAATAGTCATTACTGGAAAAAGGTAGTTGTGTCATAGAGATATGATTACACCGACTTGTGGTCACACTATATAGTAGTTGTACGTGAAAATTATATTCCTCTTAGGAGTTGAGGTTTGAGAGGTCACATTGCAATGGAGATTGATCATACCGCAATGTCCTTGGGAGTCAAGTAGTTGTGAGGTAACTAGTTTTTTGAAACTATCTTATCACGCCATGATGTACCTTGTTGGATTCACACTCAATGCTATGGTGTCAAGAATAAGGGAATTTCATTGGGCACAAAGTACCAATTAATGCATTTTTGTATTTTAATTAAACTTTGGAGGTCTGTGTGTTACGATGTATGGGTATAAAACATCAAAAGGAACTATTAGAGAGGAGAAAATTAAATAGTTTCTCTATGTATCCAAATTTTTCTTTCACACTATCATGTTTTACACAAATCCGATAAATCCATCCCACTTTATAGAGATCTTGAAAAAAATATGAAGGTGAAAGCATTAAAATTCCAAACATAAGGAGAGTTTAAAAAATTTGACATGAAAATTAAGGCATGATTATGCTTAGAACAAATCTAATGGCTGGATTAAACTGAACATTGGTTTCTGATTGTATTTTTAAATGAGATCCACTTAAAAAGTCATCAAATAAACTTAATTTTCACAATCCCCTACCCATATAGACCCCCTTCACCCTCTGCGTCCCCCTCCCACCTGCCCCTAAAGACCCAATTGCACCCTCCCCCTCCCTTCATCCCCTAAAGACCCCTACCCCAATAGACCCCCCTGCACCCTCCACCTCACCCTCCCCCATGCCCCTACAAACCCCATGCAACCTCCACCTCCCCCCTTCCCTTGATGACACACTACCCCTACCCCTACAAACCCCCTTCCCCTACCCCTGCCCCCTCCCACTGCCCTTACAGATCCCCCCCCCCCTGCACCCTCCGCCCTCCCCCTGCAACATCCCAATGTACCCTCACCCCTTATACCCCACCAACACCCTCCCGCCTCCCCCTTCCATTGCAAATACCCTACCACTTCCCCCTCCCCTTTCCCATGTATACCCCCCTTCACCCCCACTGTTACCCTCTCCCTACCCCTACACCCTCCCCCTACCCCTACATACCCCCTGCCCCCACCCCCTGCTCCTGTAGACCCCCCTACACCCTCCCCCTTTCAACCCATAAAGAAAACTATTTTTCATAAAAAAATAGGTTTGAATTTGAAAAATAATACATGAGGACCTGTTATATTCATATAAAGATACAAGAAAGAAAACGTGTTGTGCGTATGAAAAACAAATAAAGAACCAACTTATTCTCAAAGACCAACACTTATTTTCATGAGAAACCAAAAAAATCACAACATGAATTTCACAACTTAATACCAAATCATCTTCACATTATTCACTTACATAAACATTTTAATAAATAAATAACTTTGCACAAAAGCTAACTTTGGGAACTACACTCACAAGTCTTTAGGATTGTAAGATAACTTACTCAATGAGTATCTCGGGGAGTGGGGAAAAAGCAAACTAGAAATAATAAAATATGACACTTGACCCACTTCAATGTGATAAGAAACCTTAATAGTGAACACAAAAGACTCAATTTATTATAAGGAAAATACAGTGACAATGGAGCAAGAAGCTCGGTGTGTGATGAAATAGGTCAAGAGATATTTTACTTACCAAATGCAATCATGGATTCAAAACAATAGTCAATTTCATGGAAGTAACCCCTCTTATTATCCCAAGCTCTAATTTATCACCTATAAACCTACTTTAAAGCGGTGTTGGAATTATGCACATACAAAAAAAGGTAAGTGTTGAAGGAACTCTTACAAATATAGTAGAAATTAAACTTTTAAACATGAATAATGCAAACCGAAAATAAAACACCCAGAGTAAGTTGTTTACTTTTGACTTATCATGTACTAAAATACAATGTGTTCATTTGATCAAAATGTAATTGTTCCTTCACACCCTACACAAACACGATCAAAACTTACAATCACATCCCCCTAAAAAGATAAAATCTACCATATTACTAAACTTCATGATCTGATTTAAATAACTTTCACTTCAAAAACATAATGCAAAATCAGTATCCATAATTTATGTTGATGAATTAATGCCTTTTGATAATCTATTTTAAAAAAACAAGCTGAAATTTAATTCTAACAATATTTATTAAAGTGTTTATAGAAATTATCCTAATGATGAGTTTCCTATAAAATAAATTATTTTTATTTTATTTTAAAAAAATACACTTGATTATTCCAAGAAGGTCATTTTTCTAATAAGAAATCTAGAAATACCTTCCCAAAAAAATCTTACCATAACGATAAATGTTTTCATCTACAGTTAGACTTTTTTTAAAGAAAGTCATTTTTCAACTACTATACTCTTGTACACCCCCTTCCCCACCCCCTACTCACCGCACACCCCACTTGATCCCCCCTCCCTCCATCCTCCCCCCCCCCCCCCCCCGCACCCTGACCCCTGTACCCCCCCCCCACCACACTATCCCCCCACCCTACACCAAAACCCCATGTACCAGAACCACCCTACCTCTACAAACCCCCTTGCACCCCCTATCCCACCCCCTCCCACTTACACCCCACATAAACCCTCCCCCTCCCCCTAACCCTGCAAAACCCCTACCCCCTGACCTTACAGCCCCCCTCCATGCCCCTACAGACCACCCTTCCCCTTCCACCTCCCCCGCCTGCACCCTCCCCCCAACCCCTTCATACCCCCCTACACCCTCCCCCCTTTCACCCCACCTGCACAATGACATGCACAATGATCATAAAGATAAACATGATCAATTAGAAACAAAAAACATATATATTTATTACACACATAGAGACTACCATCATAGGTGCGCCAAAATGAGTTTACCAATAGATTAAATTTAAAATATAAGACAAATTATGGGGAGAAAATAATAATAAAAAGAAAAGGAATCAGTATAAAATGGAAATGTTGACTACATACCCTCAGAGGTGCACTGGAGGAGGTAGAGGGGCCGCCTCAGAGCAGCATCGGTGAGGAGGTACGATGGTCGCATTGAAAGAGGATACAATTCAATTTAATAATAATAAATCATAACTAGTACATAAAAACATAGATCAAAATACAACAATTCAATATATGTAGAAACAGATAGAAACACCACAATACAATTCAATATTACAATAACCAAACTTCACTACATAATTAAATTCCATAATATTAACATTCTAAAAATACAATTTACATCAATAATGAGTCTCACTATTAGTATCCTTATAATAATTATAACCCTCATACATGCCTCCTATAAAAGAACCATCACCATATGTCACACCACCAGCATCATCATCAGCATCAACATCAGTACTAGCACTGGCATCGGCACCGTCATTTGGTCTGGCTCTGGCTTTAGTTCTAGCTTCGACTCCATCTCCAGCAGAAGAATCTAAATAATCAGAATTCATTAACATAAAATAGGAATCAACCACTACTATTACCTCTGTTGGAAGTGTAGAAGAAAGAGAAGACATAACATTCATCATATTTTCAGTTATCCCCTTTTCTGATTTTTGAGTTTCTTCTTTGATTGCAACATTCATTTGTTCCACGATGACCAAACTAGAATAATACTCGAAGAAATGTTGTCAGAATACTAGTATCAAGTCGGTATAATCTTTTTACCATGTTGACAACTCACTCTGTCATGTTTCTCATCTCCTAATACCTGGTGTATATGAGCATTCAGGACCAAATTGTCAGGTTATTTTTCTTACAATGCCTCCAAATCATTCTGTTGATTGATATATAACATAAATTTAAATGATACAATAATATAAGGAATTAAATTATTTCAAAATAAAATAAATTTAAATATACTTACAATCACCTTCTCAGTGTTGGTATTTTTCACAGTACCATCCTTCTTTTTTCTTCTTGTGCAAAACAAAGTATAGCGAAGAACGCAGCTCTTGATATTAAATGTCTTTTTCTGGAAAAAAACAAAGAAAAAAAATCAAAATTGGAAGTCTAAAAATTAAACTAAACCAAGATAAATATTTTAAATGTTAAATTACCTATGTTAGCTCATAATATGGGAGTGAAGTGTGTCTAGGGGTATAAAAATGATTCATTCCACTCTTATTTATTTTTTTCTATCTGATATCTCTTATAAAAAATAATTATATAATTTCATTAACCTAAATAAAACAAGTAATTTATACTTAAAAAATTGTTTTCAAATAAATAAATGAATATATTTATAAATTTAAAAAATACCTTAAACTCTAGAATCATCTAATAACTGGTCATCTCTTTATACTATGATATTGGTCAATCTTGAATCACCCGTACTTCTTCAAGATTCATACCAACTCTCTTTTTCCAACCAATATATAAGTCATACTTGTACACTCGCCACATTTCACTTAAATCCATTAACGTTGCAGCCTGGGAATTTTTTCTATCAGGAAAATTATATCGAAGCTGAAATGGAAAAAATATTTGTTAAGAAAATATTATAAATTAATATATATAAAAGGTTATTAAAATTACTTACCCATATCTCTGCCCATGCATTATTATTTATTTCTTCTCCAACTTCCCTCCAACTTATTAGTTGAACCATAATGATATTATTGTGTCTATAAGTGTTTCCATAGATCTTTTACATTCCATACTTTTTTTTTTAATTATAGCACTATACTCATTGTATTCAACCATGATTTTCATGTGTCGATTCCAAACCTCCCACATTTTTGTGCAGTATCGTCATCTTGTAGATGTTGGAGCTAATCATGAAAAAAAATAAAGGAAAATAATAAATATGAATTTATCATTAATCACTAACAGTAATGTTTAAACACATACCAGTAGATGGGGGATCTGCTGACCCCTTAAGTGATGCATCTAGAGGAGGAGTAGCCTTTATCGTAGGTGCGATATCTACAGTAGGAGTACTCTATATAGTAGAAGATGATTAGTTTAATGATGGAGGAAGAAATCATGATGGATAAACCTATACAGATGAGGGTGGATATGGATATGGATATAGAGGTGGGATATATGGGGGTGCATTTTCCTATCCAGTGGATGGTGGGAATGGAAAATAAAGAGTGATGGGAGTCTGAGAAATACCATATGATGTGGGTGTGGGCAGAAAGGGATATAAAAAAGGTGGATATGGATAATATGGAGGTGGAATAATGGGAGGATGACCTCTTAGTGACTCAATCAATTTAGTATTAGGTTGAACTGTAGAATTAGTACCCCCGCCATACTATCACCCTCAGTAGCATAATATAACCATCTCCTCGATGATGTAGCCTAAAATAACATAGATGATAATATAAAACAAATGATAACATGATAAATAATATGAAAGACCATAATTTTCAAACATAAATTGTACTTACATTGTTGGCCAGGGGAGACATACGTTCTTCATTTCTCTGTATTATTCTATTTCTTCTAGTATCAGTATAATCATACATTTTGACCTAAAAATCTAAAATAGTATTCTCAAATAAATGGAAATAATTCAAAATGATAAATAATAAAATTGTATCATAAAACAATGTGATACATTTTCATGTGTTCTATTTATATTGATAAAATATCAAGACTTTTCTATGTTCAAGAATTACTAGAGATGTGGTTAAACAAAAAAATTTCAGACTATTAATATTTTTATATTCGACAATGGTATAAAATATACTAGTTAATTTGATATCATGTATGAAATTTTATAAAATACATAAAATATTGTGATAATATCAAGAAAATACTTACCAATGTGTCAATGATATGTGTGATCTATGACAATTTTTGGTTCATAACCTGTTCTAACAATTGAATCATCTGTGTCATCAAATGAAACATTAAAAAAAATACGAACAGGTTCATCCAAAATATCATTGTCATCCATCTATTCATCAAAAATATTTCTAGTAATGACATCAACAATAACACCAAATTGTTGTTGTAACAGGTAAGTTACATAAAACACTTGTCTAGACTGTGATGCAAGAATATAAGGTTCATCGGTATGAAGCTAGCGGTTCATATCAATCACTCTAAATCCACAGTTATCAATATGAATTTCTTATCATGTCATTGAATCAAACCACTTCTATTTCATCATTGTGACATGACCATGTGCATAGTAATCTAATAAAATGATTCTTTCAATAGAACCCTAAAATAATATATTTTCTGATTGAGGTTGTTTGTCTGATGAAATCACATAACAATCGATTGTGGTGCTTACTGTGACACCGTTATGCTGTGTTGCCATTTTTTTGTATATTTTTTTATAAAAAATTTAAATTCAATGAAAACCATTGCCTTACAATCACATACCACATTTTTTGGACCAAAGGCCAACACTCTTATGTCATTTGATAATTTATTCATTGGTAGAGTTAAAACTGAATAGATACCAACATCGAATATTAAATAGAGACAAGTGATTATGTTATGAGAAGAAAAATTTTTGCTATGAAAAATTTCCTTCCTCTTAATAGATGGAGATCAGTGTGTCTTTTTTATAATTTCTAAATGTTCTTGATAGATATGAAATCTTTAAAATCTCAGAAGATATGAAGAAATAACAAAATAAAAAAATGAATATTTACTACTTTACTTACTTAATATAATCATCAACCAACCCATAGTTGAATAATATTGTATGATGGTCCATTTCCCAGTCTTCCTTGCTTAATGTACACAATGAGTATGATCTAGATATCCCCCCTATTTAGGGCAGTGAAGAAAATGAAGGATCAATGGGATCACATTGATCATATTCAGTTCTTATTATTTGATTAAACCTCATAGTGATGTTATCCACATACGATGAACATAAATCAATGCAATCTTGTGCTATATATAATTTCTCAATATAGCCTTTAGGATGATATTTATTTCTCACATAAGATTTCAATGTAAACATCATTCTTTCTTTTGGATACATCCGCCGACTTGAAATAGGACCACCAAAAAGAACTTCTGTGGGAAGATTCATAATCAGATACAACATATGTGTGAAAAATGATGGTGGGAAAATTTTCTCCAATTCACAAAGAATAATCGGTGCATCTCTCTGCAATTTCTAAATAACACTTCTACTTAGTTTTGGGAAAAAAAGGTCTCATTAAAAATGACATAACTTAATCACAACAACTCTAACATTATGTGAATGTAAATTCAGAATGGAAATAGGAATCAACACATGTAACAAGACATTTTAATCATGGGTTTTAATAGAATTTAGTTTCACATCTTTTTTATTCACCCCTTTTGAAATATTACGTGAATAACCATCTAGAACCTTCAAACTTTCCAAGACCTGAAGAAATTGTTTTTTCTCCATATTTTCCAACGAATAATAGGAAAAAGGAACTTTCCATTTATTTTGACCAATTAACTAAGGATGAGGCCTTTCTCTTATACCCCAATCCATCAAATCCTAACGATACCATAAATCATCTATTGTTTTGCCTATGACATTTAAAATAGTAGCAAGTAACATCTCACAAATGTTTTTCTCAGTATTCATTACATCCAAACAATGACGCAATAAATTTGGTGACCAATAAAACAACACAAAGAATGTCCATTTATTTCTCCAATTTCTATTGGAATTCTAATTAATAGGATTTTTATTTCTGATATTTGATTGAATTTTTTCAAGAACATAATTCAAATCATAAATTTATTTAAAAATATCATTCCCTAACATTTGTTGAGGTGTCACATTTTTCCTGACGGAATTATCAAACATTCTCCAATTTTTCCTATATGGATGATCCATTGGTAGAAATTATTAATGACCTATGAAGCTAAAAGATCATTAGAAATTTAATCTTCAGGGACGTGTATTTTTCATAAAAATAGGTCATCATAATTTTTCTTTTTTACTCCAACCATATATCATTCCTTTGGTAGGGAAATCATTTATCTTCTATAATAAAGTTTCATGAAACAAAAAGTACTATTTCCTGAATGCATCGTATGCTTGTGCACCCACAATACAAAGCTCCTTTAACTCTTCTATTAATGGTTGCAAGTATATATCAATATCATTTCCAGGATCACTAGGTCTAGATGTCAATATATTCATGATAGTAAATGTATTCTTCATAAACATCCATGAAGAAAAGTTATAAATGTTAATGAAAATAGGCCAAGTACTGTGTGTAGTATGTATTTGTAGAAATGGGTTGAAACCATTATAGGATAATCCAAATATAACATTTTTTGGGTTAGCTACAAAGTTGAGATGTAACCTATCAAATTTATTCTAATCCAACCCATATTTAGGATTCACTATTTCATCATTATCCTTATTTCTTTCATATTCATGCCATCTCATATTCCTTGACATCTGTTCTGACATAAATTTTTTTTGAAGCCCAGGAATTAAAGGGAAGTGCCACATCACTTTATCTGGTATGTGAGATTGAGTTTCATTTTTATTAGTCTTCCACCTTGATATTCCACACTATTTTCACTAACTCAACTCTACATTGTTTTTCCAAAATAGACAATAATATATGGGGAAAGAATGAATCTTAATAGATGAAAATAAAAAAATTTCAACCTACTTTGATCCCATGTAATCATTTTCTAGAATACATGCATCATTAGAAACTAAATCCTTAATAAATTTAAGGATATGGTCGACCGTAGTATTACAAAATCCATATATTTTTTCCCATGATATAATCGTACTAAAATCTCAAGTTTGCTCATTTTTTCACATGCCTAATATACTGAGGTATATGCCTCTTCCATAATCTTTCTAACACTCTCAAAGTCATCATCCTCATTAATTGACAAAAACTATGTTATTGTATTCATTTCCTCTTTCACTAGTCTATATGAGAAGATTGATTCAGAAATAAAAGGAAACTAATTAGAAATTATATTTTTCATACCAATCGTTTCCATTGAATTGATGTCATTCACCACTTAAAATATTTCACCATTGCGATACCACACATGATAATTTTTTTGAAACAATGTTTAGTGATATGGTTTCTCACTTCCTCACAAGTTAACGATGGTCTTCCAACACAATAAAAACATGGGCATTGAATCAATCCTCCATCTGAATCATTAGTGAATGAAAAGTCCAAATAATATCATAACTCCTTTTGAAATTCATCAGTGATCCAATCAATGTTGTTCATCTAGTATCTATCCATTCTGAGGCATATAAACATACATTAAATAAATAATCTAGAAAATGACTTAACACTATATATATTATTTTCATAATATAATAAGTAATCATCAATAACATGTTAATAAAAAATAAAAAAATATATATTAAAATTATGGTTTAGAGAATTCATAAATGTTTTAAATTATAAAAAATCAGGAATAGTCACACATAAGTTTCAAGAATGAGGATTGATTATAGTAAAAATATTTTATATGAAATATAAGAGGTAATAATAATCATTTCCCAAAAGTTTTGGGATGGATTCATAATGAGTTGTGATGTTTTCTATTAATTCTACAAAGATTTATTGAAATTTAGAGACATTTTCAAAATTTAAACCATATCACATACCATAATGTGTAGAAGGATTCCAATATATCATAGTGTGTTGAAGGATTCCATTCCATTTTGGTGGTTTTTAATCATGAATTATAACACAATATCATAGTGAAAATGGGAATGAGGGACCACTTCTAGAAGAAACGATAAATAACTTGGAATTAAGGGCCACTACCATCATCACCAAGTACACATGGGCATTATGTTCCATGGATTGGTTGGAATTACCTCACACAATATGTGTGTGATGAAAAATATTTAGGAAAGATATTCCATCTCATGATTCATAATGAAAATGGAAAGTATTCTCCACACCATGTTGAGAGTACACATTATCAAGGTCAACACATGTCATTTGTCTCATTAAAACAAATTTTCATATCATCTTAAGTCATAGGATTGATATAGTGAAATAGAAGAACACCTCTTAATTAAAAAACATATCAAAAACCGGGTATCTCATCAATCTCATAATAAAATAATAAAACTAGTAATATATACCAATAACATTTTCAAAACTAAAAAATCATAATTAATTGCCTAACAGAGGCATATAATCAAATAAAAATTCATTTTCTATAACTACAAACTCACTCTTTACCACATGCATGGTCTTCCCGCACATATAAGTGTTAGGATATATTTATCATAATACCATTATCCATGCCACAGTAGAGTTTGAAATTTAAGAAAAACAATACAACATTGCATTAGTGTAAGAGAGAGGCACAACCCCGAGGAATAACCAAGCTTAACTGTAGCTCCAAGAAAGACAAAAAAAGAAGTTAACATAATCAATCATATCATGGGAAAAGTAATTTCTATAGAATAGGTTGTAACTGTGGATAAAAGATCTATGTGGGGTGGCATGGTGACCTATAGGGACTTTTTGGGACCTAAAGAATTTTAGGGTGATTTGATCTCATGTACAAGGTAATGAAGTAGCCCTCACCCAAATGAAAGATTAGTATGAGATTTTAGAATTAAAATATATGTCACAAGACTATATATATACTTCATAATATAGTGATTTTAATTCACATAAGTAGTATTTTTTTCTATAATGTAGAGGAAGAGGTTACTCTACATAGATGGATAGAATTATTTTCAATCGCACTAGAAATTTGGAAATATCCATGATGGATTATATTCAAAGAGATGTGAGGGTGTTCATTTAGAAGTTTTAATGATTGTGTTTCTTTAATTCTATATGAATTTACACCACGTAAATTTTTACGAAACCATAGTCATGATGGAGAGGAATTATTCTACACCACAGAAGGGATTGAGTCATGGATGGTAAGATTTGGGAAGTTATATTGTTGGGTTATTTATCAATTATATAGATCATTAAACCATGAGGATGTTCTCCATGATGTATCATTCATTATAATTGAAAACGTTTTATGTAAAAACTTACTTATCATGCCACAAATGGATTTGTTACACTATAAGGTATAACTCCTACAAAATTTGAACATCATTGCTAAGGTGGATTAAACATGTAGATTTAGTGGTCAACTAAACAAATTAATCTACAAAATTAGAGTGGAATGAAGGATATATGATTAAGGATGATCCAAAATTTAGATTAAAGGTATAATTAAGAAAATAATTGGTTTATTCAATTAAAAAAACAAATTAGGTTATACCCACATCAGAGGAGGAGGAAGAGGAGGATCCCAAGGAGGTGGGGTGGACATGTCAGAGGCACGCCGGAGGAAGAGGTGGGGAATATGTCTCAAAGAAACATCAGTGGGGTGTTCGTATTAGGTAGTAGTGTCGGTCGAGGAAGGTCATGGAGAGGAGACATCATCCGGAAAATGGACACCTCTGTCAGATGCGTGTAGGACGAGGTGGCAGGGAGGCTGTCGTGAACAGATTTGTCTAGAAGAGGAGGAGGGTACGGGGAGGTCTAGGGAATTAGAGGCTATAATGAATAGTGTTGGATGAAGGAGGAGGAGGGTGCAAAGATGAGTGATGCCATTCGGCAGGGAGGAGGGCATGGAGAGGTCGAGGGAGGAGGAGGGTCGTGGATTGGGGGAGGAGGAGGATCCCAATGCATATGAAAAATAATAGGTTTCAATAGTTTTTTAATTAAACTATGGCTATAAATTGGCTATAGACACATACCTATAAAACCATGGATATAGATCCATAAATATAGAATAAATTTCAAGTGGTGATAGAATGATCCAAAAAGGGAGTTTCATATAGGAGGCAAAGTCCTCCTCTATAGTTCGTTATTGAATATGATGTCTGGTAAGTTGCATTATAAATGGTTGGGACCTTATGTTTTATCTCATTTATTTCATTATGTTGTATTTTAGGACACATAAGAGGATACATGAAGGAAATTAACATTCAATGGTAAGTGGTTGAAGCATTACTTTTAGGGATTCCCCAAACACGCAGTTGATTTCATCACACCGCATGAGCCCATAATCACTTGTAAACATCAATTTGTCTCTTACCCACTCACATTTATGTTATTTTTCCTAATGTTAATTCTACATATAATGTGAATATATCATCTCATAGAGTCACACTAATCAAAAAATAAACATTTTATGTGTATAGTAGGGGATGACATTTCATGTAGATTCTTTACAGTTATTATTTCTGTGTTTCTTATTTAAATCTTTTTCATTCCAAAAATCATAAAAAAATAAAAACAATAAAAAAATCATCTGAAAATCTCATTACATCCATATAACCTATTGATAATTCATGTTTTATTTTTCCAACCACATGGGAATCATGTTATGCATGGAAACGTTTTCATCATTGGTGGTTGATTTTTTTGAAAATAGAATTTGGTCAATGATATGATTGATTTTTTATTTATTTATAATTTTATATTTTGACATAATTAATGTTGTGATTTTTTTAGAAAATTATTTCTTTTTAATTTCTTCGAAAACTTCACATACAATCATGACTTGTGAGTTTATATTACCCAATTGAACGATATCCATGTTAAGAAATATTTTTCAGCTATAACATGGTCTTTTCTTTACATTTTTTTCTGTTATTATCGGCTCCACTACTATAATTTATTTACCCAAGCATGTGTACCAGATATCCTACTTTTTAACACCCTCAAAAAAATAAAAAAACAATAAAGAGGGAGTGATGAAATGTATAACATGTGAGGATATCTAGGTCGAGATCTTATGGTTTGACCTCTGGTAATTCTTACATAAGTTGCTTTTGGAATTTGATTTCAAAGTATATGAAATGGGTTTTGTGGAATATAATTTGGTAAGAATAAAAAAATTACCTGACATGAATATACAGAATAAATGGTAGAGAGGTAGGCTTGAATGATTGGCACACACACATATAGGGAATTTAAGGCATAGTTGACTCAAAATATGTTTTCACATGAATAGTGTCACTGATCACACTGGATTTTATTTTGATAAAATTTATTAAACAATTACTTCATTATTTTTTAACAATTACTTCTTTTTTTGTGATTATTTATATGTTTATAATTAAATCTTGGATTGGTAAATTTCAACATGCATCATTTTCTTGAGTACATGGAAAGAGGATTGTTTTCAAGAGTGAAAACGTTTTAGTGTGGTGGAGTTAAAAAAGACATGTTTTGTTGAATATTATTTTGTTAATAACAAATATATTTTCCCAACATTGATCATTATTTGAATATTTAATGTGAATTTGTGTTTTGAGATTGAAATAAAAAATTCCATGAAAATTCTGTCTTCCCCCATTTAATTTTACCTTCATAATTTTTCCATTACATTTTATATGTACTACATTTTAATTTGAAATTTTATATTCATATTCTTATATAATTTATCTATATATTTTATTTATACAATGAAATATAGATCTCGCATTTTTAGGGAATAAATGGGTATTAATGAATAGCTAGGTTGGATGTCATGAACCATCTGAAAGGGGTTTATGCCACAACTCCCCAAGCCCACCTCCAAGAGGCTAGGGGCTAGTGACTAGTGTCGACAAGGCATATCACTGACATGGGAGGCATTATACCGAAGTATCTATAAACATGCACACATCTCTAAGCCTATACAATTATAAAATATAAAAAAAACTAAACAACCATGCATGCATACATCTAAATCCTAAAAACAAAGAATGATATAAGTAAGGGAATGTAAATAGGGCCAAATAATATCCCATCACAAAGAGTCTGGAAACAAGTACCACCTGAAATTAAATATGGGGACTATTTTCAAGATACCATAAGAACACACCTCGATCTGTTTAATCTCACAAACAACCGCTTGGTCCTAGTACCTCTAAGACTCTATCAAATGGTCGATTTTCTACACAAGATATGATAGGTTTAGGAAAAAACACAGGCAAGGGTGAGTATAAAAATACCTAGTAGGAAACCTCAAAACCAAAAAGAATATTGAAAAATAATAACATTCATTTCTACATAGGTATATATCTAAAACACATATCATAATAATATCAAGATATAATCAAAAATGTCACACCATCTCAAGGAAAACTCACAACTATAAATCCATCCTGGTATTCAAGATCGAAAGGATCCACATAGAACTCATTCAAAAGAACACACTCCATGGGTCAGCTAACACTTATGATGTCCGTCCGAGAGGTCTTTCTCCTCAAGTATCATCATAGGAAGTATAATGTGGAATTATGAAGAGATATGATACATATATTAGGATCAATCCCAAGGTTATGGGGTATAACAATAACTAAATTTGTATTAACCCTCTAAGTATAGGACAATACTTTGTGTAGTGTTGGTCATGATGATACCAGGAACTCCACCATGGGCGTGAAGATGATTAGAGGATCTTGCTCTGACCCTCATGAAAGTATTCCAACATCTCTATCCAAGTATTCTTTCTGAAGGGATCATTATCCTATGCGTAGGATGTGATTCTATATTAAATATAAGGGAATGGATATGGGGAACACACCCTAATGAAACTTTTATTATATATAGAGGACAAGGTATCTAATCCAACATTGAAGGATTAAATGGATTGTACTAAGAGTATACAGAGTTTCCCCTTGGCACTGGGTTCTACCTTTGCAAAATGGCTTGTGCCCATGTATGTGTAGAAGTACATGACATTATAATTCCAATGTACTTCTTCCCGTGTACCAGTTCATAGCTTATCCCATGTACATTTTTTCTTGGACATGTCCATGTGGGAGTACATGACATCCCCTTGGATGCTTACTCTTGGTCATGATAATGTTCCATCCAAGGTACATGTTGAGCCACCGAAGAATGCATCACACATCATGTCATAGGGGTCAGACACCATGTGATCCTTAAATTCACATAGGAACTCTAGTCGGTGCATAGGTGTCCCACATGTTGTTTTATCCCAAATTACATAACACATGGATTGGGATTTCTAGAGTCCTACTATTCTTCCTCCCATAGAGTAATCCTCTCCTCCAACACCAAATCCTATCATGAAACATGTCGGGAAAGGTGGATATGGTCTGTATTACCCTTTTGAGACCATTTTCTAGATTTCATCCTTTTGAGTTGTAAGATAATTGGTGATTGTTCATTCCTGTCGTCACCACATAGACCACACAAACCCGGGGTCCTCAATTCGGTTTGATCACTTCTTCTCTACCACTGTCACATGACCCTTTCACCATACCAAGTCGAGATCTATGATATCATAAGGTTTCACCAAAAAACAGGTATGCTATGATCGAATCCTTGGTATTTGGGTCAAACCACTAGGAAAATGAAACCCTAGTGATGAAAGGATAAAATAGGGGAGAAAATAATAAACCAAAATACACATAATCTATGAATAAATTTGTTAGTTGATTCATTCATGTTCATCATAAGAATTATAAACAAGGAAATAATTCAGTGAAAAAAAAATTCTACCTTGATGAGGATTAATCGCTCACAAATAACAGATTTGTGTCATGATCATTGGTGAGATTCTATAATTTCATATTGTACTGGTCATTGATCTTCAATCCGGTCATCATCTACCTATGGAATATTTTTCTATGCTCTCCAATGGATCTCCAATGATTTGAAGGGTTATGTAGATAACCCTGAAAAATTTCCATAATGGTGATTATATAGAGAATAATTAGGTCTTTGCATCATAACATATTAAATAAATTAATTTATTTAATTTATTTTTTATCCAAGACAATGATGACTTTTATACAAATGCTCTACGCCGATTAAGTTTATGTCACATCTAAGGTAAAACCCACATTGTGGGATCAAAATTTCCCTCATATTTCTGATTCGGGCCCCCATTTAGAATGTATTCCAATTTTTTGTAAAATTATATACATGTGTTATTTAATATATTTAATATATTTTTAAATTTTATTTTGGTAACATCGGGCCTCAGAATTGTATGTTTTCTCAGTTCCTGGTCTCGAAAATGATCTATATAATATCAAAAAAAAGACAAAACAAGTGTCTATACAAAAAGATGTGGGTACTGATCATGCATCTAATCCTCCCACTCCCATGTTCTCTCTTGAAGATTCTCATGATACCATTAACACATGCACTAAGGGAATCCCTTGGATATAAAAGATCCTCTACTACAAATCCTCAATCTCTATCAGGTACTCAATAAAATTAGATCCATCTTGGATTTCCAACTCACGCTAGTCAATATCATACAATGGGTCATGTGCATACCTACTCATCTATGACCCATGGAAGACATCATGTACCTGGTCTAACTTAGGTGGTAGAGTTAAGTGGTACATGACCTAAAAAACTCTATGTAGTATCTAGACATACATGGTAAAACTTTCATGAAGTCTACAGATATCTCATCCCACACCCACTCCGGCACCTTAAGGAGTTGATCTAAACCCACTGAAACTTGGTGCACGTCCTTCACTTACTAACATGTAAGGCATTAGGAGACAAAATTTTCAACAACCTTCTTTATCCATGGCCACCAAAACTAATTTTGGAGGGATTAGTACATATTTTCCACAACTGTATGTACCAACAATGTATATGTGTGGAACTCTCTGAGAACCTCCTCCTACAACATCACTGGTACCATAGTACCTCATATAAAAATAATGACATGCACCCCAAATTCAAAAAATCCATCAGGAGAATTTCTAGTGGGTATATGATTACAAAGGGTATCATAGTTTGTATCTCCAAGATGTGCCTCCCTGGATCGTTGTAAAAGTGGATGGGTAACAACCATTGATTGGAGGTAAGCTACTCCATCCCAATCCATAAAGGATGACTACAATGAGGCCAACTGTTGTGACACTTTGTTCAACAACTACACACAATATCTCCTATTTAGAAATTTTTTTGTCATATTACCCTTCCTGAAAGTATAGAAAATATTAAATTCATGATCCTAGAGGAACTCTAGCCATCACATTTGTATCAAATTAACATCCTTCTAAAAACAATATAATTGATACTCTTTTTATTATAATAGATTATAAACCCCTCACCCGTCAGATAGTGTCGCCACATTTTTAGTGAAAATAATACCACTAATAACTAAAGATTTTGGGTTTCATAGTTCTTCTCATGTGGTATCAAATAACAAGAATCATAGGCAATTACTTCCTACTTCTACATCAGAACACAATCAAACACAATTATTATTGCATCACAGAACACAATGTACTCAACACCCTCCACTATAAATATCAAGATGGGTGTGCTCATCAATCTCTTCATTAACTCCTAAAATGCCAAATGGAACCTCTCTATCAACATAAAAGGTTTCTCCTTTCAGTTCAAAGATTCCATGGGTGCTGATATCCTTGGAAAACCAAGTTTGAATCTCTGGTAATATCCTTCCAACCCAAGTAATCTTTGTACCTCTATTGTTCTCTTGGGTGGCTCTGAAGCTAACATCTCCTTGAACTTTTTTGGGTCCACTTACATAATATCTACTGAGATAACATGCCTTAAAAATTGGACCTTTTGAATCCAAAACTAGAACTTTGATAGATTTCTATAATTCTCATGCACTCATTGTACATCCAAAACCTTCCTCAAGTCTCACATGTTCTCCTCCTTGGATGTTGATTACACTATTATGTCTTTGATGAAAACTACCACGAACTAGTCTAATAAGGGATAAAATATCTACTTCAAGAGTATCAGGAATACTTATAGAGAATTTGTTACACCAAATGGAATCATTAAGTACTTATAGTGACCATAGTGAAATATGAATATAATCTTTGATATATATACATCCCGTACTCATGACTAGTGATATACTGGCCTAAGGATAACCTTTGAGAACTATCCTACCCCTATCAATTGATCAAAGAGTTCATCAATCCTCGATAGTGGATACTTTTTCTTCATGGTGACCTGGTTCAAGCACTAGTAGTCCACACATAATCTCAAGATTCTGTATGCCTTCATGAAAAAAACTATGTTTACCCCGGGAGAAACATTGGCTATATCAAATTCATTCCACTACAAGTCCTACAACTGAATACTTAGATCTTGAAGCTCTAAAGGTGCCATATGATATGATGAAATAGATATTAGATGCATCTTGTGGTGTAGAACAATGCATAGATATATCTCTTGGAGGGGAGGTAAGCTTGGAACATCTTCAGAAAATAAGTCCTTAAACTCCTACACTACTGTAAGAAACTGGAAACTCACAACATTCACTTCACCAAGGGTCATGCTATACAATTGATGAGTAATCATATTCACCCTTCTATGCATGAGTCTATCCTACACTTCATGGTCTTCCTTTTTACCCATAAAGGAAAACCTGTTATCATAGTTCTGGAAACACCGCATCCTCCTCTTGAAACAGTCAATATGGGCATGAACTATGGATAAAAAATCCATACCTAAGATAAAATTTTAAGGCCTCATCACTGCTACAAATAGTTCCCAATAGAAACTCTCACCTCTAAGATTCAGGTCACACTATTATAAAAAAGTGTGTGATTAATGAGTTATCACGAGAAAGAGTCTCCAAGCACAAGATTCAAACCAAGGGATCCACCAGAATCCATATGTCTTGTACCAGATTGGTGTAAATAAATGAATAACTAGGAACTATATCCATTAGTACTGTATATAGGGTAGAAAAAGAGATCATACATCATATCATTACTCAAGAATTTGGGTCATAATTCTAGACTACCTACAACTGCACTTACCCTTATCCTCTAGCTCTTTGAGCCAGGTGTGGACTACCTAAGGGTGGTGGTGGTAATAGTTCAAATATTATACCACCTCTAGATACTCTTCCATGACCTTCTCCTTACATACATTTCTTCTCCTATTGTTTCCTCTTCCTCAGTGACCCATCCATAATATCACTATCAGGTGTATGGAAGGTCAGGCAATCTCATACTAGATGTACCATGTCATCACAATAGTAGCACTACCTCTACCTAGGATTATTAGACACATACTATGAGACATGAATAAAATAACCCTATCATGGGACCTCATCCTGAAATTTATTGCATGTTAAGGTCCCTGAGACTAACATCAACTCCTTGATGGTGATGCCTCTTCTCCTTGGTTCCCACTACCAGTAACTACTGTCTGCATCTAATCGGCCAAGAAAATTACATCCACTAAAGAAATCTGGAGCACCCCATCATAGGTAGTATTGTAGAGATGTAAAAACTATATTATATGTCTCTACTTAGTCCTCACTTGAGGGTCTGAGCCTAGAAGAATGGATCATAAACCATATCTATCAAGTTCCTGGTGTGGTTAGTGAACCTTAATGAATACTCAACTACTATCATGATGCCATGCTGAAGCTATAGAAGCTCCTGGATACATAAATACCTCAACATAGATGGAGTGAAATCCTATTTGAAAATGAAGTCAAAATCTAACCATTCTAGAGTTTCCTCGTCATAAGAGTAGGTAACTAACTTCCACTATCATCATATTGATCCATAGAGAAGGCTCACTGCCAGGACCACCATATGATCTACTGGTGTCCTGACCAGATGGAAAAATTTTGTCAATGCCACAACCCAATGATCTATTGCCTATGGGTCGGGCTCTCCTTAAAACTTGTGGGTTTACTAAAACTGAAAATTTTGAAGTGTACTTAGCCTACGCACCTCATCTATTAGTACTATGGGTACCATTTACTCCTCTACAGGTGGTTGTATATATGGTTCACTACCGAGAGTTAAAACCTCTAGAACCGGTCCCTGTATCAATTCCTCATCATTGAGAGGATCATCCTCATGATCCTGATGCTGAATCCTAGCTTGGATACATCACGGAGGCTTCCTGAAATTTATAAGATGTACCATGGTCAACTACTATATCTATAGAGATGAATCAAGAAGGACTTGGAAACCACAACCCATTACTATATAATGTATGTACCAGAGATTTTCCAACAATGTTCTCATGTACCAAGTCAAAAGGAAGGTTATCAAAGTTCTGGAGTATGGATATATCTACCGCCACACCAATACTGGAGTCCCTGGCCTAAAATCCAAACTAAAAACACTTAACAGTGCCTCCCTAAACAAATATCACAGACTCTGGTCCTGAGGTAGAACCGACTCCTCTAATACAACTATATCATCACTTTTTCCAAAGGGGAACCTTCCATAACTCCCCAATACTTCCTCCAACCGGTCGAGGGCTGGAGCCTAGCACCGAGTAGGAATATCACTGACATGGGATGCCTTAGCCTAAAGTACTTGTACACACACAAACATATCCAAGCCTTTTCAATGTTGAAATGTAAAAAAAGAACTAAAAAACCATTCATGTGTACATATAAATCCCACAACAAAATCTTGATATAATTAATGGAAAGTAAATAGTTCAAAATACCATACCACCACAATGAGTCTGAAAAAAAGTCCAACCTGAATGTAAAAATGAGTACTATTGTCAAGATACTGTAGGAACACACCTCGATCTGTCTAGTCTCATACATCAACTCTTGGTCCAAGTATCTATTGAACTCTATCATAAGTTTGATCGTCTACACAAGACGCAACATGTGTAAGACAATCATATGTAGGGGTGAGATTAACAATACCCAGTAGGACAACCCAAAATAACAATGCATATAACAAAATAATTACATCCAAATATACAAAGGTATATGTTTATAACACATATTAAAAGACTATACAAATATACTCAACAAAGACACATAGTCTAAAGGTAAATTCAAAATCATAAATCCAACCTTAGAATCCTATTCAAAAGGTTCTGCATATCACTCATTTGGGAGAACACACTCCATGAGTTATATAACACTAGTGGCATCTGTCTGAAAGGTCATGCTCATCAGGTCTCATCATAGGAAGTATATGATGTAAGTCTAAAGAGATACAATACATAGATAAATATGACTCCCAAGGACATGGGTTATACCAAAAACTCAATCTAGATTAACACTATATGTAGAGGATCGTCGCTCGTGTATTTTTCGTTATGATGATACCAAGAACTCCACCTATTACATGAAGATGAATAGAGGATCTCACTCTGGACCTCAGGGAAGGATTCCAACCACTCTATCCAAGTATTCCTATTGAATGTATCACCATAATGTGTGTAAGATGTGATTGCATACTAACCCTTAGGGAATGGATATGGGGAACTCATCCTAACTAAACTTTCCCAAGATGTATAGGATAAAAGATCTAATCCATCATTAAAGGAGTACATGGTGTGTACTATGATTGCACAACATATACCATTGGAACTAGGTCATACCCATGTGAAATGTATCATTATTATTTCCATATACAAGTACACAGAGTTCTGATGCCCATGTACTTTTTCCTATGTAATTGTACAAGGATTAGACTATGTGCATTTTTTTAGGGCCCTGTCCATGTGGGAGTACATTACATATAATTTTCAATTTACTTAGGGTCATACCTGTGTACCCTTAGAGGTACATGTCAACACATCGAGAAAGTAATCACACGCCATGTGATAGGGGTCACATGTTGTGTCATCATTAACATCACACTAAAACCCTAGCCACTGCAAAGGGGTCCCACATATCATGTAATCCTGGATTAAAAAATGTGTGGATCAGGATATCTAGTATCCCATTGCTCTTCCTCCTATGAATTAATATGATTCTTTTACACTAAATATAGCCATGATATACGCTAATAAAGGAGGTTCATGTTCAGCCAAACTTTTCAATCATTGTTTGATAGATTCTGGCCAACTAATTCTTAAGAGAATCGGTGCTCATTCATTCCTATCACCGATGCATGCACCATATAAACTTGGTAGTCTCCAATCTAGTCTAATATGTTCTTCTCTACCACTATCGCATGATCCTCATTCCATACTGAGTCCAAATCTATAATATCATATCGTTGTGCCAAGAAACGAGTGTGCAATGATCAATTCCTTAGTATTTGGGCCAGGCCACTGGGAAAATGAAACATCATTGATGAATGGAGAAAATAGGGTAGAAAAGCACAAACCACATCCATGAGGAACAAACCTCAACCAAAATTCATTTTGGCCTCGATTTTTTTTCATTAGAATTAGAATGAAGAGATAATTGATAATCACAAAGAAATTCTCCCAATTCTCAAATAAAACTAACCCATCACGCAACATGCATAATTCATTCATCAATTTGTTAGTTAATTGATTCACATTCATCATAAGAATCATAAATAAAGAAAATAATCCAATCAAAACAAACACACTACCTGTATTTGGATCAACCACTGACGACGAAAAGAGTTGTGTCATAATAATTGGTGAGATCCTTTGATTTTGTCTCACATTAGTCGTTGATCTTAGATCTGGTCATCATCTACCAATAGAACCTCCTTCCATACTCTCCAACAGCTCTCCAAAAACTTGTGGGGTTATACAAATAATCCTATAAATTTTCAATGAGTGTGATTATATAGAGAAGCATTAGGTCTTTGAATTGTAACCAATTAAATAAATTAATTTCATTAATTTATTTGTTATCCACACCCACTATTAATTTTTCACAAACTATCTGCACTAACAAATTTTATGTCCCACATAAGGTAAAACCCGTGTTTTGAATTCAATTGTTCCCTCAGAATTCTAATTCGGGCACCCATTTAGAATTTATCATACTTTTTTAAGAAAACTATATACACATATTATTTAATATATTTAATATATTTCAAAAATTTATTTCGGGCACACTGGACCACATAATTTTATGCCATATCAGTGCCTAGTCTAAACAATAATCCATATAATATCCAAAAATAATACATGTAAATTTGAGTCACTAAATTGGATTCAACATATAGGACCTTGCTTCACTATTTGGTGCATAAATTTTTCATCCTCACATGGAATGTGATGATATTTTTTAAGATGATAGAGAATTCAATTAAATTAATTTTATTAAACTAGAATAAAATCTAGATCATGTGAAAACTCTATTTAAAAGGTTTATCAAGATGGTGTAAATTTTGGAGGTAGAATTCTACATGTTCCCTATTTAAAATTTGAAAAACTAACCCTCCAACACTATATTTAAATGATATTTTCAATATTTTAGAAGTTTGGTAGAAGTTTTGTTAAGGTATTTAAAAAAATTGGTTCCCTTTAACTCCATAACCATTTTTAATAAGAAATTATTTTTGAAAGGATCTCTTCCAAGAAGGCACTCCTCACCCACTTCTACTTTTTTGTTTATTTATGATTTTATACTCTCTTTTACTTCAATAAATATTATTTTTTATTATATTTTTCTTTTTTTTATTTTACTTATTGGTCCTATAATATAAGAGTGGAGATTATATTCTCTGTTTCCCTTTTAATCCTTTACTTATGTAAAATATATCAACGAAGAAAACTCCACCAGTGGAAGATTGATTTTGTTCAAAGTAAATAAAATCCCTACTCCCTTAATTTGTTTATTTTTAATTCATTAAAAATATAATTAATAATTTTTTATCAATTAATTGAGTTTTAATTTCTAATGAACTCAGTCGATTTTCATTTGACCGTGAGGTCGAAGTTTTTGTGAAATGAGGGATAGAAATTTCAATCACCAAATCTAATCAGCTTAGGATATAATTTTAGGGATAAATTATAATCCTAAAACACAAATAATTCTCATTTATATGTTGGATATGATTCCCTGATTTTCTATTTACCATATGTTAGTTTTGGGATCATAGTCAATGGAGGTTGTTGCGATTGGAAGTCTCAAAGTTAACCCAGGGTTCATTTCTTTCAATCTCTGTGGTCGGGTTAGTATATGTAGGGTTTAGGGGTTGAAAAGATTAGGGAATCATAAATAAATGGATTTTAATAATATCGTATAATGATAAATTAATGGATAAGGGTATATTATATCAATTAAATATTCCCATATTTGTGTTTTTAGAGAAAGTTTATCCTTGATTGCTTCTTTTTTATTCAAAAATCACTCGACCAACCCCCCAAACTTTTTCCTTTGTTTTAACTTCTTTTGTTTATTTATCTTCAATCTAATTGGGGTTTTTTAATTCATTTCCTTATTAATATAATTAAATAGTTCATCCACTATGCTATAATTAATAAAATCATAAATATATTTAAGAGCACGCATGATAATGCTCATCATCTATCCACTTATAATATGTATAATCCATATATTATATTTATTCCTATCATTTTGAGTTAAATAACTCTCATTTCTTTGTTTCAAGATCTATTTTATTTTTTCATGAATTCAAATTCATACTTTTAGAGAAATATTATCATAAATTGGTCTAAATTAGGAAACACGATTCCCTTTTTTTATAATAGATACACACACACACCTATCTCTCATCCCATGTGGTTCTTCAACTTGGTAGTGTCAGTAGAAAGTTGAGGTTGAATGATGAATTCAATGAATAGTTCTTATCATCCATGTAAATCTTTTTGAGATCCATGTTCAGAACCCTCCCAACCCTTTCTAGAGTAGTCTCCACCATTACACCAACCTGTTGCCTCTCTAGATTATCCAACGCATAAATCACCATTCTCAATAGATAACCACCCATATACTTTCCATCTTTTTTCATCAGTACCTATGTATCCAACTCTATAATGCCCTCTCAAATAAATTATGGTGAGGAATGTACACCCCACCACATCCATTCTAGGTGGATCTTCATGTTCCCAAATCAGGCCTTTAAAGACCCAAACTATTTCATGAACACATTGCATTGTCTCATGAGATATGAGGAATTGAACCTAATTCTTAAACTGCACCTAGACCTAAGGTCACTAGATATCCCCCCGTTTTTCACATAACCATCAAGACCTGTTTCTCTATTGGTGTTGGATGGCGGTAAAATTCTACATCCACCATTATCATATTTATTTCAACTTCTTCAGAAACATTGAAGCTCACACATCATGGTGGTGAATTGATAAATGGTGATGAAGAAAGTCTATTATTGTATTTTGTTATAGTATTGATGTTAAGATCTTGCTACAAAGGATAATATTTTTTATCTCTTCCCCCATCAATTTTTTTTTCTAATAATGAAGATTGTTTGGGTAATCTAACCACGATTAGTGAATATATATTTTATTTTGAAATAATTATTCCATTACTATAATCATGTCAAATCAATAAAAAAGACACATACTAAGATTTATATTCCCATAAACATAAATTTAAAAATATCACCATCATAAAACTAGGTGTTTTATTTGATAAACAAAACATTAGGGTGTAACATTAAGAAAAAAGATCTAGGTAACTTAGAGTTTCTTTAATAAAGATCTCATATTCAGAATTTTGAATTGGAGGATTTAATTTTCATTATCCTTCTTATTGGTAGTCATTGAAATGGCTCTACCATTTTCCCTTGGTTATAATGGTTGTTCATACTTATCATTCATATTATCCTTGGATTTATTACACTAACTTTGGTAATGTAAAATTTTCCCAAACTTAAGGTGTTAGACTATTAGTGATGATTTGGGATACATTCTTTCCACTCCCATTATGCTAATAGGCCTTTTTATTTTCCTATCACTATTTGATGCTCAATGACCCCATATTACACAAATAAAGAATCTTATAGTTCCCTTAAAGAAACTCCCATGGTTTTTATTCCCACATTTTTAACATATAGGTGGTTGAATATTCCTTATTTCATAATATTTATTTCCCGAATTTTCATGATCCTCCATCCATCTATATATTTCAACACTAAGGATTTTAACTATGGTTACATTGATAATCATGTTTCATAATAGTTGGTCTAGAATAATCATTAGGTTTCTTAGTTCATATCCCATTCTAATGGGTTGATAATTAAGGTAATCATCACATTGTCTCTCACACCCAGGGTAAACTAGATTCCTTATGGTTCCATCCATAACTAAAACCAAAAGGGTTAATATAAGTCACAACCATTTAACATAATAAGTGGATTATCATAATAAATAATATAAAATTGATTCAACCTTGAAACCTTTTACCCTTTTTCATTATCACATTAGCCTATAATTCCTTTAGTTTACCCTATATCAATATTAGTTTGACTTAGGTTACTTTAAGTTTTGTTATATTATTATTATCAACCTAGCCCCTCAAAATAACTAAACAATAAATCCATTATAGTGGTTCATAAATAGTATATAATCAACCAAATGACATCCCCTGGGAGTGTATATCAAGGTGAGAAGCCTTAGGCCCACTAATCGTGCATCTGAGCTGTAATTGAGTCAATTATTAACCAACCTTTTTTTGGGTGATTTCTATTTTGTACATCTATGTCATATATGCATAAACTATCCAATATCCATAAAGGGATATAATTGTTTGGAAAACCACATACTCTATACATTTCTAAAATTTTATAATATAGTTAGACATATCCCTAGGGTTTTCATTAATTTTCTATAATCCTAATCTCTAAAAATAACTATATTATAATTTAACAACAACTATAGAGACCCAAGCCTTAAAAACATATTAATTCCTGATTCTTAATATTCTTCTCCAAAAAATGAAAGCTAATTATCAAGTTTTATAGTGTATTTGAAAGATTAGAGGCATAAATACATAATCTTAAACAAAAAAACAAAATATTTATTTAAAACACCACATATTTTTCCTAACTCCCATATATCTTCTAAAACTATATAGAAACCCGTGGGGAAATAAATAAGGACAACAATGAACTAGAAATCCTAGTGAGAGAACACATAACACAAAAAATCATAACATGAGAGTCAATAGGAATAACATGATATTATAAATATAATGATCATAATAATGGAAAAATGGCTTAAGGAAATGATATCATAAGATAATAAACATGTTTTAGGAATATAAAACATGATATCATAAACATAAGTCAAGGGTCTCACCCAAGACCATTATCATAAAGTGTAAAAAATACCATGGCGGATTAGGTTCAATCCCTAATCCCTTACATAACATATTTTGATATAAAAATCTTTTTCCAAGGTATTTTAGGGATATAAAATTTTGGTTTCACCCATCACATAATGAAAATCAAACATATTAATTCCACCTAAGGAAAATAAACCAAAAATAAATCATAAGCATGATCAATCCCATGAGAAGGAATTGGGTTTCATAATAGTAAATAAAGTAATAACTGAAGGCTAAATCATATGGATTCCCAATCGAAGAAGGGATTAAATTTTTTTAGACTTTAATAATTGAAAAAGTGATGTATGTTTTGAACATGGAGTTCCCATGAAAAAAATTATGATAGATCATGATAGTAAATAAAAAAAATAAACCACTTTAGTGATACTATATAAAATAACTAAAGGAACTTTTTAAAGAAGAAAATATAATATTTTCCCATAAAAAAATAATTGAATGAATAGGTTTATCCATAAAATAGGTTTGTTATTTAGAATATATTCATGGTTTAAAAACATTTTATGGGGTGATTCCTGAAATGAGGCAAGAAATAGGAATGTTCCCTTAAATCGGGTTTACTTAAAAGTGGGAAATTCAAAGGGAACTAAAACATGTATAACCCCATAAATGAAAATGATATTTAAATAATTATATATGAAAAGTAAATATATAGAAAATATAATAATTCTGTGAGAATAGGATTGTGTAAAATCTATAAAAATAAAGATAATGTGTAATAAAAAAGGAATGAGGGTGGTATGGAAGATTCCTTACCTTGGGTTCCTGATTCATTCTGCGTAGAAACTTAGCTTCTTGGGTAACCATATTAAGTTTATTAAATACCTACTTAATAACCTTATTAATAATTTTTTCATATTAAAATTTCCACTAACTATCATATGTTAGTTATTTATAATATAGTTTTATTGCTTATGTCGGTTACTTGATGTTGTTCGGTCAATTTTTTCATAACACCATATGTATGTAAACTATGGTTGGTGGAATTATAAAATAGTTTCATAATATATATAACATTAATATTGTTATTGAAATAATTTTTATATATTAAATTTATTTTTAAAACCATCTATAATGGGAGGTTATGAAAAATGAAACTCATTTTTCATAGACGCTGTTTCTCGCATGTGCACTCGATGAATGTTTTCATTTATCAATGAATGATGTGGAATGAGGATAAAGGATAATTTTTACATTTAATAATAACAATTATATTATATATATCATATTTATTCATCCATTACATACTTTTGACTAGTTTTGATGGGAGGTGATGAAAAACGGAAGATGTCACGTTGTCAAGGCGGTAGTCCGCACAACACACTAATGATGATTTTGTTTTCCTTAGCGGGTGAAGTGGAATAAATAATGGTTGTTACATTATTATAATAAAAAATCATTATAATAATGATATTTATTTCATTTTATGTATATAAATTTATATGTTAAATATAAATATTAAGGATAAAAGATTATGAAGAAGGTAATACTTACATTGGGGACTTGATCTTCTCTTAAATATCGTCTTGGAAAAGAAGTCCTTAATATAACATATATAGACCAGGGTATTATGGATGAATAGAGTAATTTTATTATAGGTGATATAAGTATATTTTCGTGGGGAAATTTAATGGTTTTTGTAAAAAATGGAGTAGTGGAAGTGATCCCCTTTTATAAATGAAGAAAGGCACTTTTGGAAATACCCTTTACATTTCCTTGATATAATTACACTATTCACTGGTAAATGACACTAAAATTTCATGATATTATATTTTGGGGTGGTATTGGGTCAATAAATTATCCAAAAAGTATTTAAAAAAATATACATGTTTCAAGTATTTTACCATAGGTTTTTCCATTTTAACTTTTTGATTTTTACCTTGGTAACTAGTTTTTAACTAAGTAATTTATATTTTATTTATAAATATAAGATAACCCCTATTAAAAAAATTATTTTTTAACCTAAATTTAATCTCCATTTATTATAATTCATTTATAAATATGATAGAATAAAATTTTAAATTAAAATACATATTATATAAAAAATAGTTTCTCTAGAAAAATGACTTTTAACCATTATGTGTTCTTAATATTATTTATATTTAATTATCAATTCAATTATTATTAATATAATTATATATATGTTGATAAATAATATTATAGTCATCATTTAAATTATATAAATTTAATTAATTAGATAAAAAATTATCTAATATTAAAAAATAATTCATTTTAAAAAATATATATATATCACCATTTTTACAGTAATTAACTTTAACCATACTAATTGTATCTTTATGGATAATAATTAAATAAAACCTGTTTACTAATATTGAAATTTTTAACTAAAACAGAAATTACATTTGGTTATATTTAATTTCTAAAAGTGATAAAGTCTAATTTTTAATATAAGTGCGTAAAAACTATTTTCAATGTGAAAACTTGAGTTTCAAAAATGTTAAACATGTGTTTTATAAATTCAAAATATTTTTTTGAATGATTTATATTATTTATTATTTATATATATTTTTGTAACGACCCAATATTTTTAAAAGGAAATTCATTTCTAATAAATATGCCATAATCACATGAAATAACAACATAATTAACTACTAAGGGCTATGTGACCCTTAAAACATAAGTTTGTCAATTTTGTGATGTGGATTTCAAAAATCCGACATGCACAGTTGCGATCAGTAAGTTATTTAGAGTCCAATAAGAAAAACTTAATTTTTGGTGAATAGTAACCTACCCTTATGAATACTAACGTACCCTTATGAATAGTGATATACCTTAATGAATATTAACCTTACTTATGATAGTATATAAATAATATTCAAGTGTATGTACGATATATCTATTTTTTAAAATAAATAAACAAATGTTTTAAAACTCCTGTTTCTAGAATAAATTATGATTTAATTAAATATTAAATTAATAATATTTATAAAATTATTTTAGAAAAATGGACTTCATTTTTGGATTCTACATGTCGAAAAATGTTTGGGATAAATTTTTGGGATTTTTCTGAAATACTTGAATTTTTTATGAATACTGACATACCACAAATTGCAAAATTAAGATAAATACACTAATTATAGAGTCATGTGTTATGTTCTTCTGATGTAAGCCCACTTGGTTCGGGATCACATGATAAAATTACTATTCTTGGTCATGGAATAATAATTATTCCTTGTCTTGAGGAGAAATAATAAATTAATGAGTTTTATATTAAGAAATCCCCTCTCTCCTCCATGATAAAACCCCCTCTCACCATCCTTTCCATTCACCCTTCTCAAGCCTCGTGCCTTATAAAAATTCTGTCCAAATACCCTCCCAACCTCCTCTCCCACTTCCAGCAAACCTTGGTCTCATAAATATACCAAAACCTCTCCCTTAAGGAGGCTCTCAAGGAAGTTTGGTTCAAGAAGTAAATTCCCCTTTTCAATTCTTTGTCCTTCCTTTCATGTTCATTTGTTTTCTTTTTTCTATTACCTATCCTTATCCGAATTTTGTGATGACTCCAGTACCTTATATGTACTGGAATGTTTTCATGATATTGGAATATGTTATCAACATCTCTCCCTTTTTACCTTCTTTTATACTAGTAGCAAGAACACCATCAGAGATGTGTCAATTTTACACATTCAAGGACGATGGACTTTTGATTTCTATTATCATTCTCAATTATGGTCATGAAACCATTCTTGTTATGGTTGAACTTGATTTTTATATATAATATAATCTTTTTAACATTCTGTAATCCTTTTGTACAAATGTTATTAAGTTATAAAGGAAAATGAGTTCGTTGTATTCAAAACCCACAAATTAACCAAAATAATTATCATTAAAGTTCTATATAATAATTCATCATCTTTCAATGTAACCAAGTTATATAAATGACCAATAACACCTATTTATGTTCATAAATAATATATAATTTCAATTATTGAGATTTACTATAAGGCCCCGGCCTTAAAGCTTACTTAATATTGAATTAAATGAATAATTCACATTGAGGATCTTTTCACAGTTTAGAGTTTTAGAGAATTAAGACATAACTATTACATCTCAAAAGATTACAAAGTAGAAACTTCTAATAAGTTTACATAAAATAAAAACTCTTAAAAGGAAACATGTCTCGTTCCATGTTTTAGATAGTATGACTTTCCCTTGATCCCATCCTTGACCCTATTCCACATTAAGTCCTGTGAAAAACATTTCAAAAAAAAACTTGGGGTGAGCTTAAAAAGCTCAATAAGGGATACATAATGAATGAAAGCTATTAGTTTTTCAAAACAACAAGTAAACCATGTATACTTTATCAAAGTAATACTTTTCAACTTTATGAAGTAGTAAAAACTCTTCACTGAAATAAAAGATCATTACTTACCCTTTTGTAACCAAAATATTACCATAAAACCCATATAAAGATCACATAACATATATAGGTAACTTGGGACATAAACATACTTAAATGGAATTACCATATAGTCAACTTCCACACATATCACTTAATGGAATAGCCATACGGCCGACTTCCATACCCAATGCATTAGAGGTTATAACGTAACCACCCACCCTAGTATTCACGGCACCACTCGTCATATGGTTTATCACATAACCACCCGTCAAATGTCCAAGTACGATTATAAAATCATAAGACATAAAACAAATATAATGGAAAGAAAACATTTCCACACTTTGATCAAAATATATCAAATAAATATGTTGACATAACAAATCCATTATGAAAACCATTTTCAATACCATAATTCCTAAAGAGTATATGGTATTTATTTCATTTTAAAAACATTACGGCTTGTTGAGGAAGCTAAAGACCAAATAATACTCGTGGCGGCGAAAAAGGTCATTGTCACCGCATATGTTAAAAGAAACATTCCTTTTTTCGTTTAGTAAAACTATTCATAGAAAAAGATTCCTTCTGTATAAATGTAATAGTCACAGGGTTTTATACACTGTATAAAAAAAAGTTTTGTATAAAACGAAATATGCCTCAATGAAAGGAGATTGAGATGAAATCCCTTACCTCAGGTCCGACTTGACTCGATCGTTCTTTAATGTCCTGAATAATAAACTTGAGTAAATTTATACTTTCTTAAGAACCTTTTTCAAGTTCATTATTACTTTTATATCTCTTATTATCATGTTATAAACATTATGTAATCATTTAAGTTAATACTGTTTTTTTTGTCGATATTTGGTTCTTAAGTTGAAAGTGGACTTCTTACAATTACATGTTGTTCGTGTGGTCAAAGGTTCATTATATCCAGAATGATATTCATGATTTGGATATCATATATAACATATATATCCATCATATACATGTATTTATAATATTGCATAATCATTTAGAGTTAAGAAATGAAATGCACCGTTCATGGAGACGGTAAGCCGTACGTACGCATGAACGCTACTTTCATTTCTATGTCATATTAATGGAATTAAAACAAAATGAGTGGTATGTATATTTTAATTCCATAATTATATTAATCATTTAAATGTAACATACATCATTTATAATAACTTTAAATCCATCCTTTATACATCCCAAATATGGCATTAACGAATCAAATCACTTTGAGGGGGCGGTAGTCCGCACTTCCTAAAATAAAGATATCGCGTATACCCATAATGGAAGCCATAAAGGTATACCACAAATGAAAAATAAAGAAGCATAAATAAAACATAAACATAATATATTTCATATATAAATATAGTTAAATCTTAATGGCCACCATTAAAGGTGTTAAAAGAAGATTGAACAATCATTGTTTCGTGAGGCAGAAATTCACCAACCACAGAAACAATATATTCTTTAACCATTAGACGGAGGTGTGTGTAGGTGTAGCTCGAATAATTCTTATAAAAACATCCTAGTATATTTAAGATACTGGTGTTGTTAAAAAATAAAGGAATAAAAAGAGTTTAGAGGGTTGGAGAAGCAAAATAAAACAAAATAACACAAGAGAAAGCACTACCTTTAAAACGGGTAACTCTTTTTTATTTGAGCTCAAAGGCGTCCTTGGGAAGACTTCTGCCCAAAGTGAGGCTTCTAGGAGTAATATAGGGATGTCGAGAGACAAAAAGAGTAGATCTTGGCCGAACCAAAGGCTTGAGAGGTGTGGGTAAGGTGGTAGAGGTGGGGGCCTTTTATAAGAGGAGAGGAGGGACACTCTTGGAAAGTTATAAAAGTATACTTTTTTATAAAATGATTTTCAGATTTTAAAGGTCCCACATTGATATAATTCGAGGATAAGGTGATAATCGTTCTACATATACTCATCCAATAGGTCTTTGACAAGTGTAAGTCTTAGATTTCACATTATCTTTTCATTTTATTTAAATCATTCATTAATGAGGTAATCGCTGCATCATCATGGTGTCATAAATAATATAATGTATTTAATGTCTAAAAATTATAAAAAAAAATATCATGATGTAGGAAATATTTTATATTTTTAATGAATATTTATATTCAAAACTCTGACTTGTATAACCCAATTTAAGAATTGGTTTAGTAAAACAACTCATGTTTGTGACATTTTTATTTTAACTTAAAATAAAAAGTTATTAATGAGATTTTCCTACCAATGTGGATCCATGGGGTCCCCAAGTTGACCCATGGATTTTCGTGGTTGTCCATGACACATCCAATAAGGGTAGGACATGTGTCTAGGTCATTTCATATTATTAAAACATTATTTTTACCTTAAACTACACTAATTACCTCTAATTGCGATTAATAAACATAAAAGCTACTATTCACCAAAAATTTATTTTAATACCATTGAACCCCATTTTACATCCTAATGACAACCATGTATGTAGGATTTTTGAAATTAAAAACACAAAGGTGGTAAAATTTCATTTAAACGAAAAATCAGCTTTTTAAGTACCACTTAGTGGTTTCACTATTCATCAAAAATTGAAGTTTTTTAGAAAAATACCAAAAATTCACCCTAAGCTATATTTGATATTCCGAATTCAAAAATGAAGTCTATTTTACAAAATTCAAAACATATAATTTTCATTAATTTATTTAATAATTAATTCCCACTGTCAGAGCAAATAGCGTGTTTTTATGAAACAATAAGTATCAAAAGATTAACACTAGTTTAAGTCCGATTTCAAAGTGAAATTAATTCCAACAACCAATATTGGATTAAATGGTAAAAATATATTCTAATTTTACTTTAAAACCAATTAAAACGATAATATAATCATATAAATAAATTAGATTAAAAAGAGGTTTTGAATTAAAATACAACATTTTCACTATTCATTAAAAAATGAACTTTATCGGAAAAATACCATAAATTTACTCAAAGTAAATTTTGATGTCCCGATTCTAAAGAAGAATTTTATTTGGTCCAATAGAATTTATAAGAGTGAACAAAACTATATTTAATGAAGGTTCTCCATCAAAAGGTGATAAGGGGACCTTTAGTGAATATTAGAGTATCTATGCCTAAAATTGAATTCTTTTCTTATTTTAAGCCTTTATCCATTATTGGATAAAGGTAAAAACATTTAACATATATAATCATATTTTAGTAATTTCTATTCATTCCCTCCAATACAATGGCTAAGTGTTAACTACCATTTAAAATAATATTATTTTATTACTAGTGTGCAATGTAAGATTTCAAAGAAACTCTTTGTTGCGTATAGGGTACGCTATCGAACATAGAAACCACTTTAAAGTAAAATTAATTTCTAATTCGTAAATGTTAACAAATATGGAAATGTATTACTCTTTATTTACCTGGGATGTTATATCCTTCCCCCCTTTTGGGAATTTCGTCCTCACAATTTCATTCACTTATCAAAATAAGTGGGGGTATTTATCCCTCATAGAATTTTCAGATTCCCACATTGCCTCTTCAACCATATAGTTTTTCCAAAAAACCTTTACCTGTTGAATTACCTTATTTCGCAACACTTGCTCTCTTTGGTCAAGAATCTGGACTGGTTGTTCTTCATAAGAGAGATTCTATTCCAACTGAACTACCTCTGGGCTCAAAACATGAGATAGATCTGGCATATACTTTCTCAACATTGAAACATGAAAAACATTGTGTACCTGAGCTAAACTCGGAGGTAATGCCACTCTGTATGCAACTAATCCAACTCTCTCTAGAATTTCATATGGTCCAATGAACCTTGGACCCAGCTTTCCATTCATACCAAATCGCATCACACTTTTCCATGGAGAAGCCTTGAGAAAAACACGATCACCTACCTCTAAAGATAGATCCTTCCTCCGGTTATCCGCATAACTCTTCTGCATGCTCTGAGCTTTTCTCATGTTTTCTGAATCAACTGAACTTTTTCTGCCATCTCCTCTACCAGTTCTGGTTGCATCAGTTTCCTTTCACCCACATCATCCAAAAAAGCTGGAGTTCGACACCGCTTCCCATATAATGCCTCAAAGGGTGCCATCAGTATACTGGAATGAAAAATGTTATTATAAGAAAACTCAACCAAAGAAATATATTGGTCCCAACTTCCCTGATAATCCATAGAGCAAGCTCGTAGCATATCCTCCAAGGTCTGAATTGTTCATTCTGACTGCCCATCTGATTGCGGATGAAAGGCTGTACTAAAATTTAATTTAGTACTCAATGACTTCTGAAGGCCTTTCCAAAGTTAGAAGTAAACCTGGGATCACGATCAGATACAATGGAGAGGGGAACTCCATGCATCCTGACTATCTCTTTAAGATACAACCGAGCAAGTTGATCTAGAGAAAAATTATCTTTAATAGGAATGAAATGAGCAGATTTAGTCAATCGATCAATAATAACCCAGATTGCATTATTACCTCTAGATGTCTTCAGTAATCCCACAACAAAGTCCATGGATATATTTTCCCATTTCCATTTTGGCACTGGTAGAGGCTGAAGCATCCCTTTCGGTAATTGCCGCTCTGCTTTAACCTACTGAAAAGTCAAACACTTCACAGTAAAATCAACAATATCTCTTTTCATTCCATCCCACCAGTAATACTCCCGTAGATCTCTGTACATCTTAGTACTTCCAGGATGAACTGAAAACGGGGAACTATGAGCCTCACATAACAACTCATTCTTCAATTGTGAATCACTAGGCACACATAAACTCTTCCTAAACCTCAAAACACAATCATTATCAATGTTAAATTCAGGCAACGTACCCTTCTGAATCAGCTCTACCTTTTTCTGAAACTCGCTGTCTTGCTTCTGTGCTTGCTTAATTATGTCTGATAGAGAAGATTTCACTGATACCTGAAACAAAATAGAATGACATCCTACACAAACAACTTCCATGCCAAATTTCATCAAATCCTTAACCAAAGGATCACGTTCCAAACACAACATTGTTAATGAAGCATTACTTTTTCGACTCAAAGCATCATCCACTTTATTTTCTTTTCCTGGATGGTAATGAATTGTACAATCATAATCCTTGATTAATTCTAGTCATATCCTTTGTCTCATGTTCAATTATTTCTGATTGAATATATACTTTAAACTTTTTTGATCAGTATATATTTCACACTTTACACCATACAAATGATGCCTCCAAATTTTTAAGGCAAAAACAACAGCAGTTAATTCCAAGTCATTTGTAGGGTAATTTACCTCATGAATTTTCAACTAGCGTGAAGCATAAGTACTTACCTGATCATTCTGCATAAGGACACAACCAAGTCCTTTCAATGAAGCATCACTGTAGATAACAAACTCACAAATATTGGAAAGAAGTGCCAAAACTGGAGCATTCACCAATCTTCTTTTCAACTCCTGAAAACAATCATCACATTCTTTTGTCTAGATAAACTTAATGCCATTCTAATTTAGCTTAGTCATTGGACTAGATAACCGTGAAATTTGTTCAACAAACCTTCTGTAGTAACCTGCAAAACCAAGAAAACCATGGATCTCTGTTACATTTGTGGGTCTTGGCCATTCTTCAACAACTTTTGTTTTAGCAGGATCAACAGTTATTCCATTTTTTGAAACAATGTGACCAAGGAGAGAAATTTTTTGTAACAAAAACTCACACTTTCTGAATTTTCCATATAGATTATTTTCTTTTAAGGTTTGCAAGATAACACTTAAATGACATTCATGCTCCTCTTTAATTTTAGAAAACACCAAAATAACATCAATGAAAACAACCAAAAACTTATCCAAGAACTAATGGAAAATTCTATTCATAGGGTCCATGAATACAGTAGGTGCATTGGTTAACCCAAAAGGCATAACTACAAATTCATAATGGCCATATCTAGTATGGAACGCAGTGTTCATAACATCTTCTTCTTTTACTTTCAACTGATGGTACCCCGACCTCATGTCAATATTTGAAAAATACTGAGCTCCCTAGAGCTGATCAAACAAATCATCGATATGAAGAAAATGATACTTGTTCTTAGAAGTAATATTATTCAAGGCTCTATAATCAATGCAAAGTCTCATTGAGCCATATTTCTTTTTAACAAAAAAGACAGGAGCACCCCATGGTGATGTTCTAGGTCAAATGAAACCTTTATCTAATAAATCCTGCAATTGCTTTTTTAACTCTAAAAGTTCAACTTGAGCCATTCGATAAGGAGGGTTTTGAAATTTTCTTAGAATCAGGAACTAAGTCCACAGTAAATTCAACTTCCCGATCATGAATAATACCAGGCAACTCATCAGGAAAAACATCAAGATACTCATTTACCACTGGCACATCATTAATCTGAACAGTTCCTTTATTTTCAACAATATGTGCAAGGTAACATTAATTTCCATATTTTACTAGTTTCTCAACTTCCAGATATGTTATCAAAATCAAGGGTTCATTCTTGTACAAAAACTGAAAATATTTCTAAAAAGAATCCATTTTAGCTCTACAGTCAATATTAGCATGATAAACAGAAATCCAATCCAAGCCCAAAATAACATCAAACTCTACTAGAGGAAAAACAATATGGTTTTCAGGTAGATTCTTTCCGCACACAAGGAGAGGAAGGTTCTTATAATTCCTTTTTGTCTCAACGTTTCCTCTGGGTGTTTTTACTATAAGTTCAGGATTCATAACTTGAGATGGAACTTCTAACTTACTAGAAAACTTCTCAGAGATGAAAGAATGTGTAGACACTGAATCAAACAACACATTGGCATAATCTGAACAAACAAATAGTGTACCTGATACTACTTCATTCGATGGCCAAACATCTGCTGAAGTAGTTGCAAAGGATTTCACCACCCCTTTCTGCTTGTAGTCTGGCTGCTTTTCCCCAATTGAGTTCTTCGTTAGACAGTCATTTGCATAATGACCCATTTCATTACACTTAAAACATCTTACTGCTGGATTTTCATTGCCTGCTTGACCATCTTCCTTACAGTTACGAGCAATATGACCTGACTTACCACACCGAAAGCACATTCCAGAGTTGGATAAACATTCTCCAGGATGAATTTTACCACACTTCTCACAGGATGGATATTTGTTTTTCTTACCTCCTTGTTTCTTTGATGAATTATTCCCCTTTACCTGCCAACTGGACATCTTATTCTGTTGTTTGTCAAAAAACACATGATCATCAGCAAACTCCATTTCCACCTTCTACGCACATCGAACAAGTTTTTCATAACGTTTTAACTCATGAGAAGCTAAAGCCCTTCGATACTTTGGCTTTAACCATGAGTAAAAATGGTTGGTTTTACTATCAAGATCTCGTATAAAGTTTGGAGCATACCTTCCAGTCGAGTGAACTTTGCTTCATAAGCAGCCACTGAGTCATCCTCCTGCCTTAATTCTAGGAATTTTTTTTCCATACTAAGATGAACCACCATAGGAAAATATTTCTCAAGAAACATACCTTTGAATTCATCCCAGTGAAGATCATCAATCTCATCACTATCCCTGATATTTTTCACCATCGAACACCACTGATCAGCTTGACCTTCAAAACGGTAAACAGCAAGACTAACCTTTTGATGTTCTGAACACCCCCATGACATCAAAAAACTTCTCCAGTGCTTTAATCCACCCTTCAGCTAGCACAGGGTTAGATGATCCTCTGAATGATGGGGGATGTTACCTCATGAAATGTTCCACCACTGACATGTTCCTCTGCGGTTGATCTGGCTGATCTCGTGCATGGATACCACCACCATTTATAGCCTGAGTCAGTTGTGCCATCACTGAAAAAAACTGTTCAGTTCCAATTCCGACCATCTCAGGTTGCTTATTTGGAAGGTTTTATTCCTCCTGATGTCGTCCCAACATAGCTACCTTGTTTCCTCTACGGAAAACCATTCTGAACACAGAAATATCTTAGGCGAAGAAACATGGTAATCTTTAAATGCTATATCATTTCAGTCATACCATAAATTAATTTATAATTTAACAATTTTCTAACTCCTAACGTTGTATAAACTGACCTCTGATACCAACTATAATGCCCCAACCTTAAACCTTACTTAATATTGAATTAAATGAATAATTCACATTGAGGATCTTTTCACGGTTTAGAGTTTTAGAGAATTAGGACATAACTATTACATCTCAAAAGATTATAAAGTATAAACTTCAACTATGTTTCCATAAAATAAAAACTCTTAAAAGGAAACACGTCTAGTTCCATGTTTTAGATAGCATGACTTTCCCTTGATCTCATCCTTGACCCTATTCCACATTATGTCCTGTGAAAAACATTTCGAAAAAAAACTTGGGGTGCGCTTAAAAAGCTCGGTAAGGGATACAAAATGAATGAAAAATGTTAGTTTTTCAAAACAAAAAGTAGACCATGTATACTTTATCAAAGTAATACTTTTCAGCTTTATGAAGTAGTAAAAACTCTTCACTAAAATAAAAGGTCATTACTTACCATTTTGTGACCAAAATATTACCATAAAACCCATATAAAGATCACATAACATATATAGGTAACTTGGGACATAAACATACTTAAATGAATTAACCATACGGTCGACTTCCACACATATCACTTAATGGAATAGCAATACGGCCGACTTCCATACTCAATGAATTGGAGGTTATAACGTAACCACCCGTCCTGGTATTCACGGCACCACTCTCCATATGGTTTATCACATAACCACCCATCAAATGTCCAAGTACCATTATAAAATCATAAGACATAAAACAAATATAATGGAAAGAAAACATTTCCACACTTTGATCACAATATATCACATAAATATTTTGACATAACAAATCCATTACAAAAACCATTTTCAATACCAAAATACATAAAGAGTAAATGGTATTTATTTCATTTTAAAAACATTACGGCTTGTTGAGGAAGCCAAAGACCAAATAATACTCGCGGCGGCGATAAAGGTCGTTGTCACCGCGTATGTTAAAAGAAACATTATTTTTTGTCGTTTAGTAAAACGCTTCATAGAAAAAGATTACTTTTGTATAAAATTAAACGTCAAAGGGGTTTATACACCGTATAAAAGAAAGTTGTGTATAAAACAAAATATGCCTCAATGAGAGGAGATTGAGACGAAGTCCCTTACCTCGGGTCCAACTTGACTCGATCGTTCTTTAACGTCCTGAATAATAAACTTGAGTTAATTTCTACTTGATTAAGAACCTTTTTCAAGTTTATTATTACTTTTATATTACTTATTACCATGTTATAAACATTATTTAATCATTTAAGTTAATAATGTTTGTTTTGTCGATATTTGGTTCTTAAGTCGAAAGTGGACTTCTTACAATTACATGTTGTTCGTGTGGTCAAAGGTTCATTATATCCATAATGATATTCATGATTTGGATATCATATATATAATATATATCCAGAATATTCATGTATTTATAATATTACACAATCATTTAGAGGTAAGAAATGAAATGCATTGTTCATGGAGACGATAAGCCGTTCGTACGCATGAACACTACATTCATTTCTATGTCATATTAATGGAATTAAAACTAAATGATAGGTATGTATATTTTAATTCTAGAATTATATTCATCATTTAGTTGTAACATAAATCATTTATAATAACTTTAAATCCATCCTTCATACGTCCCACATATGGCATTAACGAATCAAATCACTTTGAGGGGGCGGTAGTCCGTCCTTCCTAAAATGAAGATATCACGTATACCCATAATGGAATCCATAAAGGTATATCACAAATGAAAAATAAAGAAGAATAAAAAAAACATAAAAATAATATATATCATATATAAATAGATTGACATCTTAATGGCCACCATTAAAGGTTTTAAAAGAAGATTGAACAATCATCGTTTCGTGAGGCAGAAATTCGCCAACCACAGAAACAGTATGTTCTTTAACCATTAGACGGAGGTGTGTGTAAGTGTAGCTTAAATACTTCTTATAACAACATACTAGTATATTTAAGATACTTATTTTGTTACAAAATAAAGGAATAAAAAGAGTTTAGAGGGTTGGAGAAGCAAAATTAAACAAAAGAACATAAGAGAAACACTACCTTTAAAACGGGTAACTCTTTTTGATTTGAGCTCAAAGGCTTCCTTGAGAAGACTTATGCCCAAAGTGAGGCTTCTAGGAGTAATAGAGAGATGTGGAGAGACAAAAAGATCAGAGCTTGGCCGAACCAAAGGCTTTAGATGTGTGGGTAAGGTTGTAGAGGTGGGGGCCTTTTATAAGAGGATAGGAGGGGCACTCTTGGAAAGTTATAAAAGTTTACTTTATTATAAATTTATTTTGGGATTTTAATGCTCCCAAGTTGATATAATTATAGGATACGGTAATAAGGGTTCTAAATATACTCATCCAATGGGTATTTGACAAGTGTAAGTCTTAGATTTTACATTATCTTTTCATTTTATTTAAATCGTTCATTAATGAGGTAATCGCTGCATCATCATGGTGTCATATATATTTTAATTTATTTAATGTCTAAAAATAAAAAAAAATATCATGATGTAGGAAATCGTTTTATCATTCTAATGAATATTTATAGTCAAAAATAGGACTTGTATAACACCATTTAAGAATTGTTTTAGTAAAACAACTCATGTTTGTGACATTTTTATTTTAACTTTAAATAAAAAGTTATTAATGTCATTTTCATACCAAAGTGGCTCCATGGAGTCCCCAAGTTGACCCATGGATTGTCTTGGTCGGCCATGAAACATCCAATAATGGTATAACATGTGTCTAGGTCATTTCATATTATTAGAACATTATTTTTACCGTAAACTACACTAATTACCTCTAATTGCGATTAATAAACATAAAAGATACTATTCACAAAGAAATTATTTTAATCCCATTGAACCACATTTTACTTCCTAATGAAAACCATGTATGTCGGATTTTTGAAATTCAAAACACAAAGGTGGTAAATTTCATTTAAATGAAAAATCAGTTTTTTAAGGACCACTTAGTGGTTTCACTATTCATCAAAAATTGAAGTTTTTCAGAAAAATACCAAAAATTAACCCTAAGCTATATTTGATATTACAAATTCAAAAATGAAGTCTGTTTTAAAAAATTCAAAACATATAACTGGCATTAATTAATTTAATAATTAATTCCCGTTGTCAGAGCAAATTGCGTGTATTTATGAAACTATAAGTATCAAAATATTGACACTAGTTTAAGTCCGATTTCAAAGTGAAATTAATTCCAACGACCACTATTGGATTAAATGGAATAAATATATTCTAATTTCAATTTAAAAACAAATCAAACGATAGTCTAATCATATAAATAAATTTGACTAAAAAGGTGTTTTGAATTAAAATACAACATTTTTCACTATTCATTAAAAAATGAACTTTATCGAAAAAATACCAAAAATTTATACAAAGTAAATTTTGATGTCCCGATTCTAAAGAAGAATTTTAATTGGTCCAATAGAATTTATAAGAGTGACCAAAACTAAATTTAATGAAGGTTCTCCATCAAAAGGTGATAAGTGGACCTTTAGTGAATATTATAGTATCTATGCCTAAAATTGAATTCTTTTCTTATTTTAAGCCTTTATCCATTATTGGATAAATGTAAAAACATTTAACATATATAATCATATTTTAGTTATTTCTATTCATTCCTGCCAATACAATGGCTACGTGTTAACTACCATTTAAAATAATATTATTTTATTACTAGTGTGCAACGTAATATTTCAAAGAAACTCTTTGTTGCGTATCCGGTACACTATCGAACATAGAAACCCCTTTAAAGTAAAATTAATTTTTAATTTTTAAATGTTAATAAATATGAAAATGTATTATTCTTTATTTACCTGGGATGTTACATCCTTCCCCCCTTTTGGGAATTGCGTCCTCATAATTTTATTCACTTATCAAAATAAGTGTGGGTATTTATCCCTCATAGAATTTTCAGATTCACACGTTGCCTCTTCAACCATATAGTTTTTCCACAAAACCTTTACCAGGTGAATTACCTTATTTCGCAACACTTTCTCTCTTCGGTCAAGAATCTAGACTGGTTGTTCTTTATAAGAGAGATTCTCTTCCAACTGAACTACCTCTGGGCTCAAAACATGAGAAGGATCTGGCATATACTTTCTCAACATAGAAACATGAAAAAAATTGTGTACCTGAGATAAACTAGGAGGTAATTCCACTCTGTATGCAACAGATCCAACTCTCTCCAGAATTTCATATGGTCCAATGAACCTTGGACTCAGATCTCTTTTCTTACCAAATCCCACCACACTTTTCCATGGAGAAACCTTGAGAAAAACATGATCACCTACCTCGAAAGATAGATCCTTCCTCCGGTTATCCGCATAACTCTTATTCCTGCTCTGAGCTGTTCTCATGTGTTTCTGAATCAATTGAACTTTTTCTGCCATCTCTTCTACCAATTTTGGTCCCATCAGCTTCCTTTCACCCACTTCATCCCAAAAAGCTAGAGTTCGACATCGCTTCCCATATAATGTTTCAAATGGTGCTATCTGTATACTGGAATGAAAACTGTTATTATAAGAAAAGTCAACCAAAGAAAGATGTTGGTCCCAACTTCCCTGATAATCCATAGAGCAAGCTCATAGCATATCCTCCAAGGTCTGAATTGTTCGTTCTGACTTCCCATCTGATTGTGTATGAAAAGCTGTACTAAAATATAATTCAATACCCAATGACTTCTGAAGGCCTTTCCAAAAGTTAAAAGTAAACCTGGGATCACGATCAGATAGAATAGATAGGGGAACTCCATGCAACCTGACTATCTCTTTAAGATACAACCGAGCAAGTTGATCTAGAGACAAAGTATCTCGAATAGGAAGGAAATGAGTAGATTTAGTCAATTGATCAACAATAAAACAGATTCCATTATTACCTCTAGATGCCTTCGGTAATCCCACAACAAAGTCCATGGATATATTTTCCCATTTACATTCTAGAACTGGTAGAGGCTGAAGAATCCATTTCAGTAACTGCCGCTCTGCTTTAACCTACTGAAAATTCAAACACTTCAGAGTAAATTCAGCAATATCTCTTTTCATTACATCCCACCAGTAATACTTCCACAGATCTCTTTACATCTTAGTACTGCAAGGACGAACTGAAAACGGGGAACTATGAGCCTCAAATAACAACTCATTCTTCAATTGTGAATCAATAGGCACAAATAATCTCTTCAAAAACCTCAAAAAACAATCATTATCAATGTTAAATTCAGGAAACCTTCCCTTCTGAACTAGCTCTACCTTTTTCTGCAACTCACTGTCTTGCTTCTTTGCTTGCTTAATTCTGTCTGATAGAAAAGATTTCATTGATACCTGAAACAAAACAGAAGGACATCCTGCACAAATAACTTCCATGCCAAAGTTCATCAAATCCTTAACCAAAGAATCACATTCCAAACACAACATTGTTAATGAATTATTATTTTTTTGACTCAAAGCATCAACCAATTTATTTTATTTTCCTGGATGGTAATGAATTGTACAATAATAATCCTTGATTAATTCTATCCATCTCCTCTATCTCATGTTCAATTCTTTCTGAGTGAATATATACTCTAAACTTTTGTGATCGGTATATATTTCACACTTTACTCCATACAAATGATGCCTCCAAATTTTTAAGGCAAAAACAACAGAAGCTAATTCCAAGTCATGTGTAGGGTAATTTACCTCATGAATTTTCAACTGGCGTGAAGCATAAGCAATTACCTGATCATTCTGCATAAAGACACAACCATGTCCTTTCAATGAAGCATCACTGTAGATAACAAACTCACCATTCCTGGAAGGATGTGCCAAAACTAGATCATTCACCAATCTTCTTTTCAACTCCTCAATACAATCATCACATTCTTTTGTCCAGATAAACTTAACACCCTTCCGAGTTAGCTTAGTCATTGGACTAGATAACCATGAAAAAATTTCAACAAACCTTCGGTAGTAACCTGCCAAACCAAGAAAACTACAAATCTCTGTTACATTTGTGGGTCTTGGCCATTTTTCAACAACTTTTGTTTTAGCAGGATCAACAGTTATTCCATTTTTTGAAACAATGTGACCAAGGAAAGAAATTTGTTGTAACCAAAACTCACACTTGCTGAATTTTCCATATAGTTTCTTTTATTTTAAGGTTTGTAAGATAACCCTTAAATGACTTTCATGCTTCTCTTTACTTTTAGAAAACACAAAAATATCATCAATGAAAAGAACCACAGAATTATCCAAGAACTCATGGAAAATTCTATTCATAAGGTCCATGAATACAACAGGTGCATTGGTTAACCCAAAAGTCATAAATAAAAATTCATAATGGCCATATCTAGTACGGAACATAGTCTTCAGAATGTCTTCTTCTTTCACTTTCAACTGATGGTACCCCAACATCAAGTCAATCTTTGAAAAATACTGAACTCCCTAGAGCTGATCAAACAAATCATCGATATGAGGCAAAGGATCCTTGTTTTTAACAGTAATATTTTTCAAGGCTCTATAATCAATGAAAAGTCTCATTGAGCCATCTTTCTTTTTAACAAACAAGACAGGAGCACCCCATGGTGATGTGCTAGGTCGAATGAAACCTTTATCTAATAACTCCTGCAATTGCTTTTTTAACTCTAAAAGTTCAACTTGAGCCATTCAATAAGGGGGTTTTGAAATTGGCTTAGAATCAGGAACTAAGTCAATAGTAAATTTAACTTCCCGATCATGAATAATACCAAGAAACTCATCCGGAAAAACATCAAGATACTCATTTACCACTGACACATCATTAATCTGAATAGTTCCTTTATTTTCAACAATATGTTCAAGGTAACATTCATTTCCATTTTTTACTAGTTTCTCTACTTCTTGATATGTTATCAAAATCAAGAGTTCATTCTTGTACACAAAATGAAAATCTTTCTAAAAAGAAACCATTTTAGCTCTGCTGTCAATCTTAGCATGATAAACAGAAAGCCAATCCATGCCCAAAATAACATCTAACTCTACTAGAGGCAAAACAATAAGGTTTGCAGGTAGATTATTTCCGCACACAAGGATAGGAAGGTTCTTATAATTCCTTTTTGTCTCAACGTTTCCTCTGGGTGTTTTTACCATAAGTTCAAGATTTATATCTTGAGATAGAATTTCTAGTTTACTAGATAACTTATCAGAGATGAAAGAATGTGTAGACCCTGAATCAAATAACACATTGGCATAATCTGAACAAACAAATAGTGTACCTGATACTACTTCATTCGATGGCCAAACATCTGCTGAAGTAGTTGCAAAGGATTTCACTACCCCTTTCTGCTTGTAGTCTGGCTGCTTTTCCCCAATTGAGTTCTTCGTTAGACACTCATTTTTATAATGAACCATTTCATTACACTTAAAACATCTTACTGCTGGATTTTCATTGCCTGCTTGACCATCTTCCTTACAGTTATGAGCAATATGACCTAACTTACCACACCAAAAGCACTTTCCAGACTTGGATAAACATTCTCCAGGATGCATTTTACCACACTTCTCACAGGATGGATATTTGGTTTTCTTACCTCCTTGTTTCTTTGATGAATTATTCCCCTTTTCCCGCCAACTGGTCCTCTTATTCTTTTGTTTGTCCAAGAATACCTGACCATTAGCAAACTCCATTTCCACCTTCTCCGCACATCGAACAAGTTTTTCATAACTTTTGAACTCACAAGAAGCTAAATCCCTTCGATACTTTTGTTTTAACACTGAGTAAAAATGGATGATTTTACTATCAAGATCTCATATGAAGTTTGGAGCATACCTTGTCAGTCGAGTGAACTTTGCTTCATAAGCAGCCACTGAGTCATCCTCCTGCCTCAATTCTAGGAATTGTTTTTCTATCCTAAGATGAACCACCTTAGGAAAATATTTCTCAAGAAACATACCATTGAATTCTTCCCAGTGAAGATCATCAATCTCATCACTATCCCTAATATTTTTCACCATCAACCGCCAAAGATCAACTTCACCTTAAAAATGGTTAACAACAAGACTAACCTTTTGATGTTCTGAACACCCCATGACATCAAAAATATTCTCCAGTGATTTAATCCACCCTTCATCTAGCACAGGGTCAGATTATCATCTGAATGATGGGGGATATTGCCTCATGAAATGTTCCACCACTGACAAGTTCCTCTACGGTTGATCTGGATGATCTCGTGCATGGATACCACCACCATTTAAAGCCTGAGTCAACTATACCATCACTGCAACAAACTGTTCAGTTCCAATTCCGACCATCTCAGGTTGTTGATTTGGACGGTTGTCTTCCTCCTGATGCCGTCCCAACATAGCTGCCTTGTTTCCTCTGTGGAAAACCATTCTGAACAAAGAAATATCTTAGGTGAAGCAACATGGTAATCTTTAAATACTATATCATTTCAGTCATACCATAAATTAATTTATAATTTAATAATTTTATAACCCCTAAAGTTGTCTAAACCGATCTCCGATACCAACTATAAGGCTCTGGCCTTAAAACATACTTAATATGGAATTAAATGAATAATTCACATTGAGGATCTTTTCACAGTTTAGAGTTTTAGATAATTAGGACATAACTATTACATATCAAAAGATTACAAAGTAGAAACTTCTACTAAGTTTCCATAAAATAAAAACACTTAAAAGGAAACATGTCTAGTTCCATGTTTTAGATAGAATGACTTTCCCTTGATCCCATCCTTGAACCTATTCCACATTAAGTCCTATGAAAAACATTTCGAAAAAAAACTTGTAGTGAGCTTAAAAAGCTCAGTAAGGGATACACAATGAATGAAAACTGTATGTTTTTCAAAACTATATGTAAACCATGTATACTTTATCAAAGTAATACTTTTCAACTTTATGAAGTAGTAAAAACTCTTCACTGAAATAAAATATCATTAATTACCCTTTTGTAACCAAAAGATTACCATAAAACCCATATAAAGATCACATAACATATATAGGTAACTTGGGACATAAACATACTTAAATGGAATAACCATATGGTCGACTTCCACGCATATCACTTAATGGAATAGCCATACGGCCGACTTCTATACCCAATGCATTGGTGGTTATAACGTAACCACCCGTCCTAGTATTCACGGCACCACCCGTCATATGGTTTATCACGGAACCACCCGTAAAATTTCTAAGTACCATTATAAAATCATAAGACATAAAACAAATGTAATGGATAGAAAACATTTCCACACTTTGATCACAATATATCACATAAATTTGTTGACATAAAAAATCCATTATAAAAACCATTTTAAAAACCAAAATACATAATGATTATATGGTATTTATTTAATTTTAAAAACATTACAACTTGTTGAAGAAGCCAAAGACCAAATAATACTCACGGTGGCGAAAAAGGTCATTGTCACCACGTACGTTAAAAGAAACATTCCTTTTTTTCGTTTAGTAAAACGCTTCATAGAAAAAGATTCCTTTTGTATGAAATTAAAATTCAAAGGGTTTTATACACCGTATAAAAGAAAGTTGTGTATAAAACAAAATATGCCTCAATGAAATGAGATTGAGATGAAGTCCATTACCTCGGGTCCGACTTGACTCGATCGTTCTTTAACATCCTGAATAATAAACTTGAGTTAATTTATACTTTCTTAAGAACCTTTTTCAAGTTAATTATTACTTTTATATCACTTATTACCATGTTATAAACATTATTTAATCATTTAAGTTAATAATGTTTGTTTTGTCGATATTTGGTTCTTAAGTCAAAAGTGGACTTCTTACAATTACATGTTGTTCGTGTGGTCAAAGGTTCATTATATCCATAATGATATTAATGATTTGGATATCATATATATCATATATATCTAGAATATACATGTATTTATAATATTAAATAATCATTTAGAGGTAAGAAATGAAATGCACCGTTCAGGGAGACGGTAAGCCGTACGTACACATGAACGCTACTTTCATTTCTATGTTATATTAATGGAATTAAAACTAAATGAGAGGTATGTATATTTTAATTCCATAATTATATTAATAATTTATATGTATCATACATCATTTATAATAACTTTAAATCCATCCTTTATACATCCCATATATGGCATTAACGAATCAAATCACTTTGAGGGGGCGGTAGTCCGCACTTCCTAAAATGAAGATATCGCGTATACCCATAATGGAATCCATTAAGGTATACCACAAAATGAAAGATAAAGAAGCATAATGAAAACATAAACATAATATATATCATATATAAATACAGTGACATCTTAATGTCCACCATTAAAGGTGTTAAAAGAAGATTGAACAATCATCGTTTCGTGAGGCAGAAATTCGCCAACCATAGAAACAATATGTTCTTTAACCATTAGACATAGGTGTGTTTAGTTGTAGCTCGAATCCTTATTATAAAAACATCCTAGTATATTTTAAATACTGTTGTTTTTACAAAATAATGTAATGAAAATAGTTTAGAGGGTTAGAGAAGCCAAATAAAACAAAATAACACAAGAAAAAACACTACCTTTAAAATGGGTTACTCGTTTTGATTTGAGCTCAAAGGCTTCCATGGGAAGACTTCTGCCCAAAGTGAGGCTTCTATGAGTAATAGAGGGATGTGGAGAGACAAAATGATCAGATCTTGGTAGAAAAAAAGGCTTGAGAGGTGTGGGTAAGGTGGTAGAGGTGGGGTCCTTTTATAAGAGGAGAGGAGGGGCACTCTTGGAAAGTTATAAAAGTTTACTTTATTATAAAATGATTTTACGATTTTAAAAGTCCCACATTGATATAATTCTAGGATAAGGTGATAAGGGTTTGCAATATACTCATCCAATAGGTCTTTCACAAGTGTAAGTCTTAGATTTTACATTATCTTCTCATTTTATTTAAATTGTTCATTAATGAGGTAATCGCTGCATCATCATGGTGTCAAATAATTTAATTTATTTAATGTATAAAAATTATAAAAAAAATATAATGATGTAGGAAATATTTTTAGATTTCTATTTAATTTTTATAGTAAAAAATATGACTTTTATTACCCCATTTAAGAATTGTTTTAGTAAAACAACTCATGTTTGTGGCATTTTTATTTTAACTTTAAATAAAAAGTTATTAATGTCATTTTCCTACGAAAGTGGCACCATGGGGTCCCCAAGTTGACCCATGGATTGTTTTGGTTGGCCATGACACATCCAATAAGGGTAGGACATTTTTCTAGGTCATTTAATATTATTAAAACATTATTTTTACCTTAAACTACACTAATTACCTCTAATTGCGATTAATAAACATAAAAGTTACTATTCACTGAAAAATTATTTTAATCCCATTGAACAAAATGTTACTTCCTAATGACAACCATGTATGTAGGATTTTTGAAATTCAAAACACAAATGTGGTAAAATTTCATTTAAACGAAAAATCAGTTTTTTAAGTACCACTTAGTGGTTTCACTATTCATCAAAAATTGAAGTTTTTCAGAAAAATACCAAAAATTCACCCTAAGCTATATTTGATATTCATAATTCAAAAATGAAGACTATTTTAAAAAATTCAAAACATATAAGTTGCATTCATTAATTTAATAATTAACTCCCGTTGTTAGAGCAAATAGCGTTTTTTATGAAACAATAAGTATCAAAAGATTGACACAAGTTTAAGTCTGATTTCAAAGTGAAATTAATTCCAACGACCAATATTGGATTAAATGGTAAAAATATATTATAATTTCACTTTAAAACCAATTCAAACGATAATCTAGTCATATAAATAAATTAGATTAAAAATAGGTTTTGAATTAAAATACAACATTTTTCACTATTCATTAAAAAATGAACTTTATCGGAAAAATACCAAAAATCTACACAAAGTAAATTTTGATGTCCTGATTCTAAAGAATAATTTTATTTGGTCCAATAGAATGTATAAGAGTTATCAAAACTATATTTAATGAAGGTTCGCCATCAAAAGGTGATAAGTGGACCTTTAGTGAATATTAGAGTATCTATGCCTAAAATTGAATTCTTTTCTTATTTTAACCCTTTATCCATTATTGGATAAATGTAAAAACATTTAACATATATAATAATATTTTAGTTATTTTTATTCATTCCCGCCAATACAACGGCTACGTGTTAACAACCATTTAAAATAATATTATTTTATTAATAGTGTGCAACGTAAGATTTCAAAGAAACTCTTTGTTGCGTTTCAGGTACGCTATCGAACATAGCTACCCCTTTAAAGTAAAATTAATTTTTAATTCGTAAATGTTAATAAATATGAAAATTTGTTATTCTTTATTTACCTGGGATGTTACATTTACATCCATTCCACATACTTAAAAACAGGTGAACTGAAGATGAAAATAAAGAAAATGAACACTCTAAAGTGACAGAATTCAATACAATAATTTATCAATAAGAACATAAATGAAATAACCAGAACTATGATAAACTAAATACATCTCTAATAGGTTTTTAAATAATTTATTAATAAGTATAATTTCATATTCCAGGATCTTAAGTTCAAGAGAAGGACAAGTTTGTAGTTAAAGTAAGGGTTTTCCTCTCGAACGTCTATTTTCATTCAAGTTACTTTTATTGTCTAATTTTATCGATGAAATTATTATGTATTTTTATGTAATCATCCTAAATTCTATGTGAGTATTCTATATATTTACACCAACCAGAATCCTTCCCTATTTTCTGGATAGTTACATGTTTTAAAAGAATTTTTCAAAACTATTTCCAAAAATACGAGCCTGATACAAGGGAATTTTCTCAAACTTGTATCTATTTTCAAGGGAAATATGTAATCTATTTTTGGAAACCATTATACTTATAAAAACATTCATTCTATCATGAAATACTATCTTACTTTACTTCTGGTTTTATACAATGATTTTTCCAAAAGAACTCTTCTTTTCAAAATAAAAGAGTATTTATCACAAGATTTTCTTAATGAGTTTAGAAGATTATTCCCATTTGATTCAACACTCTTGTTTATTCTTATTTATTGTTGGGATTAATAATTTATGATGTCATATACCATATTTTATTGAATGTTTTATGACAAAATTTACTGTGGATGAACTATCCTAAAACCATTCACCATATTATTCTGAATGGTTAGTGTTTATGTTCAATAATTGGGGAAAGTTAGGTACTTTTCATATGATAGTTTCAATATGAATGTATATGTTGTTCATGTTTATCCCTGCTCATATGAGGAATACATTGGACTTATTATGTGATTTGTGGGGCCCGCTATATCCCCTCGATGCATCAGTAGGTCTAATGAGACAAATAGACGTGGAATTGCGTGAGGCCTTTCCCAATGTGATATATGGATTTTGGTCGAGGACTTAATCATTAGACGTCCTGGATGAGGCCTTGAAAAAATGTTTCAAAATGTCTGACATATGCACTTTCATTATTATGATGCTAGTATTTGAAGATCATGTGGTTATTCGACTAGTATAATACCCATGATTATGTTTTATTATGACGTTATTTATTCAGCTCATATTTCTTCCATAATGTGTTCAAGTTTATTATTAAAGGCATGTGTTTTAAATTATTCACCATGTCTAGTGTTTATATTATCTTCTACTATATTTCATACTCAAACTGAGCATTTGATCTCACCCTTTTATTATGTTTCATTTTTCTCAGGACATGAAGAAGTAAATTATGAATAACATGCAAGCATAATCTAGGAGACATGATGTTGCTAGTGGAATAATTTAGTGTCATTTTTTCATTTCCATATGTAAAGTTGAACTTCTTTATGTATCTTATTTCCAATAATACTGAACTAATTGGTCCTTTTGTATTCATATTCCTTGTATGTATTCCAATGTAATCAAATAAGTCATGGACTCTAGACAACTGGGGTTCAGTCCTTACAGTTGGTATCAAAGGAAGTTTAGTAGAATAATTAGAAACTAGATTTAGAAAATATAGAATTAGGGAAGAGTCCCTAAGTTAATCTTTGAGGATATACATACAATACTGTCCTTGTATTTTGGTAAGTAATAGATTATGTGGATATTTCAAGCAATACATCCCTGTCTAGATACAAGCAGGTAGAGGTGGCTCTAGAACAGATGTATCTAGGGGTAAAACCCAAAAACACCGCTTTGATCTAGACTCGAAGGGGAATTGGTGCACGAAAACGGGCCTTTCTTCACTCTTGGTCATGACACTCCCTGGGGATTTTCTTAGGATAATTCACATTTTCTTTACAAGACATTATGATGGATTGAAATGTAAAATATTCCTCAAAGAAACCATATTTGTGAATATGGGATTAGTCATTCGTAGGATCTCAATTTTTTCTAAGTAGTTAGTTAAGTTAAGATTATACATTATTATTCATAACCTAATCTAGTGTCTGTCGTTATCTATAGATGGTTCCAAGTGGAAGGAATGGAAACCGCATGAACACACATGTCCCCTGTAGTGATTTTCCTTTGATGCAAGATAATGATGTTGGATCTGGTGTTGTGACTGGTGCTGAGTAACTCATAACTATACTGGGATGGCTTACTCAAGTTATGAATAATAACCATACCCGTATGGAGAATTTTGATCCACCACGTGGAGGATCTATGCTGGATCTCTTTATGCGACAATAGCCTCTATCATTCAATGGGACTACAAACCCATTTGTATTTGAGCAGTGGATAATTTCCCTCAAGAAGATATTTCTTTCTTTGTGATGTAATGAAAGAGAGAAGGTTGTCTTTGCAGTATATCGTCTATCGGGAGATGTTGATCAGTGGTGGTCATTAATCCAAAACACGAATGAGGAGGAAGAGATATAAGAGATGGAATGGAGTGATTTTAATGAAATCTTCTTAGAAAAATATTTCCCTTATGAGCAGCGAGCAGATATGGAGAGACAATTCTTGAATCTGAGGCAGAAGGAGGATGAAAATGTTGCCAAGTATGAAGTCAACATCACAAGATTAGAAAGACATGTTGTGGACTATATACAAAATCCAAGGAGAAAAATTGATCTATTCTTTGATGGCTTAAAGCCATTCCTCTGGTGGGAACTGGTCTCCCAATGTTTTTCATCATATGAGGATATAGTTTCATGTGATATCAAGACAAAAAAAGAATTCTAAGTCTTATGACTTTAAGGGAAAGCAAGAAAAGAAGAGGGCTGATGAAAACCCTGGGAAAGGAAATAAGGAAACGAGGAAGAAGGTAAGAGTTGAATTTCTACCATGTGAAAATTATGGAAGGAAACACCCTAGTGCATACTTAAAAGGAAAAATGGTATGCTACAAATGTGGTCAGAAAGTCCATTTTTCTGGTGATTGCAAAGGGAAGAAGGAATCCAATGATTTTCAATGTTATAATTGTCGAGAGATGGGACACTAAGCTAATGATTGTCCAAAGCATCAAAGAAATATGCAACAGAAAAGGACAAGGGATCAGGGACAAGCTTATGCAATCACAACTATAGAGGTTGATGTTCCTAATGATGTGGTGGAAGTTACTTTAATCAGTTCTTCAAATTTAGCCAATACTTTATTTCATTCTGGATCGTCGCATTCATTTATCTCTTCTCAGTTTTCCAAGAAAATTCAATATGTCCAATTTAATTTAACAAAGGAGTTATCAGTTGAAACTCGTAGTGGATATATCATTTCAACAAAGTCATGTCAATTAGCCCCCCTCCAGACACCAAAATGTGCTCTAGTTTCTAACCTTATCATCATACTGATGACTGAATTTGATATAATTCTCAGTATGGATTGGCTATCAAATTATGATGTGAATATTTATTGTAAGAAGAAGGAAGTTACAATTTTTGAAAATGGTGTAGAATCCCTTGTCTTTATGGAGGAAACTTCGTCACCTGATTCTTATCTAGAACCACCCCAATAGCTCTACTGAATTCAATACTTGGAGAGGAAGATAAACCAATATCTATGGATGAGGAAAGAAATCTTCAAATTGAATATGTGTACATTTTGAAAGAGTAGATTGATGTATTTCCAGAGCATTTACCTTGACATCCTCTAGAGTGGGAAGTTGAGTTCTTTATTGATTTAATTTCTGATGCAAGACCTATATCAAAGACTCCCTATAGAATGGCCACTATGGAATTAGTAGAGATAAAGAAACAAATAGAGTATTTGAGTGAAAAAGGATTTATTCGACCAAGTGTTTCTCCATGGGGATCCCCTATCTTCTTTGTCAAAAATAAAGATGGATCCATGAGGCTTGGCATTGATTACAGGGAAATAAATGCTATTAAAATAAAGAATAAGTATCCTCTGCCCCGTATTGATGATTTATTTGACCATCTTCATGTAGATAAATACTTTTCAAAGATTGAGTTTTGATCCAGATATCATCAGTTTCATGTGAGAAAGGAATATATTCCTAAGAAAGAATTTTGGAAAAGGTATGGGCATTACGAGTTTACAGTGATGCCTTTTGGACTGACAAATGCACCCTCTGTTTTCATGGATTTAATGAATAGAGTTTTCAAGGAATATCTTGATAACTTTTTTGTGGTATTAATCAATGCTATCCTTGTATACTCAAAAAGCTATGAAGACCATGAGAATCACTTGTGGGTTATTCTGAGAACTCTTAGAAGAAATAAATTATCTGGGAAGTTTAACAAGTGCGAATTTTGGCTCC